>JBBPCZ010000163.1:16970840-16981945 GCA_037974445.1 Brycinus macrolepidotus
ATGCTCTGATTGAATATTGAATTGCCAATTGCAAAATGAATTGCCATTTGAATTTTTGTGCTTATAATCTTCCATAAGAACACAACATAACACCACAGACACAAACACAATCTCTTCAGATCAGAACAGGTCAGGGGACTGGGGTGGCCATGTCAAAAGCTTGATTCGGTGGTCACATAAGCATTTTTGTGTGAATCTGGACGTATGTTTTAGATGTGTGTGTTTTCTCATATTTTTCTCCTTTTCTTGCGCATTTTATCTTTTTCTTGGACATTTTCTCCTTTTCTTGCACAAGATCGAATCCACCACTTGGATCTTACATACTAAACACTTGCCACAGTTGTTGCCTAAGAGCTTGAGCTTGCAGACTGTTTAAAAACAGGACGGTTCCGTTCCGTAGTAATTAAATTTAAATAAGCTTTTCATTTACATGCACCACATCCAGCTTACAGTTCTGAGTGTTAGAGCGCATGCGTAAAACACGTACTCTCACAGAGCTGCCGGGTATATGTCTATGGGTCTCTGTACACGAGTCAGGAATCCGGGATCTCAGCAACAACAATGTAGTTTTCAAACATGGCAAAATAAAAGTCATAACAATGCACCCTTTGAATAAGTGTATTCGTAATCGTTACCTGACACTAAAACTTCTTAGCTGCTCTTAGAAAAATAAAATCTTCATGTCAGTATTACTTATATACTATTGATCTCTACTAAGTGCAATAAAATACAAAATATACATAACATACTAAATGCTAAATAAATAACACGCTAACATAAATAAACAACATAACATATGAATAACATAACTAAACAACATAAATAACATGTAAATAACTAAATAAATAACGTAACATATAATTAACATACTAAATGCACTAACATACTGAGTGCAATAACATACATGCAATAACCACCGTCATCAGTAATTCACTTAACTGTGTTACTTATGCATAGTAATTATACCCAGCATTTGTATATATAGCGTAGTGTATTTCAACATATTTTTAAACTAGATTTTTATTTAGATATTTTTATTAAAGTTTTCTGATTCTAATTCTGATTCTGATTTGTCTACTGGTGTAGATACACCTGTCACAGCAATATGAGAGTGTGACGAAGAAAGACGGGTCTTTTATTTTGAGATTTGTCAGTGAGGGTGGGTGTAGAGAGTGTGTTGCCCAGCCTGTGTGAGTGTGTGTGTGTTTGAGAGTGAGAGAGCAGTCAGGCTGAGCTCGGGAGAGACTTCAGCTCTGCTACGAAATGGCCGGGCAGCAGTTTCAGTACGACGACAGCGGCAACACATTTTTTTACTTCCTCACGTCCTTCGTTGGGTTAATTGTCATCCCGGCCACTTATTACCTCTGGCCGCGAGACCAGAACGCAGGTGAGGCGGCGGGAGAGACGCTCCAGGCGAGGAAACCTCAGCACTAGGCTAAACCAGCCTCAGCTAGCTAAAACCTGGCTCCTGTACGATGAGCATCATCTAGCGAACCTATCTGGAGAACCACAGCTCTCTAACGAGTTTAAAAAGTTACATAAATGTGTATGGAGGGTTTATATGCAGTACTTTGCTTTCTAACATAAATCTCTGCTCTGAACGTGCTCGGTTCGAGTGTTGTTGCCATGGCTCCCTAGCTCGTCAGTGCTAGCCAGAGGAGGAACGTTAATGCAAACTTCTGCTTCATAACTGTTTTGATGTCTGTTTTTAGTGATCTCAGAGTAGTGAAATTGAATTTGGAGCCCTTCAGACATTACGAGGCCCTTGTTTGTGCTACTGTCGCGTTAATTTAACGTTACGGACTCTATATTTACCTGGCTAGGTTAACTTAGCTAGCTACTTAGCAGTTCTGTATGAGGAACTGATATGAAGCTAGCACAGGGTCAGAGGAACAACTTTACATATCCAGTTTTTGATATGTGTGTTATCTATAGCTTGGGAAGAGATTTGAAAGGTATTACTATTTCGTAATTAAGCGTCTACCGAGTTAGCCAGGCCGCTTTTAAGCTCAAAACGGACACTCAGAGGTACCCTCTGTGCTGTGTGTGCATTGGAGTTAAATGTCACATAATTTGACTTGAACTAGTTAATCAAACTGGTAAAGGTTGCTAGGTACAGGACAAACAAAACAAATTATGTGAGTAAATAGTTATCTGGCTACCTGCCAACTAATGTGTCCATGCAATCTTGTCCCCAGCCTGACGTGTCGATTTGGATCTTTATCTATAGGAGCAAGATCTGGCTCGAAACAGGAGGATGACAGTAGATTCTGCTCCATTTTTGTACTGTATTGTCTACGATAGAGAGCACGATTTCCAGAAAGATAATGCCAACAGTTCTTCTTTGCTCTCGTTGAACAAATTGATCTTTTAAAACAATGATCATTGTTGAAAAGCTGTGTGCTATGTTACAGAGTGAGCATAACCGGTCAGTGGACAGTTATAATGCTTCTGTAATGCCACTTACTTACAGAGGCTTAAGTTACATTATTTGCCCTAGAATCTTAAGAAAATCTGTAAAGTGTCAGTTTGCTCATATTGTTTGTAGTAGTTTAGTGGTGGGTGATAAGGCAGATCTGTAGGATCATGATACTTTCACCATACACAAATGATTGTTATTCAGTATCTCAAACAAAGCAGTAAATTTAATTGAACAGGACTATTTATGCTCTGTTTGTAATGAAACTCGAAACTGTGTTCTTTTAGTACTGCTGACTATCAGTGCATGGTTGAAAAAACATTGATACATATTGTGCCGTAATTTGCCATGATAATCATAAAAATGAGAAAATTGCCTGACTCTCTGGTAGCCCGTGTTTTCATCTCTGACCTTGTATTCTGTATTCTACTATGGGTGTAGAAGTCTCAACTCTGTTTCCCAATTCCTAGTTCTGGAGTTTCCCTGAACTGCACATTTGAGCATTTTCCCTGCTTAATAATACTCTCATTTTAACTTCACACAGAGCTTGGATTAGATCTTTAAGAAGTTGTTGGTTCAGTTTAAGGTCTTCAGATGCATCTGAGATAACGATGATAACCATTAGAACTTAAACAAATCTTAAATCTGGCCTTGTGGTTTAATATTAGTTACAACTTACAGTCTGTTAAAAGTGCTCAGGCTAGAGGTTAAAATGGAAATTCTGCTTAATATTTAATGCACTGTACAGATTTAACAGGGCTTCCTGAAAATGTATTTTGTAAATGTATTTTAGTAGATCCATGTCCAGTCTGAGTAAGCTGACCCTCTTAAGTAACTTGTAAATAAAAAATACGATAAAAGCATACAGAGAGTGAGCCATTCTGTCCATGATCAGTACAGCCCTGTAGGACTGTTTGAATGGATAAATTGTCATGTAGCTTAGAAATGCTGTTTGCCTATTAGTTGTTTTTTGCCTTCCAGAGCAATTGCGGTTGAAGAGCTTGAGAAGAGTTCATGGAAGATGTCTGTGGTATCGCCTTCGGCTTATGAAATCACAGCAAAGCATTGTCCCGACACTAAAGTAAGTATAATTTTGTAAGATATGGCACAACACCACTTCTGAAACAGATACCCGCTGAAACCTTAACTATTGCCTGATGGTCCATTAATATTCCTTTAAAAACTACTGAGCTTTTAAATTAGCTATTTTTAAACAAGTCACTTTACTTAAAACAAGCATCTAAAAATAGACTCTCATGCTGAAAAGTACTGAAGCATGCTGCTACCCCACAAGAAGAAACATGCAGCTACAGACACAGCTTACAACATGACATGACAGTGTTTGTGTGTTATTTTAGGCTTAATTTGTTACAGGATTGGGTGGCATTCATTCTTTATCTCCCCTCTGTTGTCCTGTTCAGATTTTTCTGCTTGTATGACATGGATCTGTAATCACTACCATGTCTACGTTTAAAGTGAGAGAAACTGAGAAAGTGATAGGTGCACCAATGTAACTGTGGAGTACGCAACTAAAGATTTGACACTTATTTTCTATTTTCAAAAGGTCGAAAACTGTCTTGCTAGCATAGGTAGGAACATATTAAGACTAGGCTTACTAGTGTGAGGGACATGTTTTCTTGTGGACTACAAAGAACCCATGTACGTCGCTCTGGATAAGAACGTCTGGCAAATAATGTAAATGTAAACATATGGTAAAATTATACATTCTGTTTAGACCCTTTCAAGTTATGTTATGTTATGATTTAGTGCATCCGCCGCTAATAATAGAGCTGCTGTCATTTACTTTGTGATCCGGTAGAGAGTTGTGGAGGCAGAGTGATCTCAATCTGAATGCCTTTCTTTGCCCTGACAGAATCATCTATCTTGTGCTTTAAAGATTTCACAACCAAAATAGGCCTTCTGGTACTCATTCTAGTATACTTAAGGAGTGTGTATCATTTTTGTCAATCTGTGTTATTTTGTTTTATGGTTTACACATATAACATGCATCTATACCCAGTGTAATTTACTTTGTGGTTATTTTTTTAATCTTTTGAGGATAATTTGTGAAGCAATGTATTTAAAAATCATGTTGAATATACTTTATTTTAATATAAATAAAACACCATATGTGTCCACATCCAGAATAAATACACATGGAATACCACCATTCATACTGTAAAAGAGCCGAAGTAAGACAGTTTAAAATATGCGTTATCAGGGTATCTGCCAGTATCAGCATATGTAATGTGTTCTGAGCCATTTTTTTAAAGCCACTTTGCAATGTTTAATGCTTTATCTTGTTACTTGCCCTCATTATGTATCAGAGTTTACTGCAAAGATCTTAACATAATGTTAATTTCAGCTAGCTTTATATATGAAATTCAGTGCTTTCAGTGTTGTCCAAGCTAGCAGCAATGTTTATTCCACAGACAGAGTTTAATTCTACTTAAGCCAGCTTTACTTAAACAATTCTACTTAAGCCAGCTCTACTTAGACACTTGAAGCTTTACAAGCTTGTGATGGACGTTCAGGTGGCATTCTCTGTATTAGAAGTGGGCAGTATGACAGTAATTTATCATTATTTTGGTATTATTTTGATACTGTCATTACAGGGGTACTGGAAGAAACTGGTTTATAATCAAGCAGTCTACCAGTTATTCTGGTGATTAATTGAGTAATCCATTTTGTTTAACCCTTTAGACCCCATAAAAATTCTTAATAACCATTTAGACCCCATAAGAATTCAAATAAATTACATTGCTCCTTTTTGTCATTTTCAGCTGTAAAACATGAACTTGTAATCCCCTGACAATGGACAATAATGGGCTTTGTGACAACTTATTTAGGGTTCAGAATGTGTTCATGACAATAACACATGACGGTCAGTTTCAGTTTTAAAGGGTGACTTTTATCATTTTTTTTGGAGGTATAGTCTTTAGCTCTAAAACTGACATGCTATTCTGAGCTTAGGGGTGGCTCAAGCAGCTGGCTGTACCCTCAAAGCTATCTGTAGCAATAGTTTGTCTGTCATTTGTTTTCAATTTAGTTTTCTTAGGAAAAAAAAAATCTAATGTTGTTATTACAGAATATTTACCCTGTAAATGCAGAATATTTACCCTGTTTAGCTCATGTTGCATCAAAAGATGTTTCAACATTGCTGCTGTTTCCACCCTTACTTAAAAGGATAATTTTACAGACATTGCAAGAAGCACCCTTGTCTTTCTTTGTGAAGCGAAGGCACGCTTCAGATTGCTCCTCTCTGCCGTGACTCCTTCGATTCTCAAATGGAACTGGTTATTGATTCCCATCCCTACACGAGACTAAAGAATAAATTGTTGAAAATGTTTAAAACACGTATAAACATAAGCTGATTCCAACAGCTAACTATCTTATGTTAACATCAAAGCTTACAAGGCTGTAAAAACCATGTAGCTGAAGTCTCCATGCCTAGCCTAAAAACTCTACCCAAGAAGCTACAATTTTGCAAGCCTGTCCATTACATTGAAAGACTGTAATAGTAGAAGCAAGAAACAACATTTTTAAGAGCTTCACATTTTGAACTTACTTTCATATCGTCACTGCTGTCTAGAATTCCTGCCAGACTCATCATCATATATTATTATCTAATATCTAAAATGTAATATGTAATAAGTGCTAATATCTTCCACTTGTGGAGAATGTTGAAACTGCTAAGTTTGCCTGTGAAGTGAACTGCAGAGACCCTGTTTACCATTTAAATTGTGAACTAATCGTTGAGAATAGGAATTTTAATCAGTTCTTTTTTTCAAATGAGTAAATAGTTATAATTGTGTAATCGTAAACAGCCTTACGTCAAACCTGCTCTGTAAGTTGC
This sequence comes from Brycinus macrolepidotus, assembly GCA_037974445.1. NCBI lineage: Eukaryota > Metazoa > Chordata > Actinopteri > Characiformes > Alestidae > Brycinus > Brycinus macrolepidotus. The sequence continues at coordinate 16,977,116 of JBBPCZ010000163.1, forward strand.
AGTTTACAATGAATTGTTTGGGGAAAGTCTAACAGCTTTAAAATGACCTGTTGATGCTCTGTTTATCATTAAGAATGCAACCAATTTACTCATCCAAGTCATTGAGAATGTCAGTTTAATAATATTTTAGTTGGGTAATTGAAGTTAATCCAAGAATCATAGCCCTAAATGTATTTATTTGTGTGTTAACTGTGAGAAGTCCTGCTCTGCTGAACGAATGTTGTCAAAATATGTATCTTTTTATAGGTTGAGATTTCCACTGTAGCATGTTGTCTTGGAAACCATAACTATATAACATACCTGAATTAAAATTTAGCAGTGTTTTTTTTGTTTTGTTTTCCAACCTTAAAATGGTAGTAGAGAAAGCAAAGATGTACGAATATAGATATAATGTGTAGAATAAATAATCAGCGGTTTGTGTGTTTGCTGTTTACTCATTTATTTTTACAGATGTTTTTTTTTTTTTTATTTAAAATGTGATCTTTTATTTGTTCCTTATATCTCAACAGAAAAGCAGCCCTGTTGTTTGGTTGGGCAGTATTTATATTCTTGGCTTATAAGGTGTCTAAATTAGATCGTGAGTACCAGGAGTATAACCCCTATGAGGTCCTAAATCTGGATGCGGTAAGACCAGTATTCTGTGCTTCACCTTCACACTTTATACAGAATGGGCACTAATTGAGCTCTAACCGCGTTTTATTTGTTTTGTTTGCGTCTAGGGGGCATCTGTGTCTGAGATTAAGAAGCAGTACAGAGTGCTGTCGCTAAAATACCATCCCGACAAAGGAGGAGATGAGGCCATGTTCATGAAGATCGCTAAAGCTTACTCAGCGTAAGGATCGTCACACTGTATTTGAGCTTCTTTGTTCTGTTTTATTTATAGCACTTCTGCTCATTTTGCTGTTGTGCCTCAAACTGGGAATAATTACTCTCAACACAACGTGTGACACTGTGTTGGAAATGGGCCCCAACCCACACAAATGCTGTCTTCCACAAATGCAAGCTGTAAAAGTCTTGTTAACAATATGGAGCATCACTTTTCAAAGGCATTCTGATGAGCTGTACTGTACAAACACTTGTGTATTGTTGAAGTCAGTACAGATGCCTCAGTAAAATTATGAGCTTGAGTGTTTTATTGTTGTTTTAAAAGCTCTAAGATGTATTTATGTGACACAGACCTAAAATATTTTGTATCTTTCCTTAAATTCTTCCTTAAAGTCTATTATTTTCAATGGAGCTATGGCAGAAAATTCTGCTAGTATCAGCTGCTTTATGCTGACCATGGCGGTAAAAAGAGCATTTTGTCAGGAGTTCAGTTTTCCCAACTTTTGCTGTTGCTGCAGCAGTTGCATAAACTGGATTTTAAGATAAGATAAACTTTTATTAGTCCCACAAGTGGGAAATTTGCATTGCTTTGGCAGAAAGTGAACAGTACAAAGGTAAGAGCAGCGAAACAATAGATTAAAAGCTATACAACACAACAAGATAAAACAAAAAATATAAATATAGACATTTGTATGTGTATGCAAATATATGTGTATATATTACCTATATATGTCTGTGTATATGTGTATAGTGGAAATATATATATATGTATGTATGAACACTGTGGGTATAAATACAGGTACACATTGGAGTGTCCTCAGTTGTTTGGTAGCAGCAGGCATTGACAAAACAGTAACAAGACAAAATGTAACAAGACAAATTGCACATTGCTCACAGTAATATTTTACCCCTAAAAATTGCGCATGTTGCACCAGAAAAAAACACAAAAATTGCACATGTACCAGAATATTGCACACAAGAGAAAACTATTGCACAGAAGAGAAATATTGCACAGAAAAGAAACTTCCACTCATCAGTCCATGGTGTGTGTGTGTGTGTGTGTGTGTGTGTGTGTGTGTGTGTGTGTGTGTCCTTCTCACACCGTGTTTCTTATTATAATTTTTTGCTTTTAACATAGACACTGAATGCTCATAGTTGTCCAGGAATGCCTGTTCATATGCATCACACCCCGTTTTAGAGTTTTAGCGTATTTGGTTCTATTTTGCAATAAAGTAGCTAACACGGTCACTCCACACACACATAATGCTCTCACCATGGCAACATATACGCGGCTGCGTGCCACTATCGGACATGTACCATTGCTAATTCTGCTATAAGGCGTGGGACAACATTTTTGTCACCACTGTGTAGGTACAGCATTAATCTTTTTTTTTCTGGTTGTCAAATATATGAAGTGTGTGGGATTTCTTTTGTTTTCCTTCACAGTTTAACTAACGAGGAATCACGAAAAAACTGGGAGACCTACGGGAATCCTGATGGTCCTAGAGGTGAAGAGCCTAATTTTTTCACAGTCCATGCTTACACTTGAATCTCTGCATCACATTCAGCTAATTTCTGCATTTCTTTTTTTCCCCCCTCTCTGCCCATGTTTGAACCTTCCCCTGCCCAGTCACGAGTTTTGGAATTGCTCTACCTGCATGGATCGTTGACCAGAAAAACTCTATGTTGGTACGGTGTCCCTAATTTCATCAGTTCTTCAGTTTTTATCTTGAAACAAAATTTTGTGTGTATTTAAAATGTAGTGTCTCAAATCTACAACAGTCAAAATGTCCTGTGTTATTGACCTCTGTTTGTGTTTTGCAGGTGCTGCTGGTGTATGGTTTGGCATTCATGGTCATTCTTCCGGTGGTTGTGGTGAGATGCTTGTTTTATTACTAGAATAACTTTGAAATGTTTCCTTTTAATACTTGTGTTTGACTACTAATTTGGATCATGTAAATAAATTTAAACAGTCCATGCAGTTTCTAAGTGTTTGTGTGTTTGTGTGTTTGTGTGTTTGTGTGTTTGTGTGTTTGTGTGTTTGTGTGTTTGTGTGTGTGTGTGTGTTTGTTTGTTTTAGGGCACATGGTGGTATCGTTCAATTCGCTACAGTGGGGATCAGATCCTCATTAACACAACTCAGCTCTTCATGCACTTTATGTACAAAACACCCACCATGAACATGAAGCGTAAGTACACTCTCCACTGTTTCTGTAAGAGAATGATATTTGAGGTTTTTTGTCATTGAGTTTTGCACAAGTAGATAAAAAAAACACATATCCACATGGAATCAGGAAAAAATAATAATAGTCTACTTAATAAGTATGCTTTAATGTGGTATATTCTGTGCAGATGAAAATCAACATTACTGTCGTGCCAAACTTGGCTTGCTTAAGTTCTTCCCTGTTAGAAGATGCATTTAGCCTGTTCAAATAATTCTGGTTGTGCAAAGTACTTACTTTAGATCCTGGAATTAAACAGCAAATAGCTTATAGGACTTGAATTACTGCTGTGAATGAAAAACTGTTCATCATCTTGTTTTTCCTTCTTACAATAGTGTCTTATTTATAACAGACTCACTTTAGCCATTACTTTCACCAAACAGATGGTCTCCTTTCTGACTTTTCTTTGCATGCTTACCATTTCACAGGGTTAGTGATGGTGCTGACGGCAGCATTCGAATTTGACCCACGTAGCAACAAAGAGGCTATTATAAGACCAACAGACAACATTGAAGTTCCACAGGTAGAGGAACTGTGAGCAGCTTAATGCTGGAATGTTGAAAACACTGTTGCTAAATATTCACACAAATCATTTTGTTTGCACGTTGTTTAAATACAGTGCACAGCATTAAGCATGTTGTCTTTGTAGCTGATTCGGGAGCTGGGGAACATCAATGTGAAGAAGAAGGAGCCTCCATTCTGTTACCCTTACAGTCTGAAGGCTCGCGTCCTCGTGCTCACACACCTTGCTCGGATGGAGGTGTCTGAGAATATTGAAGAAGGTAAACATGCAAATCTCTCTCACTTAGGCAAATGCTTTCAGGAGCGTCCATGCTTACACTATAGCTGTTCGTGGTCTTACACAGAATGATTTTTAGTGTATATTTTTCACAGACAGATGTTTGTTTCTCTCTTTCAGACCAGAGGTTTGTAGTGAAGAAGTGTCCTGCCTTGCTTCAGGAGATGATAAATGTTGGCTGTCAGCTCACAATGATGGCCTCCAACAGAGGAGGTATGTACACACAGACACAGCAGACAGGATAGCTGTTTACAGGGTTCCCATGAAAAGGCTTAGAAAGCCTACAGTAAATTAAAAAAAAATTAAGGTTTTTAAATGTTTGAGGAAAAAAAAAAAATTGTTAGTGGGATTAAAGAGAGTAGAGGTGGAACAGACGCACCCTGTAGCAGTGAAGAGGATTTTCAGAAGATTTTCAAAGAGGTCTAAATGACCAATCAAACAGTATGGAACTGTTTTTAGACTTTTGTCTAAACAGTGGCACGTAAAATGTGAACGTGCAGGTATGCCTGCTGTGAGTAACATGCTACCAAAATCATATACTAAATACACTCCAGAAGTGTTTTCACTCATGAATTGTGACCGGCCAAAAATAACGCTATTCCGTAAACAATTCACAATTCCCAACAATTTAACAGTCTGATCGCTTCTTCTTTTAGACCGGCCTTGCAGAATTGCACGTTCAAAATCAAGAGATAGGAGCAACCTACTGTGTGCCTCTAATTTGAAACGATAGCACCTTTACTTGGTGCACTTTCGTGTGAACGCTTATTGAATTTGTGCTAGTTTTTTTATCATTCACACCTAATGAGGGAATTCAACACCATAGCATGCTTTCCCCTTCTTCTAGCTGTCTGTTTCAACATTTTTTGGCGAGATGTGGCCCGGTTGCCAAAATTGAAATGACAAATCATTCTATCATAAAGAAACAATCAAGTAAGGCTTTAAGTATGGAAGATTATAAGCACAGAAATTCAAATGGCAATT
>JBBPCZ010000163.1:16982045-17004090 GCA_037974445.1 Brycinus macrolepidotus
ATGCTCTGATTGAATATTGAATTGCCAATTGCAAAATGAATTGCCATTTGAATTTTTGTGCTTATAATCTTCCATAGTATCCCTGCCAAATTTCTGGCTAATCAAAACACAGGTTTACTTTGGTCCACCTTTGTCTTGGAAATGTGAAACCAACCAAACCTACTGAACAAGATAGTGGCACAAAAACTCAAACTCTGGTGCGGACTTTAGGAAATAAACTAGGTGTGAAAACAGCCGTATGCTGTTAACAGCTTACACACAGTGCCTGAAGGAAACTCCATGTTAAAAGTAACATTTCAGAATCTTTCTTTTTACGGTCTTCTGTGCTTATGTGCATACTTTGTGTCCAGTGGAAGACAAACCATTGTGTATCAACTTAAAATGCAAGTAGGAAGCACCCCTGAGGCTTTTAGATTGAGAAATAGTTGCTGGACTTTAAACAGTCCAAGCTGGCCTGTTTTTAAGTCATTCAAGAATGTAGCTGGAAGCTGTTAGAAGCAAGTAAACCAGATACATGTGGTATCAATACTTCACTAGAGCGTGTTTTGGTTGCACTTACATTGTTCTAAATACTCTGCAATTGGTCAGTTAAATACTGCTTTGGACTAGTGGAATTTTAGATAACTAGTCTATGCAACCCTAGTAATCACATTAATATTCTAGTAAAACAAAAGCCATCATTTCAGAGAGTTGACATTTAACAAGATTAAAAGTAACTGGACTGACAGCTACTTTTTTTTCTTAACATGTTGTGTGGTTTTGTGCAGGTTTTCGTGCTCCTAGATTGACCTCAATAGAGAACTGTATGAAGTTGACTCAGATGGTGGTTCAGGGGCTGCAGGAGGCCAAGTCTCCTTTACTGCAGCTGCCCCACTTTGAGGAGGAGCACCTCAGATACTGCATCTCCAAAAAGGTACGCATGTACCATATGTTGGATCATCTTTTCATGACATTTAGTGTTTAAATTATATATCTATTGTTTATGTATTTAAAATGTCCTGTCTGTTTATCTAGCTCTCTGTTTATACTTCTTTTGATCCATTAATTATATTCCCCTCTCTCTCTTACTCACTCACAGTATAAAGTGCGGAGCCTTCAGGACTTGGTCAGCCTGAAGGATTCGGACAGGAGAAACATGCTGAGGTTTCTGGGAGAGGAAAAGTATGATGAGGTCATGGCGGTGCTTGGAAGCTTTCCCCACATCACCATGGAAACCAAACTCCAAGGTTAGGGTGATTCTAAGGTTATTCTGAAATGAACGAATGTTGTAAGTGACTTTAAAGGACCGTGAGTACACTGATCAGTTGTAACGTTAAAAACAACCTGCCTAATATTGTGTAAAATCACCTTGTGTTGCCAAAACAGCTCTGATCTGCAGAGACATAGACTCCACAAGACCTGTAAAAGTGGTTGGGTACCTGGCATCAAGACGTTAGAAGCAGATCCTTTAAGTCCTGTAAGTTGCGAGGTGGGGCCTGTACAGCATATCTCTCAGATGCTCAGTCAGTTTGAGATCTGGGAACTTTGCAGGCCTAGTCAATACCTGTTATGTTTGTTAAACCATTACTAAACAGTGTTTCGCAGTATAGAAGGACACATTATCTTGCTGAAAGAGGTTACTGCCGTTAGGGAACACTGTTGCCATGAAAGAATACACTTTGCCTGCAGCAATATTTAGGCAGGTGGTACATGTCAAAGTAACATGCGCATGCATCAGCAGAACACTGCCCAGAGCTTCACACTGCCTCTGCTGGCCTGCTTTCTTCTCATCGTGCATTCTGCTGCCAACTGTTCATGTGGATGCCCACATGATGTAAAAGACAATGTGATTCATCAGATCTGGCAGCTTTGTTCCATTGCTCTGTGGTCCATTTCCGATGTTCAAGTGCCCATTGTAGGCACTTTCAGTGGTGGACATGGGTCAGCATGGCCACTGCAGCTACGAAGCCCCATACGTGGCAGGCTCTCACACCCTTTTATCATAGCCAGCTTTTCAGCGGTTTGTTCTAGAGTGGTTCTTCTATGGTATAGAACTCAGTGGACTAGCCTTGGATTTCCACATGCATCACTGAGCTTTGGGTGCCCCTGACCCTGTTGCTAGGTTACTGGTGGTCTCTTCGTGGTAGGTACTACCCCAAAAGACCTGCCGATTTGGAGATCCTCTGGCTGTGTCGTCTAGCCATGACAGTTTGTCAAAGTTGCTCAGATCCCTGCTCAGATCGTGCTAGGCTGTTTTTCCTGCTTCCAACACACAAACTTCCAGAACTGACTTTTCACTTTAATCCTATTGAGTGTAAGATGATCGATGTTGTTCACTTCACCTGTCAGTAGTAATAATGTTATGCTTATCAGTGTTTATTTTGTGTCATTTCAGTGCTAGATGATGAAGACAGCAATAACATCACAGCAGGATCTATTGTAACAGTTACAGTCATCTTGACACGGAAGAGAATGGCTGTAAGTATTACATTTGCTTTCACGTTTGAGTCGAATACCAGTTTAGATATGATTTTTTTTTTTCAGTCTTGACATAGGATTGGAGTTTACAATTGGAGTTTAGTTTTTGCCGATATGAGCTCATTTTAGCCACACTAGGGACATGCAACCTCAGGTGAGCAATGTAATGCCCTGGGCAGTGTTTGCCCACACTGCAGCCATTCCAGACTTGGTCAACTTTTCTGGTGTGCTTGCAGTTACAGGCACTATCCACAAGAGGTCAGTGTAATGTCTTGAGTACGTTACATTGACCTTTGAGGAATTTTAAATGAACACTAGCTTGATATGGTTTTTCTGCTGACTTACTACTAATACACATGTTTACGTTCTTTTCCAGGAGGTGTTTGAGAAGGAGCAGGACCCCCAAACACCTGCGGAAGAGGCCAACACAGAAGAGGCTGTATGTTTTCTTTAACAATTATGTTTTTCTGTGATTGGTGAAATGGGATACCTTTGGTAGTTATGATAATTGACCTTAAAGGCCAATGAATGGTATAATCAGTATGTACTGTTGTGTTTTAGTTTAGCGCTGTTATTGCCATTGATGGTGCTTTTTATGATTTGTCATTTTTAGCAAGGTGATGCTGCCAAAAACAAAACCAAAGTTTGGCAAAACAAGAGTAAAGGAGCTAAGAAGACAGCCAAGTCCAAAAAGAAGAAACTGACTAAAAAAAGGCCAGTCTCCCAGCCGCAGGTCAAGGGGGATAAGTCCAAACAGGCCAATGGCAATGTGGCAGGAAATGTAAGTGGTCAATCACAGTTCTGGCTCATAAAACATAAGTTGCCAATCATAGTATTAAAATGGTCCCTGGCGTGTCATTTACAGGAAGCGACTGTAGCAACAAAAGAGGAAGAGGAGGATCTCTCCGACAAAGGCAGCGAATCGGAGGAGGCAGAGGGAAACAAGGACTCGCCCAGCGAGAGAGATGAGGAGAGCGACAAACAGAGCGACACTGAGGTGGATGAGATTACAGGAGACGATGAAGAGGTGTGTGTTGTGTGTGTTCCTTTGTGAATTTATTCCTTAATCTAAATTTATCGTCTTACCGTACATTCGGTTTACATTTTGCTCTGCTGACTTTGTTTTTGTTTCAATGCCAAAAGATGACTTCAAATTCAGGAGATCAAGTCAAATCATAATGAAATATCCCCTTGTGTTTACACATACAAATGTGATGTTGACTGAAAGTTTAGAGTCCATTCTCTCAAAAGAAGCTGTGACTGAAATAACGAATAACAATAACAAAATGTGGTTAAGGGCCTATGAAAGCTTTACAGATGTGTCATGTTTCTGCATCTTTGTGGCTTGCAGGAGTGGGAAGCTCTGCAACAGAGTATCCAGCGCCGTGAGCGAGCGCTGCTGGAGACCAAGTCCAAGATCACACACCCAGGCTACAGCCTGTACTTCCCCGAGGAAAAGCAGGAGTGGTGGTGGCTCTACATTGCCGACCGCAAGGATCAAACACTAGTGTCCATGCCCTACCATGTCTGCACACTCAAAGACACAGAGGAGGTGAGGGGGAGAGAATGGGAGAGAGAATTAAAAGCTTGGGCATGTCTTTTGTTAAAGCTATCGTTGTAAAATGACAAATGTTCCACCTTCAGCTTTAGCCCTTTAGTATCTCATCATTTGCATCTGTACTTTGAAAAAGACTTCAAGGTGTTAGGAAAAGAATATGTGTTACAGCTGGTGTGCTATCCTGGACTAGCACGATATCACTCCTGCTGTCTAACAGAATTAGCAATTGGTTTGACAGAATAGGGATAGGGTGGGTATGTGTTTATTTTTTTACGCTTTAACCTAACGCAATCTGTTTCTCCCATATGTTTCATTCGAAATAAAGATGGACTATGGCGAGAAGCAATTTGTTTGCATGGTTGTGTCTAACAATCTCTTCATTAGCAGATTAGCAGTTAATGAGTTTGCTTAGGGTGGTGCTTTTGGTTTAATTATAGAGTGGATTGTCTGGCTGTCAGTGCTGTATATGGATTTCTTTTTCCTAAAATGTTCTGACAAGATGCCCTTTCATAAATTTTTGGTAGGGGGAGGGTATTATAGCGTAATTGTCGATTGTTCGAATGCATTACATTAAACATGAAGGACCGAATGTTAATATAATCAAAAAAATGTTCCGATCATGAAAATAGAATGTGTTTGTATGCATGAACATACTGTGTGTGTGTGTGCGCGCGTGTGTGTGTGAGAGAGAGGGAGACAGACTGAATGATGCGCGCTGCATCTCCTCCACAGCAGCTTTCCCCATAGCCTGTTGCCAGGCAACCTTCATGCTGCAGTGTCTGTCTTTTTAAAGGGCCAGTTACAGGGCAGTCAGATTTTGTGCCACAATTCACTGGTTGACAAGCTCACTGTCTACACTGATAGTCTGTTTGGGAGACAGTATCAGTCTCAGTATGATTTTGAAAGGAAATGTTATTTGAGTGTACTGTGAGTCCTGATTCAGTCATGCTATGAGAATAAGCAGTCATGTTCTTTCTCTTCCCTTTTCCCAGGTTGAGCTGAAATTCCCTGCTCCATCAAAAACGGGAAACTATCAGTATTCAGTGATCCTCAGATCAGACTCCTATATGGGATTAGATCAGATCAAGCCGCTGAAGGTCAGTGTTTTTGCATTGACTCAGAGTGTTGGAGGCTTGCAAGACCACACCCTCAAAATTAGGGTTGTCCCAATTATTCATTAAAAACATTTTAATTAGTGTTTACCTTTTGTTCAAGAATCAGCAGTGATTAGCTGTCATTTTGCAAGATAATTTTGCATTTGTCAAATTCTTGTACTTGTACTGTAGCCTTTTGGACTTATCCATTTAAATGCTGCATTATCAGTATCATGAAGAATTATTTTCTATTGGTCTGGTGGTCATGACATTTTGACAGCTGGTGCTTTCAAATTATACATACAATTTGAAAAACAAAAAACAAAACAAGCAAAAGTTTAGTTGAGACATTGGCTGTGTGTGGGTGTGTGTATATATATACACTCTCTCTCTCACACACACACACACACACACACACACACACACACACACACACACACACACACACACTGCCTATAAATATGTATGTATGTTTATATATTTTTTACACACATATACATGTGAGTTTATGTATATAATATGTGTAATATATAATTTTTAAGGTGTCTTAATGTAGATTTTTTAAAATTCTCTGATCTGCTGTGCGTAATTTTGAATGATCATGCAGTTGCTAATATAATTGACAGTGACAGTTATACTCAATCATCCTTTTTTTTTAAATCACTGGCACTTTTGCTTAAACATTTAGGTCTTTTAATTAACTTAATATAACATTTATTAAAATTGCTTTCTATTTCTTAATCATATAAACCCTGTTTGTGCTATCCCCAGTTGGAGGTGCATGAAGCGAAGGCCATGTTGGACAACCACCCGCAGTGGGACATCCCAGAGACCGAAGAAGAGGAGGAGGATCAGGAGGACAGTGATGGCATTGAGGAGTCGGAGGAAGACGATGAAGACAATGACTAATCCAGCCAACCCATATGAACTCGAACTCTGTTCACACACCCATGTGCCCGCTCTCTGTCACACAAACACAGACACACAAGCACTCTCACCTTCACAGCCCACAGCCACTGCCATACCAATGTAACCACAAAAATGTGGTGTCAGAGAGGTATGGACTGTGATGCCCCTGCCTTGGTTCCAGACACACACACACACACACACACACACGCACACACACACACACGCGCGCACTTACACATGTGGTTGATTGTTCACATGTCCACTCACTGGGTGTGAAAGTCAGCTCTTTTCTTTTTTTATTATTATTATCATCAAAAGGGCTGCAGGTTGTGTCTGCAGCACCTCCGACACCACTCCGCCTCATCAGAGGTGTTTGACCAACTGCCGTTTAAGACAAATAAACAGACTGCTTCCCTCTAAAGACACCTCATGATCATCATTTATTCATGTCACATTTTATGCGTTGTGGTCATTTCTTTCACTCACATTTTTACACTTTTTTTTTTTTTTTTTGTTGTTAGCCCAGTGTAGTTCCTGAAAAGACCAGGATCCACTGCAGGCTGTGGCTAGTGTGAACTGGACTGGCTAATGAGGTGCAGTGCTGTGGCTGTGTACAGGGAGCTGAGTGACAATGCAAATGGGGAACTGGAGGGTTAAATATTAATCATGCATCTCATTTTTGCTCTAGTTAAAGGATGTGAAGGCTCTTCTTCAGCTTTTCCTATATTGCGTGACATCCTTTTTCTTATGGTTCTCCTCACTGATTCCAGACATTCCACAGCCAGATCTACAGTGCAGTCTACCCTTGATCTTGGTCCTAATTTTGGTTTTAGTTTCTTTGTCCCAGTGTAAAGGTAGATGTGGCTGCTGCGTTCGTAGTGCTTTCCTTTCTTATTTTTTTTAGTGAAACCTATCCTTTGCCTTTGAGAGATTCTGTTCAGTTAGATATCACTGAATGGTTGCTGAGCGTCCAAAATCAGCAAGCGTTATTTCAAAAGAATGGCCCTTTCTTTTGCTGATGGCACTCCAAAAATGCTTAACGTAATAGCACCATGGCATGAGAGTTGAAATTTTGGGTTTAGAGTCTGTTTAATGACTGTGAATGGCAGTTGACTAAACTGGTGGTCAGTCAGCTCAAGTAGATTTATGGTGCTCTTAAAATTAAACAAGAAAAAGAAACAAAAACGTTGATTTAGCACAATAAGACCTTTTTTCTTTTCCATCCTTCAGGTTATAGATACAGGTCAGCCTCAGCCACAAAGTCAAAGTTAGATTCTCTCAATATTTTAGTTCACATTCTCCTTTCATGAAAGGCCTTAATCTAGTTGCAAAGGATATAGTTTGTCACTTTTAGAGGTTTAGTGGTAAATTGTGTGAAATCCAGGCTGGCTATTTAAAAACGATTTATCCATACAAGCATTTTTCTTGTCCAACAAGGTGATGTAAGCGGTTATTTCTAATGCAAGATGGCCACCATAGAAACTGAATTGCCTTTATTTCACATGGTTAAAATCACAATTTTTACTTTTAAGGCAGTGGCAGGCCAAAATTAGACCCTTTGTCTGTTTAGAATTTCGCTGCTGTTGGGATTTTTTTTTTTTTTTCTTAGAAACTAATATTTTTGATTATTTACACATTTCCTTGTATTTGGGAATGTAATGTTAGTTTTGGATGGGTGGGAAGGGGCTTTTTATTGAATAGGCCATGGTGGCGTACTGTCTTGTGAAACAGTTGGTCTGCTCAGGATGGCCGGAGAGGGAGGGCTGTATCTGTACTCTCCGCTGAAGAAGCTCTTTGTGTAGGCTGTGACATGTCTGTAGTGGTGCTGTGTAGATTACTAATGGGCTGGATGCCTCCAATCTGGCATCAAGACCTGCCTCCCCCCCTTTTTTCTTTTTTTTTTTGAAGAAAGGGCAGAATTTAGCCTTCCTGTGGACTGAGTTCTTTTTTTATTTCTGTACTGTTTTTTTTTTGTTGTTTTGTTTTTATGTGGGGGACAGGTGCATGAGTTAGCGAGGTGTTAAAGGCTGCTTTTGTAAGTGTTTCTGTTGGCCAGAGCTGCTCGGTAAGATCTGTTCACTTGAGGAACTTAGATACACATTCTGCAGATAGACAAGAAAATGGTGATGTGTAGAAATGTGTGTCAAATGTAATCTTTCACCCCTTTATCTAATTTTTTTTCTCCTTTTTCCCCCCCTGTAGTGATTTGTCTTTGGAAATATAGGGTTCTTGTTGAATCCCTTTGGCATGTGTATATATATATATTTTTTAATTCTGTTTGCAAATGAGCTAACCTTTGGTAACTTTTTTTTTTTTTTTTTTTTTTTTGCCATTTTTGGGTTCGCATTAGCCTAATCTTAATGCTGTTTGTGTCTTTAGGGAGAAAAAGGGTAGTATTCTGGCTGCATGTCACATGCAACATGCCCACCCACCCAATCATCCACACTGATGCTCTACCAAACTATCAATGTTTCCCAGTTGGATAGATATTTTAGAAGTATAGATCCACGAAAGAATGTAGCATCGGTTAGAATGCTGTGTATCAAAAAAAAAAAAAAAAAAGCTGTGACTCAAAGCAGATACAGTGAAAACAAGCCTTTGTATCCACACACACATGCACATTTACAGGCTGATAAAGGCCAGACATGTGTAACCCAGAGTAACAGGCCAGAAGAGAGGTGTATAGCCCAGTAAACCAGTATCTGCCACTTTTGTTTACAAGAAAACTCATTGTAAATGGAATATATATATAAATATTATTTGTATTCAAATCATTTCAAATAAAAACTTTTAAAATCTTTATTTTTGCCCCTCTGTATGTGGATGTGTAGAAATTATGCTTTGGCTTGGGTTGCACCAGTTTATTTAATTCTCCATACAGCAGAAAGTGCTGATTTTATGGATCTGATTAGTGGGATATGGATTCTGCACAGTGTTGAGAGATATTTGTTTTGTTCCCAGAGCAAATAATCTCATAAATTGAGCTTAATTTCCATTAAAGCTCATTTTAACGAGTTCCCCATTTGTCTCATTTGGTGTATTCTAGGAAAGACAAGCCCAGTCATGGTACTGATGAATTTTCCAGTCCTTTGTTTTTTTATGACTATATTATTCTAGAGTATTTTAGACGTGACGCGCATCTGCAGGAAAAAACGCATTTTTTTCAGCTACAGAGAAGGTTTATGATGATACTACTACTAATGACAATTTGTCGTGATTTTCCTAATCTTTTTTACCCTCTGAAATATGGAATGGGATGATTGATGCTTCGTGGTTTTTTGTCTCTTTTTTTTTTAAATAAAAAAAACACTCCCTGGGACTCATGGTCTCTTCATCCTGGGTCGCATCTCCTGAACAGGTTGTAATACATATTCAACACGCAGGCAGGACACTTTCACACACCGCTTTAGAAACCAATTATAGAAGAAAGGAACGCGGAGGAATATGTCGGTATTTACGACATTAGATTTTATTTTCATGTATAATTTAAGTAGCTGTCAGACGCGTCCTCAGTTTCTGTTTTCCAGCTGGATTGAGGCCCGAGAACCTCCAGAGTTCCCGGCGTGTAGGTCAGACCCGGCCGGGCGCGTGAAGTCTGAAGTGTTCGCGAGAAGAGGATGAAAGAGTTTTTGGACTCGTGAATGAACACGTGCGGCGTTTTGGGCAGCTCCACTGAAACAGCTCAAGCAGGAGGGTAGCTTCACATACGCTAGAAACGAACAGATACACACACACACACGGTTGCAGTGCTTTGAACGCGTCGCACATGTAAAGAGAGAAGACGCGGGTGCACCGCTGCTTTTGCCGAGATGGGGGGCTCCGCAGCTGGTGGAGGGGGGGGGGAGGCTGGGCACGCAGAGTCAAAAATAGTCCGCCGGCCCTGAATGACCTGATCGGTCGGGGGGGCGGTTTTTGTTTTTTTAGCCGCGTGCGAAACTAAAAAAGAGGAACGAGAGGTCGGTGTTTTACGAACTAAAACACCGGAGGGGGAGATTTTGTCCTGCTTTGTGTGACTGATGGGGGGAGTCGACTCTTTAAACGCCGCTAATCCGAAATGTAGTGCTGGGACTTTTCCGTCCGAGCCTCTACCTGACCACCGAAACCCCGAGCGACCCCCCTTTAATTAGGTCTCCAGAGGGGTGTGTGTGTGTGTGTGAGAGAGAGAGAGAGAATGAGAACGTGTTTAGCTCTTTCTGGGGACCTCACGCACCCATCATGATGGAAAATACTAACATTTTGACGCATAAGGCTGTTATTTATTTATTTATTTATTTATTGACTAAACAAAATAAATCCGTTTCTGCCCCGGTGCTCAGGCCTGCAGCAATAAAGTCAGTGGAAACTCGTCACAAAGACAGCAATACAAGCACGCGTGTGTTTGTGCGTGTGCGTGTGTGCGCGTGTAGGAGTTGGAGCCGGAATCAGCGGCGGCGCGCGGAGCGGAGAGCCGGGGAGAGGAGTGTGTGGAGTGTGTGGAGCTAAACACGGAGAGATGAGAGACAGAGGTAAAGCACAGCGGTTAAGTTTAAGCTTGTGATGTGTGTGTCGGTGTGTGTGTGCGCGCACGCGAGCTTGCACGAGTTGATGAAACGGAGCAGGACGGAGAGCTAGTAGTTGGTGTGTGGTGTGGTGCTGGGGGTTATGGCTAAGAAGAGTTTTAGTTCATATTCTAGAGTCTCTCTCTCTCTCTCTCTCTCTCTATATATATATATATATATGTGTGTGTGTGTGTGTGTGTGTATATATATATATATATATATGAAAGATCATATTTATGTACATCAGAGGTCATTTTTATAGGGAGGCTGAATATATACAGGGCCTGACTGTGATATGCAAGTATCACAGTATGTAATGGCTAAATCCTCTTAGACTTTAGACTAATTATTGTTGGACTGATGTGAGGACTTTAAAACACATGGTATTAAAGATATCAGTTACTGCGGTCTGCTCCTGAACTGCCCATTTTATATGAGGTGAGTTGTTTATAAATAGATGTAGTTTAGTATACAAATATAATCAGTGGGTTGTTTTTGTATGCTCTGTGGTCTCCTGGGACGGTACATGCCCCACCTGTGATGCTGCACTTGCCCTGACAACAAAGTCCCAGTGTGTCAGGTGGGCCTGTACACACAACCGACAGAAGACACCGTGAAGTGGGTAGAAGATGCTTTTAAGCCCAGTCAATATTCTGGCCATTTTGAAGGCAACTTTGTTTCCGAGGAATGTGGTCCGCTCCATAACACTGCAGGGTGGTTCTTAAGCATGGAGATGCTTTTGGAGAAGAGCGAGGGTGAGTGTGGTCAGAATAGAGCCTGTTCGATAGGGGTCAGCATTCCGTGTTCATTCTGTCTCACACATGCATACACACTGTGCAGTGGGGTGTGTGAGGAGACCCTGGGGCAGCTTGCCAGAGTGAATAAGGGGATACACAAAGTCTTTATTATTGGACTCAACAAGCCACTAGAGATGGACTGTGTGTGTGTGTGTGTGTACGTGTTTCCATGGTTTGGAAAACAAGCCCTAGTCATGAGGTGCTCTTGAGTGATCCAGAAACAAGATTAAATGTTTATAGTTATAGCGCGCACCAGATGGGTAAGGACCACTATCCCACTCCCTGAGAGGAGGATTAATAAGTAACTCCAGGCGGCCTTAATGGCCTGTTCGTTAAAAACAAAGGTATGAGTGAATCCTACACTGTTCTTCACCCTGGAAATGCCCCTGAAATGGAAAATGTGGACATTTGAGGTCAGTACACTTACTGGTCACTTTATGCACCTGCCTTGTTGGTATACTTTTAGAGTACAGTTTTGCACATTATGTTTTAGTCACCTTTTAGTCCGTCAGATGTAAAGCACAGGTTCACAGCTGACTGGATATTTTAGTGACTGGCTACATAATTCCCAAATAAAATCTGATCAGTGGCTGTCCTACTGTGGTCCCATTACACTGATGGATGGTGGAGGGCATAGGTTCCCAACTGTGGCCCTAGAACCACCCTGCCTGGCGCATTGCAGTGGTTGCCTGCTCTATCACATCTACTGAAACCCTGGAAAGCCTAATTAATTTGCTGAGTAGTTGGATCAGGTGTGTTGGGAGCAAAGAAAATAGTAATTTGTAGAGAGCAGGGGGGTTCCAGGACCAGGGTTGGTAACCACAGAGTTAGAAGGCAGATGCTAATTTGTTCAGCAACAGATGTGCTACAGTCAGTAATTGTATAAAAAGTGCACCTAAATGGTAGGTGTTTCTGATAAAGTGGCCCATAGGTGTATGAACGAGACATGTGTGCTTGGTGAACTAGAACCACAGTGTTAGATCTTCACTACTCTATATTGACTGTAAGGGCCCATATCCTACATTTTTTCTTGCATTCTGTTTTCATCCTGAGGTTCAATTCCAAAATTCAAAATGGTTTGTTTTTGCAGTTTCCTTTCATACATGGCCTGTGAAGTGAAGTTTTGAAAGTTTGCCCATGTTTACATACCACATCAAATTGTCATATTAAAAAAAAGTGTCTCTACAAAATGAAATGGTGTTTTTCTAGAATATGGGCCCTTTAATCTATCTGTAGTTAGCTTAGAAGTTAAATCAGATTGCAAGAGGTGTAATACATCAATCACAATATCCAGCCAGATCCAGGTTGTACAACCAGCTCAATAATTTTAGCATTCACGCATCTCATCTGGAGAATAAACATTCTGATTTGTGCCTTATAGCCTCATGTTTGACTGTAGATTAAGTCTTTAACTGTCTTTGCTTCTTCCATAGTGTGTTACCAATTAACAAGCATTAATTACAAATGTTCTCTAGGGGTGTAGCAGTGCACAGAAGTGTCGGGATATTGCAGTGCAAAAAAATATGACAATATGCCGTGTGGACACGTGGCAATGCGTTGTGGAGAATAAGCATTTTGTTAATTATGATTTTTGATGTAACTGCATTATTTATAGTGTTAAACCAGGGCCAATAAATAACCCAGTCTAGCACATTCATGTTATACATCACCCTCCCAGTGGCTTTCTGCTCTAGTTTCATTGGTAAATTGTGGGTTGACTGTATTATTACACCTTTGATGCTCTCACACTGAGATGCTAGTAGATGGAATGATATGCATATTTGAATACAACTTCCATCCATGCAGAAATTTAAATATCTTGAGGGCTGAACTGGCACTAGACAGCAATCCAGTCTTTTATCAGCTTTTTACAGCAGAGTGACAGTTAAAATAGACAAAGTAGGCTTTGGCGTCCGAGCAGTAGTGTCCAATCAACACAAGCCACTCCGAGAATAGATTATTCCCCACTTGGAGCTTTGGCCACATATTTGTGTTAGGCAGAGGATAGAGTAGGGCTGTGGAGGACCCGGTAGGACCCGTGAAGATCCAGGTCTGCTTCATATTAGGATGGGGTGTTGTTTTATTATGAACAAACATAGGAAACGAAATGTAGACAAGTGGCCTGCAAGTGCTCATACCCACTAGCAGTGCTGTGCTTTTTCAACTCCAGATGTTTTAACACTATGTGATGCTTAATGGAAAGCAACTGCACCCACAGTCAAGGCTTGTTTATTTGCTAAATTGAACCCAGTGGGGAAATGTGTTCATGGGTTTTGGGGACCCATCAGTACTAAGACCACCCTTGACTGCAATCAGCCTCTAAACATTTCTCACAGTTAGTTTTTCTCTTTATGATTTAGAATTTGGTTTCTATTTCTCTAAATAGTATGCTTCTCATTCAGAAATATTCATAGGTTGTCTTGCATGCACAACATGTTTAGGATATAATCACAGACTGTACTGACATGTGGGGATGGTGATCCAAAAATCCAAAACCCTAACCTTTCAATTGAGGTGCATGTTGCAAGAGGTGCAAGGTTGATTGTATTTATTTGTATGTTTTGGATCATTGTCTTATTGTAATATCCAACATCTGTTCTTCATCAGTTTCCTCACTCTCTGTGGGACATTAGCTTTCAGGGCTTGTTGATATTTAGTTGAATACTTTCTTCTCTCTGTCCTCACATAATTTTTTTATTCATTTTTGGGAGCACCATTTATTAAAATTCTCGCAAACCCAGATCGTGTTTTGACTTCAACAGTTATCTTCAACATTCCTTTTTGATGACAATTTGAACAGTGAAAACATAACAGTATAACCTACTGTTAAGTAAGAGTCAGTTATCTTCAGCTTCAGATACTTAGTCAGCTGCTTAGAAAAGCCCTGAAACTTTCAAAAGATAACACTACTAAACTGGCTGAAGGTGTCTAAACATCTGTACATGCCACATTTTTTCTATTTTTTTAATCAATATATTAAATCAGCAAATAAATGGTTTCAACTGTTTGTATTCAGCTGTTTGTAACACTTCTTTCAGCCTGTTCTTTTCAGCTGTATTTACATCTGATCAGGACTGTAATTCTCTGACCTCAGTGTTTGACTTTAATTATGATTCTTTAGG
The DNA here is from genome assembly GCA_037974445.1 of Brycinus macrolepidotus. Classification (NCBI taxonomy): domain Eukaryota; kingdom Metazoa; phylum Chordata; class Actinopteri; order Characiformes; family Alestidae; genus Brycinus; species Brycinus macrolepidotus. The sequence continues at coordinate 16,996,521 of JBBPCZ010000163.1, forward strand.
AAATGATTCAATGCTTGAAATCTTAGATTTAACCTAGTTCGGTTAGATTTCATTGCTTAGATATGAATCATCATTATTTTTACCAATGCACAAAAAATGGCCAAGGAACTAGTTAAACTGTACCTGAATATGGAATTTTATATGTCAAGGTTTTTTTATATGTCATAATAGCCCAAGATTTTTGGGGCAATACAAATGAAAACATACTTGATTAACTGATAATAACAAAATTGAATGCTATGTACACATCAATGCATCACACGACCCAGAGTGTATTCTCTCCATTCATCTGCTCGTTTACACCTTTTGGCTTTGGAAGTTCCTCCTCCTCTGTTTCTCCTTTCATCCAGACATCTTCCTTTCTGGACTGCTTTTTTTGCTCATCGTCGACGCTGCACTAGCTCCCTCTGGCTGTTAATATTCTGTAGCTGTGTTCTGACTGTCCCATCTCTGTCTGCCAACTCGTCATCCATCTTTTTTTCCTTTATGAAATATAAGCCTGGCCTCTTGGGATGTGCAGACTGAATGTGTGTGCGACTGTGTGTGTGCGTGTGCGTGTGTGTGTCAAGTGCAAGTGGGTGCGGGGGCCGTGGTGGATTTGAATGCTTGAATTTGGAGCATGTCAGAGCCTCAATTTCCCTCAATCTCTGCTGAAGTGCTGCCTTGAGAGGAGCCTACGCCCCACTGTGCTTACACAGAGCAAGGGCAAATAGAAATAAACACGTTCAAATATACGTAAACATCAATGTAATGCTGACAGACTTTGGCCCTTGCTGCGAGGACTGAAAGGAAGGGCAGACATGGTATGAAAACTTCATATACCTACAGCGGCGCCTCATTCATTCTAGTGTAACTGGGAGAAAAAGAGCCGGCTTTATCCTTACATTCTTGTGGAGTAGAGGCTAAAAAAACAAATAATAAACAAAGAGCCCAATGTGCTAAGCCTTTTGTGCCTTTTCACACTCAGTTTGGGTGCATTCTGCCTGCATATCGTGTACGACACTGCTGCATGTGCCTAAATGCGCAATTTATGGACTGGGCAAAACAATAGTGCGTCTTAAAGCCTTGTTGTGGGTTTAACTGGTTTTTGGGCTGCATAATTCTTGATTACATGGGAATCACAGTTTTTTTGGTCAAGAATCCAGCTCTTACTCGTGATTCTTCAACATGTCAGTTTTGTATTTTTTTTTTTTTACTGATTTCTTAAATAGACTAGTGAAACCTGCAACATATATAATAACAACATAGAGATCAATATAAACAGGTGTTACAGAGATATAACCAAATATAATATTTAATTAAATGGTCGGGGGATGACAACACCAATGAAAACTTTAAAAGGGTCAACGAAAACCTTTTGACAAGGGGGTGCCAACGAAAACTTTGTCGATGAGGGGTGGGGGTGTGGGGGGACAAAAAGAAACCAAAAAATATTATTCAACAAGGAAGCCACTAACCTTGCCAGAAATGGCACTATGCCCAAAGGGGCAGGTGCTTGAGCACCTAAATCCATCTTGGAAAGTTGCGAGTTTGTCATGGAACTTTTGTTTTGTCTCGAGCGTGTTGATGACTCAAGCCTGCGCTTGCGCATGCATCTGGCCCAGTGTGTGTTTGTGTTTAAAGCTCTAAAGAAAACTGGCATTTCAAATGGCCGGTGTAGAAGACTTTCTAGCCATTTCGGATAAGGTTGCCAGTTTGACTGGCAGATAATCGATCAGTGTGCCCAGCGTGTTTGAATAATGGTCATTTTGCCACAGTATTTTTAGATCACTCAGCCTTGTTTCATAGTTAGTGACCCACAAGAAACCCAGCCAGACAGTCTGTGACATGACCAGTCATCACTTAGGTTCCCAACTCCCATCAAGCTTTATCAGTGGAAACAAACAAGCCTATTGTAGAAATGACCTTCCCCTATTCAGCAGTCTCTACCGGCAACAGAGGAGCCTTTTAGCTTTCTTTCCTTTTTGTACACAGCTCTCAGATAAGATACAGCATTTAACTGAGTAAGGTTCTCTGTGATCTTGGGAAATCTGGTGCTTTGCAGTCTATGGGGAAAGCTGTGAAGTTTTTTGGTTAATACAGCAACTACTCATATGAGGAGAAGGCACAATACCACTTTTTGTTTTCTCATACACTATCAGGAACTAAATTGTCACTGGGGTGCGATCGATCACACCACTTTGGGGGGTGGGGGGGTGGGGTAGCCTCAAGGGTACGTCAGTCCCTTTTTTTTTTAGGAAACACAATTACTTAATATAATGCAGTTGTATTATTTTTAAGGTGCATTAATGTTGTACACCCAGTCTTGGCTTTTATTTGATCAACTGTAAAAAGTTATGTTATGAAAAGGTATAAATAAGAAGATAAGATAAGCTAAGAAAGAACTTCATTTATCCCGAGGGAAATTCTTTTGTCATAAACATGCCCATTGCAACAAGAGGAATAAAGATAAGACAGAGAGCAAGGAGGGAAAAAAAAAAAAAATTAATAAACAATAAAATAAAATAGTAATAGTGCAAACAGAATAATAAACCAGACAGGCTGCTGTCCGTGACGGCGGCGGAAGTTGAATCCTTTTTCTGGGAAAGTGAAAGTACTGTAAGGCACCCTAAAACACATTCCCAATTAACCTAAATCTGTTTTCTCTCTAAGTAGGTTAATCCTGGCCTCATGAGTACACAATGTACATGTACAAAGTATGTTCTATAAATAACTTTCCAGTGTCCACTAAATGGCGGATGTGGCCCAAGGTCTCTCTGTGTTAGAAAAACTTTCTGAGAAAAAGCATTCCCTGGATTCAGCAATAAAGTGGCTTTACCTTTTTTATGACGTTGCCATATGAAAGCTGGATACTTTAGTGAGTCATGGACACAGCTGGGATAGTCTGCAACAAAGTCTAGCTATTTTCAGCCTGGCCCCCTGCTTTGCTTGCGCCACTGTGTTTAATCCTGCTTCAGTGGTGTAAGCGGGGAGCGGACTAAGGGCTGTCAATAATGGATGCTATTTACAATATTAGGACCACACCCACACAGTTCTTAGATCTGATCAGCCATGTTTTATCATAATTGTATGTCATCTGTTCTGTTTTATCATTCAGTTGATAACTGCTAGCGAATAACACCCATGGATAGCTCATAAATTGCAACTCTACGTCTATGAGCCCTATCACAACTACAGCCATGCAAGTATGAAATAAGCTGCCTAGGTGGAACTGGATGCTGCTTGCTTTAAAAATGAACCCAAATGGAGAATCAATCTAGGGGATGTTTCTCTACATCACAGACAGACTATGTGAACCACCAGCTAGGAGATGTTTAAATTAGCATAATCTTATCCAGTTATTATTTTTCTCATGATCTGTTGGTGGTGCTGTTGTTCATAGATCCACAGGTGTCTGAAATAAGCAGCTTCTAGTCATTTGTTAACTAGTTGTTAAATAAAACGTTGTTGATGCCAAATTATAGAAGCCTCCCCTGGATTAAAGACAAACTTTTTTTTTATTTTTCCCTGAGATTTAAAAAAAACACATTTGGACCTCAAGAGCTAAGTTGTACCTTTGAGGGTGTACCGATACCAGTATTGAGACCTTAAGTATTGACTGATTCTTCTATGAGCATTTCTGCTAAGGTGTCCATCTAAAAGTAGGCCATGCTCGGATTACTCAAACACTCTACCACCCACAAGCAGACAATATTGATACCGATATCGATACGGATACTGATTCTAATGCCAGTATTGATATCGATACTGATACCAATACAGACACGGATACCTAGTATCACTACCGATACCTGACTTTATATGACCTCTTGGAGTAATATTACCTTTTTCTATTTTTTTTTTCAGCAGTAGAACGCCAAAGCTTTTCGCCTTCTGCTCTCTTGTTCTCCTCCTTTTTTTCTATGTAAGACATGTGCGTTCAGCCGCCCACCTTACAGAGCTCTCTAATATCAAATGTATCCCCTCTTGCGGCTGTTTTTCGCTTATAAGAACATAATCAAAACCTTGTGTCTGAGCTTTGGAGAGGGGCCCGCACCATTTCATTAAGTCAAATCCCAGCGCTCCCCTCTTTATTGGTTTTCATGACTTCAGGTTGCAGCAAGTCAGGTGGCACTACCTTTTATGGCATATATTTCATTATACATACTTTTGGATTGACGTGTAGAAATGTGTGGTGAACTTCCTTTTTGATGTTCCATTATTTATGAGCTATTTATGAGCTACTACACCAAATATAAGCTTGTATGATTTCATATGTTAGGATACTTTTATGTTTAAAATTTTAATAATGTAAGTTTTATTCTCCAAAATGCTAACGGGATTAACTGCATGGTCATTGTTTGGCTTAGGTCTTGGCACAGAGGTTTGGCTTCGGTCTTTGACATGGAGACGCTGAATGAAAGCTCCTAGAGGAAGAGAAAGATGTTGACAGAGGAGGAGACAAGAGAGGAAGAGCCTTGTCCACTTTTTCTAATTTAATCCGCAGAAAAATGAACTTGCCCTGCGGGGGGAAACTGTTTAGACTCACTTCTACAACAGATCCTTTGTGGAGTGGAGTTTCTTCATTTGTAAATGGATTTTTTTAAAAATATGCTGGTCATTCAGGTGAATACATTGTTCCATCACGCTGCTTTTGTGGTGGTGATTAGTTTTAGAAAAGAGTTAATTAACAGGATGAAGATGGACCATTCTGAGGCACTGGCAAATTCATCACAGCTTTTAGTGGTCTTGATCACAGTTTAAAGGTGAATAATTGTATATACAGTGCTAATTTAAATCTAAATTGTGCATAATTTAAAAGAGATTAATATATTATGGGCTTTGAAAGCAAAATCTCTGAGATGTAGCATTATTCAGATGTTAAATTTAGCTATTTGCTTTTGCGCACTTTTTCATACTGGTGCCCCTCCTGCACAGCAGTTTGTCCTTTGGAAAGTTGTCATGCTTGAGAATGATTTGTGAGCACGACTGTTTGATTTCTCGTCTTCGATATAGTGGCCCTGAAGTGAAATGTGTTAATATTCAGCTTTTCTGTCACTGGTGTGATGTTTAAAATCTGATTTATTTAATATTGCATGTGCTTTTATCTTCCTCAGTGTAATGTTTGGGCCGGAGTGTGTGCCGCCGAGGGAATGAGACTGCGTGGCAGGGATCTGGAGGATTCCACCGTCTCCTGGATACCGAACGTCCTGGGCGTGCAAAGTGTCAGGCTCCGCCTTCGCCTCGATCGCCGTGACGACAGAGGGAGGGGCCTCTGGCAGCTGGTGGACCTGGACGAAGAGGCGGCACCAAATGGGCAAAGATTGCCGGATAGGACGCCGCCCACCTGTTCACAGAGTAAGACGCTCTGATCCCTTCATTACAATCCAGTGGTTCAAGCCCTGCTTGCGGAGTAACCCCATAACCACTTATAGTAGTGTTTCCTCTAACCGATCCAACTAATTAGCTCAATAACAAGGCGCACCTCGGTTTAATTTAAATAATAAAAAGCTGTCTGGAATCCATTTCTGTGTATTATGTGAGCTGAGAGATTTCCAAGGATGGCAGGGATGCGAGAAAGTGGGGTGCTGAGGGGGCTGCAATATTTTCTAGATTTCTAACTGATCTTTAAAATTATTTTTTTGTGTGGGTGTGGTCATATCCAGTGTGCTATGCACATTTTGGCTGGTGTGCTGCATTGTGTGCATTGTTTTTCTTGCTGCTACAGGAGTTTCTCCTTCTGTGATTGAGAGCCAGGAGACTCTTCACTACGGTGGCAAAGTCTGATTGAGTTGTGAGCTGGGACACCTTTCACTAAGGTAGCTGAGTTTGACAGGACAGTGCCGGGGTCCTTGCACCATGGTGGCAGAGTCTGACTGCGGCATGAGTGCCAAATGTTCACTACTTTAGGGAAAGTTTTAAGTATAGTTCTACTATGGAACTATAGAACTACTTCAGAGCTCTGAAGCAGCCTAATGCTTCTTTTTAGTTAATGCATTTTTGGATGCATTTTTTTTAACAATGATGTCTCCTCTGTGATATGCATATGCAAATGTTGAATCTCAGCATGTAGCTCAGTATGGACCTCGGGCTTGCACTCAGTTCATTTGCATAATGTTCACCCAAAATGAGAGAGAGAACAGAATGATCAAGTTCTATATCACTGCAAATGTGTATGGCGTGTTATGGCACATTCTGTTTGATGTAAAAAAGGCATATAATTTTGCATCATATCTCTGTACATTTCACTTTACATGCTACTTAAAATTTCATGATCCTGACCTTATGACACCATCCCTGCCTAATAGACTGTGAAACCTGTTGATTGTACAGATTTTATGGGACTTCATGAATGCCACAACCTCATTCTGAATGTTAAGGGCATGTTGAAAAAGCAGGTTAAAAGTTGTCAACTTGCAAACAGATCATGCTGCTGTCAACTGCTCCTCTGCTTGTATTGGAAACATCAGAACCTCTTTGTGGTCTACCCAGGATTCAGTGATGGGAAAGTAATTAAGGGGGGGGGGGGGGGGAGAATGCATCCGACTCTTTCCACTGAAGCTTAGAGACAAGCCAAGAGATATATGAGATAAGTAGGAATGGAGGGAGGGCAGGAATATGCATGCTTTGCGAGAGGAAAAAAATGAGAGAGAAACAGTGGGGAGAAATCTTCACATCATTTAACACAGCTCTGGGATTTAGAGGGTTACTGAGCTCTGAAAAGGTGACGATTAACGTGAGCCGTTCTTAATTACCGCAATCTCCCAGATCAGAGAGTGAGGGAGCGAGTGAGAGAGAGAGAGGGGGAGAGAGAAAGAGAGAGGAAGGGGTGAGTGTTTTTTAATCCTTGTTGTTTTTTCTCCCCTCTGAGGTGTGGCGTCTGAATTCTGTACATACCCTAAATGTATCTTACCTTAAATACACACACACACACACACACACACACACACACACACACACACACACACACACACACACACACACTCGCAGTTTATTTTTGTCTCACCCTGTCACATGGCTTTATTGCGGTTTCAGATTTCCCCTGTCTGTTGCCATGGCAACATGCAGCGTAGTAAATAACTTCTGTTTTTTTTTTGTGGTGGATAAGGCATTTCTTAGAAGACCGCTCCCCCCCCCCCCCCCCCCCACACACACACTCTACCATCACAGCCACCCTTCCTTTCTTCCTCTGTAGGCGTTGGCTAGAGGGGTTGGCAACGACAGCACTTTTTAAAAGCCCACAGTTCTCTTTTATTGTTTTGGCACGGATTAGCGTGTGTGCACAATTAGGAACGAGAGTCAATGGCAGCGTTTCAGCACAAAATTCCAGTCAATGGAAGTCGCCTGTGTGTGTTTGAACCCAGTAAAATTATAGTGAATAAGATCTCTGAATAGGATTTCGAGATGCTTTCCTGTTTTGTTAGTCATTATCAAGAACATACTACAGCTGTGTGTTTATGTGTGTGTGTGTGTGTGAGTTTGTGTGTGTGTGTGTGTGTGTGTGCATATGTGTATGTGTGTGTGTGTGTGTGTGTGTGCACGTGTTTTTGTGTGTGTGTTTGGGTATACAACAGCTTGAAGAATGCCTTCA
>JBBPCZ010000163.1:17019792-17043375 GCA_037974445.1 Brycinus macrolepidotus
ATATATATGTGTGTGTATACATATACATACATATATATATATATATATATATATATATATATATACATGAACACCCACACATAATGTTTTATGGATTATTGATAAAAACAGAGAACAAACTTGGCGTGAAGAGCACAATTTCAGTTTATTCGCTGGGTTTAACATATTGGAAAAAACACAAAATGTAAAATGTAACATATAGAACTAAAAAATTCCTAAATGTTAAATGTAGCAAATAAGCAGTAATGCTCTTATTATGATGTGTTTATTTTCACCTATAAAATCAACAAAACCTACAAAATAAACAAAAGGTCCCCAAACTTTTGCACTCAGTAAGTGGTTTATAGCTTTTGTCTGGTTTAATATTATATGGTAGCCCTGTTTTTCTTTGGTTCCCTACAAAGCCACAACATTTTTGTCCAGAAAAGGTACAGAAAAAAACACGCACACACATGCCCTCCCTTTTTGTCAGCGTGTGTGTGTGGGTTTGTGAGAGCGAGTGAGAGTGTATGTGTGTGTGCAATACGTCCATCGGGCCTTCTGTGTGACAGACGCTGAAGGAAATCCCTGAGAATGCCGATCTGTCACATAAAAGCAGCAGCGCGGCACAGATGAGAGGGGCATGTGCGGTAGGGGAGGGCCACTGAGTGATTGGAGGATTCCTCCACACACCCATTACTCCCTCAGGCTCATTCCTCTTATCCTCCACTTATCCCTTCTTATAAACCCCCCCCACTGACCCCTCAGTATCTGTGCTCACTGTGGCCAAACATTACTTATTTAGCCTTCTGTGTTTGTTGTAAGACGAGAATTTGGATCTTTTATTGCTTCCTCTGACCCATACGCTCTCCTCATTTTATTACTATAAACATGGGGCCGAAGTTGACCCATGCAGAACAAAGGCAGTACTGAAGCATTACTGAAGCCTTATTATCTCCAAAATAAATTCTCAGGAGAAATCAAAACCATTCTTAACTTTCAGTGCAGGTTAATGTGAAAAGAATTTCTTCCAGTCAAATTTTGCTCCATTCAGCATGACATTTCCATACAATGTAAAGGGCAGCTGGTATTTTCAAAAAATGTAGAAAAAAATAGGAGAAGCGTTGAGTTTCGGCAGTGACAACGGCATGTAAATGACCTCTATAATGATTGGCTCTTTCAAAGAGAAGCATGGGTTAAAATCTTTATATATATAAAGTCTGTATCCTTTGGTGGATGCAGTGATACATTTCTTATTCGACAGCCAGGAACAGCAGAACATTGCAGTGTTTTCCCACGTCTCCCACCGCAATAACTCTGCTACAGACTGTCTGCAGTAACTTGCAGAAACAGCTGTAAACTGAATAGGCATTTGTAAATATGATTGTGGATGTGACATCACAACAGTAAATTCAAAATGGACTGTTTTCAAGCTTAGGTTCCCTATATGGACTGTACAGACTGGGAAGCAGTTTGAACTATTATTTAGATGATACGTTCTTTTATTCCTTTTATTTCTATATCCTCACTGTTTGCAGTGGTTCTGAAAGGTGCTTGTCAGATTTTTTATTTTTTTTTGCAAAAACTAACAGCCCATTTGTACAATAAGTTTTATGTATTTATGGGGCTTTCCTGCTCCCTAACCCATTAAGATAACATTTCATTTTGTGGAATGCTTCATTGAAGGTAACAGTCATGATGTTTGCTGCTGTGGATGTTGGTGACCTTTTAAAGGAAATCAAAAACAATTCAATATCTCATTTCTTTCCCCCCCTTCATACTAGCTCTTTCTCTTCTAGCTTTTGCTGCTGTTTTCCTTGACCTCTCAGCAGGGGGTTGAACTCTTTCCGAGCGTCTGTCTCCCTCTCACACATATGAAAAATGTATTTGCGTCTGTCTTTCCCTCCATTGCGCTCTTCAAGTGTGCAAGTTCAAATATTTGAAAGCTCTCCAACAAATATTCGAGGCGACGATTTGAATGTGAAACACCGGCCCACCAGTTCTGTTTAGTCACATGGGGGGACGGGTTGTGTGTGCGCGTGACCCTGTATTCTGATGGAATAATTTAGGTAGTCTGTTAAAGCGAATCTGCCTCTTGCCTTGGGATATTTCATGGGACAGACACAGGAAAATAATTATTAGAAAATTGTTACATTTAGGGGTCTGTATTGAAACCACTTGAAGTTGATTTAATTAGGGAAATTGGATTTATTAAAAAATGTCAGTCAAGTTTGTCATGATTCCAGAATTTTGATTTCAAGAGTGATACCAAGTGTAGTATCACAGTGCTATATAATTACTTGATTAAAATTGATTACACATTCAAAAAAAAAAAAAGATAATTTAAAATGTATGTTCTCTGTGAATCAGCTTATTGATTACTTTGCATTTTGAATTATAGACAGGTCAATATAAAGCTGGTCTCCACAAGGGGGTGCTATTAGCTGTTAGTTGCTATTAGTTGAGCACATCACTGAAAAAGAGGAAACCCACACCAGTAAGATCTAACAAATGCATGTGTTTGTAGTTGTGAATTTCACATTAATGTATGCGTAAAACAAAATGTTTGCTATTATAAAATGCTTATATATGATTACTCCATTCAAAATCAAACCAAATACTAGATTACTCATTTGATTAGCATTAGAATTGAAAGTGATAGTTCTACATGATACTAAATGATACATGATACATGTTACAGCTTATTTAAAATGTCTGTTTTTATAATTTAATCTCTTTGTTTTGTCAATACATAACCTGTCAAATGCTGGCAAAATACAGTGTAACCTTGGAGTTAGCTTATTTAAAGAAATATTTGTTAAAAGTTAATTGTTAAATGTACTGAAAGGTCTAGAACTGTAAAAAATCAAAAATATTGAATTTTTGCCCAATTCTCTTTTGATAATTTGTGTGACTCTCGGCAAGCATGTCCAGAAGCATGTGTGTGAACACACTTTTGCACAAATACTTGTTTCATTGTTTGTCATTGTTTACCCTCAACATATATAATGTCAAAGCACCCTTGAAAGAGATCCTGAACTCAGGAAGACAATGTTTCTAAACTCTCAAAGACTGTACAAACATGATCACATTACATGTGATACATTGTTAAGTTAGATGTGAGATTTAATGTTAGAGTTTAACTGTTCTCTCTCTCTCTCTCTCTCTCTCCCCCCACCCCTCTCTCTCGCTTTCTCTCTCCCCCTGTAGTTTGTATCTATGTGAATAAACAGGTGAACACCGGTCCTAACTTGGACAGGCAGAAGGTTCTTCAGCTGCCTGATCACTTGGGCCCAGCCAGGCCCTCTGTGGTGCTGCAGCAGGCGGTACAGGGTTGTATTGACAGCGCTTACCAGCAGAAAGCAGTTTTCACTCTTCTAACACAGGGCTATGGAGGAGAGAAGATATCAGGTAACATACACACATAGCTTCCTTAATGGAATATTAGTAATCAACAAACAACTATTAATAAACTTCTGTACGTTTGAGCGCCATCATTGAAAAATCAGATTTGCACAATTTCTGCCTGTGTGAACACCCCTCCTAATTCTTGAGTTCAGGTGTTTGAGCAACACACATTGCTAATGCATGTGTAAAACCAAGCACATATTCATGTAATCCCCTTAAACAAACACTGGCAGAAGAATGGGTTGTACTGAAAAGCACTGAGTTAAATGTGCCACGGTCATAGGATCCCACCTTTGCCACAAGTCAGTTTAGGAAATTTCTTCCCTGTTAGATCTGCCCCAGCCAACTGTGTTCTAGTACTGGGAATTGGAAGTGTCTGTAGACTCACAGAGCAAAGTCGCTGAGTGATGAAGACTGTAGTGGGTATCCTTTGTTGTAACTTTGTTAAAGAAAGAAACATCAACATATGTTGAAAGAAACATCAACACAAGAAATGTGCATGGAGAGCTTCATGCAATGGGTTTCCATAGCTGAACAGATGCACACAAGGCTAAGATTATAATGCTCAATGCTAAAAGGCTAGAGTGGTGAAAAGCACACTGCCATTGGACTCTGGAACACTGAAAATGTGGTCTCTGGAGTGATGAGTTTGCCAGCTGTCAGAACACTACCTAATAGAGTGCATAGAGCCAACAGTAAAGTTTGGCGGAAGAGGAATAATGGGTTGTGGCTGTTTTTCAGAGTATAAATTTTGGCCTGTTAGTTCCTGAAAAGGGTAATTTTAATGCTACAACATACAAAGACATTTTGCACAGTTATATGCTTCCAGCAGTTTGGCAACAGTTTGGGGACAGCCCTTTACTATTTCAACATGAATTTGCCCCTGTGCACGAAGTGAGATCCATAGAAACATGGGATACAACTGAACACCTTTGGGATGAATTGGAATGTTGATTGTGAGCCAGGCCTTCTTATACAACATCAGGGCTTGGCCTCACAAATGCACCTTTGATTGAATTGGCAAAAATTCCCACAGACACGCTCCAAAGTCTTGTGCAAAGTCCACCCATATTAATGCCCATGGTTTTGGAATGGGATGTCGAATAAGCTCATATAGAAATGATGGTCAGGTGTCTTTTGGCCAAATGGTGTAGCAATGGTTTATCGCTCGGAATGGGCATTTGAACTATTTTTACTATTTAACTGTTTAAACAAATGTACTATTTAACTTTTAAACAAATAATGTGTGATTATCGTATTCACAAGAAAATGTTTAATATCTTTATGAATAAATATGGTTGAGAATAATAAGCAAGGGATTCTCATTCATTACAAAGACTTTATGAGGTTTCTGACTCTGTCTGACATACTGTTATATGGATATGGCCTGAATATTGCTTGTAAATTTTGTTAATTTGTAACAGTGGTTGAGTTTAGATGGCTTAACAGATCAGTATGATTTGAGGTAAGTGTGCAATGACAGTGCTAATGCAGTATGAGCTTCCTTTACGTATTAGCTTCGTTAGCCTCTTTGCTCCCGTGCAAAACTAAAGAAGCGGGCATGGCATGGTTGATCGATTTGGGGTGAGGAGAAGATTACCTTCATTAATTTACTTTATATACTTTCATTAACATACTCTTTTATGTACACAGCCACGTTTGACGGTAAGCAACACCTGCTGAGTCTGCCGGTGGTGAACAGCGTTGGCTACGTCCTGCGCTTCCTCAAGAAGCTGTGCCGGAGTCTGCTGTGTGAAAACCTCTTCAGTGACCAGCCCATCGCACCTTCCTCCTCTCCCTCCTCCTCTTCCTCCTTCCACACCGACAAGCACTCAGACGGACAGGCAAAGTCGAGTACGCTCACTTCCCACTTTCCTTGTCGTTCCTTGCACTCAAGTTCATTGGTTTAGACATACCGATTTAGCTTGGATGTTGTTTGCTGCTTTTTCCACCAGCCCATCTCTCAGAACTATTTTCTCTCCTGAAGAGATTGCTTAGCCAGGCTTTTATTTCTGAGTCTCTTATCTGATCTCCCCCGCTGAGAGCTTGGAAGAGGCCTTTAGTTCTAGCTGAGCTCTCTTAAGTGGCGGTCAGAGGGCTAATCGCTCCTCTAGTATTCTATGGTGTAAGTGCTGGATGGCTGTACCGTTTCTGTCTCGGCAGCTTTGGAAGCAGTGGGAGGAAGTCAGGAGATCAGGTCATGAAGTTTAGGATGATGCAACTGCCTCACAGGTTTCCTTGGAGACGTTCCCATGACAATTTAGCCCCATGCTGGTAGTTAATGGATCAAGAATGGGATAGCCGTCTCACAAGTGGCACACGTGTTCTTTGAGCAAGCTTAGACACATGCCTGTGTGGGTTTGAAACCTTTTTAACTCTTTAAATAGCAGGCCTATTATTCAGTTAACAGTCCTGAGCGTATTATTCAATAACTACTGTAAATGATTTGCTATCAAATTAAATAAACTTTGTCAGGTGTGGGAGAGAGAGTGTGACGTGTGATCCACATACATGACCTTGCAGATATAGAGGTTAACCAAGTGCACATTCATGTTCATTTTTTCCACAAGTTAGAAGGGATTTAAGCCTTGTGCTTTCTATCCTCTTCTCAGCAGACTCTATGGTGGATGACTACCATACTGAACAAATGGAGTCCAAGCGCTACTCTAGTGACCCTAGTGATGCCACTTTTGGTGCTATGCCATCGCCATACATGGCACCTAAATCCAGCTATGGGTTTCGCTCTGGTCCCACTTACTCCGGGGTTGTGTGCAGACAGGCAGCCAGTCCCAGCACATTCCAGGAAGGAAACAGAAGTGGTAAGAAAACATTGTCAACAGCATGGCTCTAGAGATAGTATGGGGAAATTTCCAGGCCATCAATTATCAAAATCTAACCTGACCAATAATTTTAATTGCAATGGAAAAGAAAATTAGTGCTAAAAATGCAATCAAAAAGTGTTACCCACATATTTAATGGTTGGTCCATTTTTGTTGTTTTTGGCTTCGTTTCTCAGGCCAGTGTTTCCTGAAATTTTGGAGCATCACTAGTTACTAGTTATTTCTCTCTGTGTGTATATATATATATATATATATATATATATGCATGCTTGATCATATAGAGATGGCTAGACAACTGTGTCAAGACATCTCCAGAATGGGGTCTTAACAGGTGTTTCCAGTATGCAGTGGTTAGATCCTACCAAAAAAGGTCCCACGCATCCAAAGGTCATTTATGTGTATGGGGAGTCAGGGGTCGCATGTCTCGTCTTGATTCCACAAAAGAGCTATTATAACAAACACTTAATGCACAGTTAATGCTGGCAATGATAAAAAGGTGTCAGAACACATAGTACATCATAACTTGCTGTGTATTGGGCTGCATAGTCACAGACCAGTGAGAGTGCCCGTACTGACCCTAGTACACTGCCACAAGTGCCAGTGGGCACGTAGACCACGGAGCAGTGGTTGAAGGTGCCCTGTCTGATGAATCACGTTTTTTTTTTAACCACATGTGGATGATACTATTTTTTAGTTATAATTTTATTTATAACTATATTTAATACATCATTTTACTGACTCTTTGACATTGATTTTATACATTACTAGGACTGACACTGAAAAAATAGTTTTATCATTATATGTCTCTGTCCCATTTGATTAAAGAAGGTTTCTGTCTCTCCCTCCCTCTTTTTAGCCTACAGTCCGTCACCAGAGGCAGGTGAGTCAAAGCCTCCCTCCAGTAAAGATCCATCTCGGTGGAGTGTAGAGGAGGTGGTGTGGTTCATTAAAGATGCAGACCCTCAGGCCCTAGGACCCCATGTGGAGCTCTTCCGAAAACATGTGAGTTCAGCCAATATTTTCTGCACATAACGTGTCACTATCAGACAGAATGCACATTGTGATGAGTTGTTATTGTAAGTAAAGGGGCATTTGGCAGACACCCTTATCCAGAGCGACTTATAATCATTAGTTACAGGGACAGTCCTCCTGGAGCAACTGAGGGTTAAGTGTCTTGCTCAAGGACACAGTGGTAGAAAGTGGGGGTTTGAACCTGCAACTTTGCAGTCATCAGGTTCACAGGCAAGTGTTTTACCCACTAGGCTACTACCACCTTGTATGCACTCTGTCTTCTTTCTGAGTAGAACAGAATCAGGTATCACACAAAAGAACTTAAGATCAGGTCGGAATTTATATTACTGAAAAACATACTCTGAATGCAAGACTAATTTGTATTTATACTCTAAGCTTGTATTTTTAGTACATGGTATAGTCCAGTACCATACTCTTATTATGAATCTCAATCTGCCAAAATTCTTCAGATTTTTGCTCCAAATATGCAATTGGCTAATTTATTAGCTTTATTTTGGCCACTCTGTTTCTACACCTGTATGTATTATTGTGCTAAACAGTCAGCTGACTTTTCAGATTTTTTTTTTTTTACTTTTAAGAATGTAAAATTCCAGCTTAGCCCATTAAAAATCTCATTTTTATTCATTTTGCAGTTTTGGCTAATAGAAAGTGTGAGCTTTGGGTTAAAAAAAAAAAAGTTGGCAAAAAATTGGAATCAGTAATAAAAATCCCTAATTCTCAGGATAGATTATTAATTATTATATTTTTACACATAACAGTCAACATGAAACCTGAGACATTTACAGTATGATTATGGGCCTACAATATGCCTGATACAAAATTTCCATGCCATTAAGATACAGCAATAGAGTATTTCTCTGAACTCAAACCTTAACTCACATTAAAGACAGTATTTTTTTAAACCAACTGCCCCTTATACTGATGAATGGTCTAAAAGAAATGGTCCAAAATTGGTCCTTCTCCTGTTATCGTGTTAGGTCTTGTTGTAACAGTGCTATGTTATTAGTAGTATTTCTGTTAAATCATTGTTCTGAGAGATGTTTTGCTGGATTGTGATTGGTCCTTCAGGAGATTGATGGAGATGCTCTGCTCCTGCTGAAGAGTGACATGATCATGAAGTATCTGGGACTTAAGCTGGGCCCAGCTCTCAAGCTCTGCTACCACATCGACAAGTTAAAACAGAGCAAGTTCTGATCCGCCCCTGGCACGCCGGAGATGCCGCACACAACCACTCATGAGCATGCATGCGTATACCCGCACCCTCCCCTACACATATACATACACATACATACAGACACACACACACACACACACTCTCACATGCACTGAGACAGACTATTTTATGGCGCCATTCGCTCCATTTTCGTTTACAGTGCTTTGTGTTTGTTTTTCATATTGTGGACTCTTTTTTTTTTTTTAGCTCTCACCTCCTGCTGTGTAACTGCCCGTTGGCTCCTGTGGTCATTTTGCTTACCTTTGGATGTGTCACTGACCATCATTCCATTGAGCTTGTCTTAAATGGGTAAACAGAGTGATGATCCAGTCATGAAGAGCCTTATCTCTGGTGCTCCTAGATAGGATCTGGAATTACGAGAACAATAGAAGACCACGAAAGGAAGGAAAGACATGACTCATAGAAATGAACTGTCATGGATATCGGATTCTTTCAGGTGAGGAGTTGTCATGGGCAGCACCCAGGCATATGCTGTGTACATTTGAATGGTGTACACAGTTATGGACTATCTAAAGGTGGTCTTCGGCTACCTAGTGGCGAAACAGAGGCATTGCAGTTGTCTGCAAATCTGAGACACTGGACCCCATTTTCTCTGTCGCATTTTTCAGAGAGCAGCTACACAACACGCAATCCAGAACATGGTATTTAAGTACAATCCTAAAGGTTTAGAATTCAGAAATAATTCATTCAGGGCTACACTGTTATCTTCTCAACCAGCAAATACAGGCACCAGTACAACAGGACGTGGCCATAGACCAGTTGTATCATTCAGAGAAGGTTTGGACGTTGGCCAGGTTCAGAGTTAGAACCTCCAGAACACACTCTGATACCGTTTCTTCATGGTTATTGCAAACCAGCACCCAGACAACACATGGATACCAATGCAGTCAATGTGGCGCAGTGAAACACTGGCACAATCTTACATTGAAACCAATGGACCAAACACAGGTAGTACCACAGCAAGTTTCTATTACCAAATCTCACTCACACCTGCCCCTCTTACAGGTATCGCTTTGGTCAGGTCGCAGACATAGTAGTAACACCATCTCTACCTGCCTACCTGTGCACTTTTAATATTACACGGGGTATTCGAAATTAAATTTGATTTTAAAGGTTAACAAAAATATCTTTCACAAAGGATTATTGCAAAACCTATAAGATGTTTTACTAATATAAAAATGCTTCTATTCAATATTATGCTGGAGTATGTTACTAGTGTATTATTTTAGAGACTCGGGTGGTAAGATTTGTTTATGATTCACAAAATCTGCAGTACCTTATACTGGTGTATAGAAGATTTCTGGCTTTATTGAAGGTTTATTCAAACGCCAGACTATTGTTTAATCGTTATTAGATACAGGGGGTGTATTTAATAACAGAAGCACCACATGAATTATGCTATTTTTATCACATATACATATATTCACATGGGTACCATACCTTACTAGGCTTAAAATTACTGACTGGAATTTACTGATGCACAATAATCAGCCTTCTACACTTTAAAAAAAAAACACAAAACTGCCACAAAGCAATGCAGTAGAACAGTGTTTCCCAGCCCTGATCATGGAGGCCCTCTGTCCTGCACATTTGATTGTTTTCTCGTCTTTAATTCATTCTCTTCAGCTCAGTGAGGGGTTGGTAATGAGTGGCTCACTTGGATCAGGTGTGTTGGGAGCGGTGAAAAAGCTAAAATGTGCAGAGAAGGGGGCCTCAAAGACCAGGGTTGGGAAACAAAGCCATGGAAGAACCATTATAGTTCTTTAAATAACTATGTTTGTAAATGAAATGTGTGAGGGTGAAGAACCTTTTAAAGATATAAAAAATCTCAACATAAAGTAAATGCTCTTTACCAATTTAAGGGTTCTTCCTAGAACCATTCCCTTATGTGAAGATTCTTTAAACTTCTTGACACTTATGCATCTCATTTAAGAACCATTTGTAGTAAGGTTCTTTAGGGAAACAAAATATGATCTGAGGCATCACACAAACAAATTCTTATTTTTAAGAGAATAACCTGTCCTTCAATTGATAGGACCACTATAGGACATCTCTGGGTATTAGGACACCTGTGATATTTAAGATATACACCAGCCTTGACCTTAAAACCAAATACCTAATATTGTGTAGGTACCCCTTGTGACCCATCAGGGCTCCACAAGACCTCTGAAGGTGTGCTGTGATCTGGCACCAAGTTCACTGTGCTGGTTCACTGGTTGTCCTTCTCTGGACCTTAGATAACTACATAATGGGAACATTCCTCAAGACCTGATTTATTGGAGATGCTTTGACCCAGTCATCTAGCCATCACAATTCCTTATGCTTGCCAATGTTTCAAGCTTCCAAAACACTTCGGCTTCAAGACCTGACTGTTCACTTTCTTCAACTCCTTGACAGGTGCCATTGTAACAAGATAATCAGTGCTCACTTCACCAGTCAGTGGGTTTAATAATGTGGCTGATGTGTGTATGTAAATATGAATGGGCCTATGGTGATTCCTTTTTATTGATGAATGGGGTAAAGGGGGGTTTACAAATCAACAAGTGAATGAAATCAGTAACTGCAAACCTATAAAGGGTGCCTATACGGGGTACCTGAAAAAAATGGCCAGTGAGTATGAGCATTTTATGTGGTGTTTCTGTTATTTTGTTCCCTGCCTGTACTTTCAGACAGTACATTTTTGTGAAGGATGATCATTTGTGCATGAAGAGAGTCAACAAAACTTGAGGTTCAGATTTTTTTCAGCGTTTCTCAGCCTGGAACTCAGTTAATGGTGACTCAAAACGTAAAGCATCTCAGTTTGTATTCTTTTGTAAATATAATAATTTTCAATTACAAGCCACAGCTGTACGTTAGTGAAATCACATAGGCCATGTAGCGTATCTGTCAAATCAACAGTGTCACTGAACAAAAGGTGCAGGAGGAAAAGGAGAAGCCATGTACAGTAAGCATTTTGCCTGAAACATGTAATCAGCTCTCAGCTAAGCTTCACTGTAGTGTGTCCCGCTGTGTCTAAAACAACAGCTCCCTTGTATAGAATCATCTGCAGCTTTGCTTCCGAGCGGCTCTTTCTGTCTATTCTGTTTCTTTCAGTGGGATTTTCCCCTTGCAGGCAAAGGCAAATCACCCCAGTACTGTAACGCTGTTGAATTAGACTCTTCACTGTCAGCTGCCACTTCCCTGGGACTAGTTATTCAAACAGCCTGTTCTTCAGATTTATAATTCATTTCATTTTGAAAGTGCAGCATTCAGCCTTTTACATGTACAATACCTTCTGTAGGGGTCAGTAGGTGAGCGTAACGTACCTGGCACTTGAAATATTTAGAAGAGGCAAAAAAAATATATATATATATAAAAATGCCTAAATGTACAACTCAAATTAGCTTGAAAAGCGTAGAGGTGCTGTTTTAACCTTATTAATTGTAATTATCCTTTTTTTTTTATTTTTTTTTTTAAATTTCTACACCTTGTTCTTAAAGTAGTTGCACTGCACCTATTTTATACCTGTAAAAGCATTCTGCTTTATCTGAATCTTTTTTTTTCTGGTTAGGCTTCGCTTGAACACCATAAGGCTGTCAAGACCAGTCCTACTACTGACGGTTTATACCTTTGTAGATTGTGAGGTATTGTTAGCAATGAAAGGGAAGGTTAGGATCTGGTTAGCGCTGACTGCTGTCAGACTGTATTAACTTGTGTTAATAAACCTGGAAAAAAAAAAAATCAAATGTATGAAGTTTTCTCAGAATGTAGTCGTCACACCTGTCACCGCGATCGATTGACTACATTTAGGTGGAGGAGAAAATGGTGCCATTGTGATTTTTTTTTTAATCACCGAACTCTTCTTTTAAGGCCATTCCTGCATCCTCGGAGAATGTTTCTCTCCAGTTTTGTGTCTGTTTTGTACTTTGGCCTCTGTGCCATGTCACTTTGGTGTCATTTTCAATATAAGGCATAATGCAAGTGTTTTTGAATGCTGCTCTTGCTGACAGTCTCACCCACCGTTCATATTAAAGAGGTTTTATGAAAAGGTTTGCGTGAGTACAAAACTTGGTGGACTGCAACACGGAACATTTCATGTTGGTGCTAAAATATGACTGTATTTAATGATAACTAATTTTATTCATTTGATTTTGTTTGGGGTTTTTTTCCAGTTATTTGATTTCAGTAGTGTGGCTTCAGTGTTGTGAAATATTGTGAGCGCAGACAGGCCGTGGTCTGTCTGTCTGTTTGTGAGATACAGTATCCAAAACATTACAAAAGCATCTGAATAAAGCATTAATGAGCACTCTGTACTGCCAGGCCTCTTCTCTAGTCTTCTATGCTCCTTCATGCACACAGTGAAGTTCATAAAATTTCCAGAATACTATTAGAACTCCTCCTTACCAATCTCAGCCACCAGAAATATATGTAGCTTTCCTTTTTAACCCACCACTTACAGGAAAATATTTTTGTGCCAGTGCACACAGCACAGAATCCAATTTTTATATTCATTCACTAGGCACTTTAGTAGAACATGCTTCCTTGCCGTTCCACTCGCTGGTTGCTCCGTTTGTTTCAGCCATCCATCTTTGACCACAGAGACACTCTTGGCCGCGTAGTTTTTGGCGGAGGACTGCTCCCAGACTAGCAGTGGCACTGATTTGTGTAAACACTTTTGCAATGCTGCTGTACTGCTGCACCTAAAACCATCTCAGCAGGTATTGTCACTACAGTGGAATTAAGGTCTCAGCATTGACGATGTCGACAGTGTTGCTCTACCACTGGCTTCAGTATATTTAGTGTTGATATGTGTTTTTCCAGCATTGCTGTTACAGTGGGCTGTGAACTAGTTTTTAGTGTTAGTATATCACTCTCATTTCAATATTAGTATGGCCCTGAGCTTAGGTTATTAACATATTGGCAACACCAAATGCTTGCTGGGATGCCACTATCATGTAAAGGCCACCCCTGTGTGGAGAATATCTGGTCAACAATAGTCCCTTTGGTCAGAAACTGGCCAGTGATGGGATGGGGTAGTGAGTGATTGACATTACTGCATGACAACAGATGGATGTAGTGTTCCTACTATAAGTTGTGTACATACATACATATAATTATCTAAGTTTACATATACATGTATATACACATATATATTTTTCAATACACACGTCCATATTTATATTTCTATATTTCTGTTTGTATAGCGTACTTTTTGTACTGTACTGTTGGTATAGTTTTTTTTTCTATTGTTTTTAATTTTTGCTGCTCTTATTTTTGTACTGTCCACTTTCTGCCGTGACAACGCAAATTTCCCACTTGTGGGACTAATGGAGGTTTATCTTACCTTAAGTTAGGTGGGTGGGTTTATGGGAATCTGCTGCTATCTGCTGTCCTTATGGCGCCATCTGCTGGAATAGAGACAGAATTGCGTGTCAGTGTTTATATTCACTGGTTTATATTCACGTGTTTGGTTTGCCTGAATTTTATTTACTTCATGACACTTGCAAAATCATTGGCTGTTGGTCAAAAGTTGAATGAATATTGTAAACATGTTACAAAATATTGATTTAAGCTTGAATGTTTATTGGGCATAGCAGACCATTACTGCTGATTTTAGTGTTTCCACTTTAATGGCAAGAAAAGAGTGATTTAGAGGCGCAGTGCTTATAACTGGTCTCTGTGGTGAGCAATTTACATTATTATTATAGCTTTTTTTCTTGAAGGATCGTACCATTTGCATTAATGTGGATGGTGCTGTAAGAGATGGTGTTGTTGCTGCCTTTTGCCCATAGGTGACGCTCTTGTTTCGCACATGTTTTTGGCCAAAGAATTTACCACCTCAGACAGTCAAGCATGAACTGAAAAGATGACATTCATTTACCGGATCTATTGTGGAATATAAAACTAGGCTATTCTGGATATGGCATGTAAGTAAATCCAAAAACCAAGCAAAAACCCTATGTACTGACTATATTCTGTGAATTCCCTAAAATATGAAAGGGAGAGGATGCGTAGTTAGTTAAATGAATGGGGATATAGTGGAATAACTGAATGCAGCTTTGAATTTCCTTAAAGCATGTTTATATTGGGTATAAGGGGGGAATTTGCAATGAGACAATGAGCTCGGCTCATTTAAACAGCAAAGGAGTTTTCCATACTCCATAAACACTACTCATACACTCAACACATACTCATTTTCTACCTAAGTGGTCTGATGAATGATTCTCCTAACTATGAAGATGGGTATGGAATCATATTAAATTATAGATTTGCTATGCAGGCTTCTTTTAGCTTCATAACATCAGAGGTCAGTGCTCGGTCAGCTGGAACTTCTGTAGAGTTTTCATGCATCATGAATGCCTCCTATAGGAAGTCTTCCAATGCATCTTATATTAAACTACTGGTCCCACCGCGTTTTGAAGCTCCTCAGTGCGCTTTACTGTACTCTGCAACAATGAGAGCATTGTCTAACAATATGCATTATCCCCCCAGGGACCTCCGTCCGCAGATGATAGCAGTATAGCTGTTACACCTGAATCCATCTGGAGGGCAACACTTCTGCAATATGGAGCAGTGCTTTCAATGGGTGCACTCTTGGCGCCAGTCCACTTAATGTAGTGTGAAGCAACAGAACCCATTTATATTTAGTGTCTTAGTGCTGACAAGCAAATCTCAAATGCATTAAAGCCATTTCAAAAAGCACATAATAAAAGTCTTGTACATGCATTGCAGTAATACTGGGGTATCTTCTGATACTCTGAACTAATGTTCATGCAACTGGGTCACACAATCTTGCAAAATCACCAGGTAACTGTAAAATGCCTAATTTTATTTGAAAATGATTATTGATGTATTACATTCTATTACACTACATAAGTTGCTGACTTAACTCATTATTAGTAGTCATATGCATTTTTGATGCAATATTTCACAAGTTAACACTACTCTGGGTGCTCTCTGGCTGACTTAATGTTGAACATAAATTGATAAATGTAATCTATGACACTTGTCCACTATTGCACCAAGAGTTTAGCATGATGCAAAACACAAACCCTTCAAAGGTCAAGGCTTAACAAACTGGCTAGAACAGCAAGCACTAGATTATTCAAAGTAAACAAGGGCTAAGCTTGTGCCAGTAGGGAAGTGAGGGATGTTGGGTTGCTTTGGAGAGACGTTCTTCCAAGGTAAGTTATAAGGGACAGGGACCCCCAAGTGCCCCCAAGTGGCCAACCTCAGACCTACACATATGGCCTCAAACACAAAAAACAGCTACAGTGACAACAGACTCCCCAGTTCCACCCTATGGCATTTTTTTTATAACACAGTGTATGCTGTATATGTCTGTGTGCAGTGTATGTATGCATATAGTTTCAGAATGTGCCACCTCTCCTTCATCTGTACAGAAGATGACTCACAGTAAAGGTTTGTCAGTGTTCACTACTCATGGCGTATGAACTCCAAAACATTAGATGGCCGGCGGGGATTTCAGTCAAGTCCAAAAGAGTTAGTGGCTGTAGTTGGTAAAATCAATGTTATTGTGGACTTCTTCAAAAATACATTAAAAAACGGAACCAAAGTTGTTGCCGAACTGAAGAATATTTTAAAGCAGCTGAAGGCTACTCCAGCCACTCAAGGCTAGACTCGTGATAGGAGAGATTTGGGGCAGATGCTCAGGGCTCTCTGAGCAGTGGAGATGGTACTGAAGCTATCTTAGCAAAGACAACATAACACAGAGAGACAATAAACAACAAAAGCATGTCAACCCAACTCCCCCCAGTCACCATAAAAAAAAAGATAAAAACAACACACACATGAAGGACTGCCTTAAGCTAAAACTCAAAAGAGGTGGTGGCGGTGAGGGGGAGAGTGCAAGTACAGTGAAGGATTCTGGGGGAGGAAAGAATAGACAGCTCTTTAAAAGATGTTGGGAGTACAGAAAACATACCCTCCAGGTGCGGACAAAATCCTTAAACTTGTTGTATGTTGAAAATCAGAGTCAACTGAAAAAACAGACATACATACATAAACACAAAAACACACACACACAAACACACAACAAAGCATTTCTAGCGTCTTTCTTTGAGGGGATTAACTCTAACAATGCTTACTCTTTCTCCTTTGCACCCAACAGATTTACTGCATATAATCTGGATTTTTTTCTTTTTTCTTTTTTCTTTTGCATGAGAAGGCCAAAGCTAATCCTTGCTGACTCATGGTGTGTTTTCAGGTACCTGAAATAAATGCTACAGATGACTTACTATAAACAGGACACAGAAGCAGTTTAGCCCAGCATGTGAGCCCATGTGGGCTTACTGAGAATGCTCCCAGCATTGAAGTCAGTGATGCAATGTGGTCAAGAAAAGGCAATGGCCAGAACGTGACCTCATTTCCCCACAGCAGATTGAGTCATGTGAGGAATTACCTCTGTATCTATTATAGTGACTGGCCAGACTGCAACAGAATACACAGCACACAGTACTAAAAGATTATAGTCTCCACAAGATACAGACATACGCTCACTGTCCACTTTATAAGAAACACCTAACTTGTACTTCCACCTTGTACTCTAACTTGTAAGTCCTCACAGGAAAGTCTGTCCACTCTGCGGCGATCTTGGCAATATACCCAGACAGTCTTTTCACTCATACAAGACTGAAGCTACAACCTTTTTAACTGTAAAACCCCAAACTAAAAGTCACATTAATGTATCAAAAACATATTTGAAATTACTGCCAAAACCTGACAAAAACTGTGGAAACAGTTTGTAGCGTTTGGTTCAAATGACACACAAAAAACATGTTTTGGCTGTTTCACATGCGCATAACTTCTCAACATTTGGCAGACGCTCGTATCCAGAGTTTTATAGTTCTCAAGAAAACTTAAAATTAAGAACTGATAGTAGACTAAGATTCTACCAGAGATGGAGTTAGTACTCCACCAGGGCCCTGTCAGGTCAGACACACAGAAGACAGATTTTTTAAAAGGAATTTGTGATTAAGTAATTATTAAGTAATTATTTTGGCTAAGTTTCTTTATGACATGAACATGTAGTTGTTATTGTAAGAGCTCAGTGAAGAGGTGGGTCTTCAGTAGCAGCTGCTGAAGAGTGCAAGAATCCCAGCAGTTCTGATGGTCAGGGGAAGTTCGTTCCTCCACCAGTGCCAAAGCTGAGAAAAGTCTTGACGCATTAAAAGTCTTGACGACCTTTGAGAAGAGGTGGGTCAAGTCAGGCTGTGCTTGATGCTCTAAGAGGGCCAGCTGTGACCCGTGGTCTGATCACTGCTGATAGGTAAGATGGAGCTGGACCAGTTTTGGCTTTTTAGGCGAGCATTAGAGTTTTAAATCTAATGCGAACAGCCACAGAAAGCCAGTAAAGGGTCGGCAGTAGTGGACTGGTGTGTGAGAATTTTGGTTTACTGAAGACCAGACATGCTGCTGCATTCTGAATCTGTAGAGGTCTGGTGGAGTTACAGTCCAGTCTTGATACAGATACATTGGCACAAAATATATTTCAGTATCTGCTGGGTTTAAAAAAAACCCTGCAAACCATTGAAAGACCTACAAACCAGTCCTCTGAGCCCCTAGAAGGTTCTTATTGCTTTTTGCTCTAACCCAACTTGAAACGTGGACCATCTGGGGGGCCCTGAGGCCCAGTTTGAGAACCTCTGACCTACACAACTTATTTTTGGAATTGCTAGATTCAGGTTGAAAAAGCTAGTTTTCCTCAAGAAAGTCAGTGTGTCTGTGTGTTTTTGAGAGGGCTCACACTGATGATGATGATGATGATGGAAGCCTTTATTTGTCACATACACTGTTATATGCAGTGAAATTGGACCCCTCCGACCATACATATACACAAACATCACATTTTGGGGGATAGACAGGTCAGTCGAGAGGCAGCAAAGGAAAAAATAAGGAAATATAGAATACATGAGGAGAGAGGAGGAGCGAAAAAAAGTCCCTCCCAGACTGTCCTTCCATTAGGGCAGTGTGAGAACAGGGAAAAAACACCTCAGCAATAAAGCAAATAAACACGTGATCACTAAGACACGACTTCCATTGCACACGTTTCCTGCACTTTATTATATAAGGAAGGTCCACTTATGACATTTGTCTGGTTTTCTTCACCAATAAACAGTCATCATTCATATTTTACATTCCAGTTTCCAACCACTCTTTTCTCTTTAGAATTAAATAAGCTGTTTAACTGTGCCTTTAAGACTGACTTATCTAAGTGCCCTGTAATCTGCAAACACTGAATGCAAAACGGGCCGTTTTTGCAGCTATATTTGCACATATAGACTGTATGGAATGGTGAGTAAATTGTATATTTTGAAACTTGAAACCATTTCAAACAAAGTTTTGCAAATACAGTTTTTATGAACTTCATCAAACTCAGTTTCAATAATAAATATAACCAGCTATATAAAGAACAGATATCTTAGGTAAGTAAAAAAAAAACATTGTTAGATTTGATGAACTAATCAAAATGATGGCAGGGTAACAGCAGACAGACAGAAGGCATGTAGCTTATCCATGGCAGATGCAGGCAATACTCTTATCAGCTTATCTCACGCTCACAAGATGCCTTAAGGGAATGTGAATCTGGCATAAGCATGTCACTTAAGGACATTAAAACATCTCCGTCTGCTTCTTTCTGCTCCTGGTGGAGCTCTCTCATCTGGATGGGCTGCGCTTCGCAATCTCTTCTGCAACATTAGTTTCTACTTTGTGACGAATGCTTCTGGAGGTGTTTTAAATGTAAAAAAGCAGACGGAGATGAGAAAGAGGGAAGTAGCTTATCGGATTTGACAGACGGAGAGTGAAATGGGGAAATATGTCACCCCCCCAGCAGGGCTCCCCTTGCTCCTGTCTAGCCAATAATCATTTTATACCAACAATTTGTACAACATTTCTCTTTCCTGAGGAAAAGGGGGTGATTGGGAGGGATGTATGTGTGTGTGTGTGTGTGTGTGTGTGTGTGTGTGTGTGTGTGTGTGTGTGTGTGTGTGTGTGTGCGCACGTGTGTGTGTTCTGTCTTGTCTGTCACTACATCTTTGTCTCTGTTTCCCAATTTGGTCTCTCTTCTGGCTTTTTCCTTCTTTAGTGACACCCTGCAAGGCTGTTTTAGGCTGTCATTAAAAGTGAATCAGTTAATATTTACCATCATGCATTGGCAGTGTTTGTTGGAAATGTTTGTGATAATAATGCATATTCTTACAGTATGAAATACAGCTGCCCCGTTCATATGCAAGTTTAGAAGATGACATTTTTTCATTTCTCTTTCTGACCTTCAAGTGGCCATTCCACCAATGGAATGGAATTGGACTCCTCAGATATTTTTGTCAATGAAATACAGTCAATTCATCTCTAATTAAGATATTAAAATAAAATATGAATAATATGAAAATTAAAATATGTACACATTTAAAAAATAACTGAGTGAAGTGAATTATGACAGCAATAAAAGATTTTGGAAGAGATTTTGGAAGTGAATTGGAAGGAAGAAATGGTATAT
This sequence comes from Brycinus macrolepidotus, assembly GCA_037974445.1. Taxonomy (NCBI): domain Eukaryota; kingdom Metazoa; phylum Chordata; class Actinopteri; order Characiformes; family Alestidae; genus Brycinus; species Brycinus macrolepidotus. Next base: position 17,039,783 of record JBBPCZ010000163.1, read on the forward strand.
GCAGCCCTTCGCTTTATGCTTATTATTCTCCATCCTGTCGTAGAGATTTAGCTCCTTCTAAATTTGAAGGGATGGGTCGGAGGAAAGAGAGAGAGCTGGGAAGTGGGTGGGATGGAGAGCAGAGAAATGAGAGGAGAAATCGAGAAACTGGTCTGCATCATGTTAGTTCCAGAGTACTGTGATGCATCTGATTTGCTGAACTGGGCTGAAGCCTGACAGTGTGTATGTCTGCTCAGATGTTGCTGGTGCTTTGTTTGCGTGATTACATGCACCGAGGAGCAAAACACTCTGAAATCAGCAATTCCAGATATAATTACAGACAAGACATTAAAGAAAGAGGGAAGCTGAAGAAGGAGGCAGGGCTGCTAGGGGCGTCCAAAACAGATGTGGCAATTTTACGAACTGAACGAACATTGCTGAATATTTTGTTAGCCTTGTAATAACACTTTAAAACTGGTGTAATGATACAAAAACAATTCAAAAACACTTTATTTTGAGAGTCCTTTGTTGCTTTATAAACACTCAGCTTGACTTTAGCCATTCAACTAAATGTCTGTTACACATAACTGCTAATTTCACTACATTCAGTGTTTATATTGTGTTAATCTAGGCCTACCACCTTGACTTCAACCGACCACCTAAATCTAACAGAATACTTAGTGCTTCACCAAGAGGGTCTGTGTATAATAGATTCCCCTACAACAATAAATACAATCATTTAGAACGTATTATAATTGTATAGATAGAAAGATTAATTCAGTGTTTCACTATTTACAATTGTACAGCTTCTTTATATTATACTTCTTAATCAAATAACCAATGCCTGTCATGTCGGGTGGGTAGATGGACACACACACACACTGCAGGAAACAGGCTTAAATAAACAAAAAGTCTTTAATGGAACGCAAGCTTTAGCTTTGAGCTCACAGAGCTCCAAAACAGTGAAGTGAGTGTCACAACACTCCACACACGAGAGTCCTTTGCAAAAAAGCGGTAACAATACTATAACACGAAGGCATAAGCAGGACCTCCGCTAAAATGCTAGAATTTAAAACATTACAACTCCGTCGCTTTCCCGAGATACCGCAGGTGGCTTCTCTCTTTAGAAGCCGGACGAGCAGTTCCAAAGCATGGACACGAGGGGCGCTTAAGACTCGGTCGAGTTGCCGAGTTACTGGTCGCGGCTTTTCTCTTTACAAGCCAGATAAGTAGGTCCACTAAGTTTTGAGCCGTAGTGGCCACGGCTATCCAGCTCACGCTTGAGGAGATAGAAAAAACGGGGAGAGAGAACAGAGTAAACAGTCACTGAGCTAGCAGATTGCCAGATAGGGTCCCAACTCAACCCCCAGGGGCTAGAGAAGCAGGCTCCTCAACTGCCACTTGAGGAGTAATCCACAGTAGTCAGCTTCTAGTGTCCTTCTCTCAAGTCCAAAAGCAGTTCCAGAATCACAAACATACAGACAAGGCTTACAAACCCGAGACGCTAACAGGAGGTGCATCGGTGACCACGCAATGATTCTCCAGACCAGCTGAGCTTAAATACAAAAACACACGAGTAGACAACCAATCACACGACAGCAGCAATAAACTAACTAACTAGACATACTAAACTGAAAGCTAACACAGGTGGACATGTCATCAGGAGCCTAGCAACCCAGCTAATAGGCAAAATGCTAACAGCTGTGTTAGCTAGGCTCCTGACAACCACACACACAACAACACATGACATCATCACCATGCGTCCAGGGCTGAGCGTGTCAAAACTCGGGGGACGAACTCTGTTGGGGGCGTGACTGAGGTGGGCCAGATGTGACAATGCCCAGAATGATTCAACAACGAAGGAGCTGTAATTATTTTGTTAATTCAACAAAACTATTCTTACTCAGGAAAAAAGAAAGAAATAATATTAATCCTGTTTGAGAGAATACCGAGTCAAAAAGCCTACAAACTGGATTTTTAGCTGTGAAGCTATTTTGAAACTGCTGTGTAGCAGCAAATACTGCATGTAGAAATGGAGAATTCCTTTTAGCTGGAAATGATAGAAATTATAACTGAAAGATTACGTTTTAGTGGTATAATATTGCACACACACAAAAAGCACACCCTCCATTTTATTTTAGACCCAAAAGAGAAGAGTCTTATGTTCCTATGCTGACAGATGCAGAAAAAAGTTCTATAAGAAAGTTCTATAGTGTTAAAATTTGAAGAGCTGTTGGACCCAATGTTTTTGTTTCTACTCAGGTTGTTTTTGTACTTCTTTTATCAAGAAAGCTTTTGTTGTTAGGCTACTCTACACGTGCCTACTTACAAGAACCCATGGGTCAGTAGAAGCAGTGAGGTCCCCAGTTCCTAGTTACTGTCAGTTTGAGTGAAAATCCTCCTGTAGATCAACTGCTGAAACTATGATTTCAAGAAGTGTGAAATAAAAGTAACAGATTAGGTAAATTATTTATTTTATTTCCACCCACCCACTAGTTAGCCCCCCATCACATGATGCTCCCAAGCTGGAAGGACAAGCACATACTTGCTCTGAGACACCACTGCATCTTATTAATGCACCACTTCAACATGCTTGGAGGAGAACACTAAGTGCCAAATCTATTTAGTCCAGTTCCCACTTTGGCTAGCATCACTATGAATAATGAGGTAGAAAATGAATTCCAGGTAAATGAAATTAATTTGCCTTAGAATTCCTTGGTAATGTCCAGTATTGATTCAGTGAAGGTGGGCTGTATGGAAATGCTTATGTGTGCAATTAGTTTCTGTTGGCTCTTGAGTTTGGCACAGATCTCTGCAGTCTGGTTAGTGTAACTGTAGCAGTGATAGTAACACAGAGTAACTGACAGACTGATAGTTTCACAGTTCCTAGGTTTCATATGGATACAACATCTGCACAGTGGCTGAGAGTTGCTTTAACTCACTCTATGGTGGATAATTGGTGAAGCTGCTTTCTCTTACAGCTGCAGAAAATTGCTCTGCAGGGGTCTGTCTGCGTCACGGTATGGAGTTTTTACCTTACTCTATACCCCTCTGCTCATGACTTACTAATGGAGACCCTGATTGCATTTTGATGGCAAGATTCAGTAATATGTTCAGCAGCCTTCAGGTTTGCTTACATGAATATCAATCACGTTTGGGGACCTTAGGCTTCATGTACATGAAATAATGCATAACACGTAATCTTACGTTCCTGAGCAAGGTGTTAAATCATTGTTTGCTGTTTGACACGTAGCATATGGTAAACAATGGCGGTCTAGATGTTTAAATCATAATCTTGCAGACCTCCAGCCATAGGGCTTTCAACCTTTGTTTAACTATGAGGCTTTCGTGACAAGGTAATAGCACTGTAGTTTTTAAACATTACTTAAAGAACCAAACCTTTTCTCAATAGTATTATTTTTAGAAAAAGTATTGTTTTTTTTAGAAAGAGCATTGTGTTAGCATTATGCAAACCATAAACTTCACAGAAAATGCATGACTGGCCTCGAGTATATAACGTGGCCCCTTATAGTTACGCATGAACACACCACAGCACACAGTGTGAACAGCACAAAATTCTTCCTCTGCATTTAACCCATTCACCAAGTGAAGCA
>JBBPCZ010000163.1:17070618-17081145 GCA_037974445.1 Brycinus macrolepidotus
GGTGGTAATGGCGGCTCGGGCAAAGTAAACACAATGACTGAGCATGGAGTACCTTCATTTCCGGGTCTAAATACCGTATGACGCGCTTCACTTCCGGTGCCACGTGCGCGTCACGGACTGGTGGGCGTGACATGACCATTTCACAGGAGTGATATGTTTTTTTTTTCTGAGAGTTAACTCTAAAGTGGACCTGAAATTAAAATGGACCATTTTACCTTGGTTTATGTTCCTGGTTCATGTAAATCCAAATGTATTATATGATATAGACAGGTTTTTGGTTGATTTTCTTTAATGTGTGAGGACTTTCTCCCACCTACTGATTTTTGCATCAGCACGTGGGGAAGAAATATAACTAACAATGTCTGTGTTTAAAAAGGCAGAGCCTTTTCATTTTGTCTGATAAGTCACTGCCTTAAAAAGCAGTGTTGTGATGAAGGTACCTGTAACTGAGTTGCAAATGAGAGGTGCTTCGAACAGCAATACATAACAACCATGCCAAGAAACACATGCTGTGTTAGCATGTTTTTGACAATCAAAATTATATTGCAAAATTGTTATTTTTGCATAGGCTACCAAAGCATTAGCATACTTTTAATATTAGCTCATATTGGCTAAACTGGCTAACTGACTAGCAGCAAAACAAACAAAACAGATGCTGCAAAGAACTGCCAAGCTGATGATAATAGAATCAGTAGCTGACCGAGGTAATTTAAAAAATACAACTAGCAAAAATAGCTAAATTAGAGTAAAAGTGAAACCGATGTGATAAAAATCAATTATAAGAATAGTTTTCATGATTAATTAGTTCATGGTGGGTCTATGCTGGTGCATCATGTGTCACAGAGCTGGCCACATGACTTTTACCATAATAATAATTTAAAACAGGGTGGACATGCTGGAGGCGCAGAAAACTGCAACCAAACTCATGTATAGTTTGGAAGCTTAGAGTAAAAACGTGTGTTAACTGTAAACTAACAGAGCTACAAGGACGAGCCTTCAAGAACATGTGGAAAGACAGGGGTGCCTGAAAACATGTTGGACGCTACTACAAAATCTTTATTCATGAAAGGAGTTCGGACCCGTGGCATGCCCTGCATTTTGAAGTGAGGAATCACTCCTCTCACAGCAAGTAGTTCTTTTCCTTTACCTAACAGCCAGTGTTTACCTGCAGGCCAGCTTGGATGGTCTATTAAGTCAAATTTACTTATACAATATTGCATGACAAGTGTATTTAACTAGCTAACTAACGTCAGCTAACATTTTCTATAGAAACAGAAAGTGTGTGTGTGTGTTGGAGGGGGGGAGCGGTGGTACTCAGTATACTTTCATAGTCCAAGGTCCGTTGTTAAAGCTGCTAATGCTTTGTTTTCTTTTTTATTATTTGTAGTTTATTATTTTTACAACTCAGGTAGGTTCAAGCAATGTAAAAATATTTTTAATGCACTTTTATTTGAAAAAAAAAAGAGCATATATCGTTCGTTTCAGTCAAAAACATGTCAAAGTATAGAAGGAAAATGCATTAAAATTTCTGATTTATTTTGACTTTAAAACTTTCAGGTTTAGGTCTGATCTGAGGCATGGGCGCCGGAAGCATTTCTAATGTGGGGAGGACGCAGCGCTCTACATCTCGGCTGTAGTCCGGGAGGGGAAAAGTGAGGGGGGACGCGCGCTGCTGTCTACGTCTCGACTGTTGTCCGGAAGGGGAAAAACTGAGGGGGGACGAAAGGAAAGATTTTGAAAAGTGGGGGGACATGTCCCCCCTACTATAATGGTTCCGGCGCCCATGATCTGAGGTTTGATTTAGCATTAACAAGAGGCCTGCTACTTGACCCATGCCGGACCGGGCCGACAAAATATGAGGTTTTGTAGGCTTGTTTTTCTTGTTTTCTAATGATTGTTTTTATGTAGTAGCCTAGATTCCATATACTCGAATGAGCTCTCTCTCTCTCTCTCTCTCTCTCTCTTTCTTGGGTTTCAAATTGAGCAGTACCAGCCGCAGGTCCAGGTTGGGTTTGTACTTTAATTTTATATCCTTGCAGACCTCTAGCCCAAACTCTGGTATTCTGAAATGCTTTATCACTCTCTGGTGTTCTGCCATTAGGCTCTTTTGATAGACACTAACACTGTTCCATTGGGTAACACTGGAGAGAAGCCTTGGTAAAATGCTGACAGTGTGCTGAAGAAAAACTAGCAGACACCAGTGGATGTCATTTGTATCTATCAAATCACCAATTATAAGTGCATAGTAGGTACCAGACTGATATAAAACCCTGAATCATTAGAATTCTCAGCCAAGTCTGGTGCAGGGGGTTTGCGCTTTTTCCCACATTGCCATAATTGATACTCTGTGACCACCAGGCCAAGGCTGATGATGTTATGACATGCTTGTTGTGCCAACACTGCAGCAGCAATTTCACTCTCTGAAATTTCATTAACTGTAATTATATCGGCAAGGTCTCACTGCCACACAAATACTGTAGTGAGCTCAACAAGCAAACAGCTTCTCTATATACACAGTGTGGATATCATATTGCTTTTCTTCAGATATTGTTTGTGTCCTCGGTCATCTTTGCCTGCTAGGCTAAAAAGGTGCAGTCATGCACTGAAAGACTCAACACTATAAAAAAACAATAAATATCAACATTTTGCCAGGGTGAAATATACCACATATAAAGCAAAGGTGAACACCACCAGTACAGTTTGAATTAATGCTGTGCCATGTGCTACTTAAGAAAGACAGTCTAGTGTACTGTAATGCTCCTGGGGTTACTAACCTCTGACTGAACGACAGAATCTTTTTTTCACATGTCTCTCTCTCTGTAATAGTAATTTCTCCCAAAGTATGCCAGGGTTACCTGTTTAGCATCACTTCAAGAAGAACAACTGGAGACAAAAGCTTTTCTTGTAGGGAGAATGCAGAGGGGTTGTTCAGGGGTTGCTCTATGCAGTCTTTTTTTTTCCCTCGGGGGTTCACACTGCAATTTCTGGCTATGCTCTTGCAAAATCCTGCAAATCAGTTTGATGCGATAGTGAGAACAACTCAGCGAAAACATGAAAGATAAGCTTTTCCATTAGTGTATGCTGTCTTGTGACATGTCTTCTTCTTCTAGGCTTTTTCCAGTATAGCATGGCTCCATGCTCTCACTACCACAACTGCTTAGTGATAAAATGAGTTATGATTGCGTTCTTTTACTTGTAGCATAAAATCATGTTTATTTCATGATCATTTTCATTTATGAAACGTGCAGTTACGGGCTGTATAGCACATAGGTTCCCAACCAAGGTCATAAAGCTCCATTGCCCTGCACAACTCCAACCCAGGAAGGGCTTATTCATTAGATAATGGGTGTGTTGGAAGTAGGGAAAACACAGGGAGACCAGGATGATATAGGGGACCACAACCACTATTTTCTAATCTGTCAGCATAGAAAAAACTCATGATGTAGAATACTAGACTGCTTTAAGCCGAACTCAGTGAGTGTTCCTGGAGCATTCTGCACAAGAGACAGTTATACAGGGTGCATAAAATGTGAGGTGCAAGCAAAAACATCCAGGAAAAACATGTCTCTTACACTGAAAACAACTGGAAATTAGCACTTGGTTGCAAAACATGTTTCATTACTCTGATAGTTCAAGTGAAATTTGTGAGAAGATTCCTTGGAGTAAAAGAACTTGCAGCAGAAGAACTTGCCCAGAAATCATGGGCATCATTAAACCCAATTTACTGCACATGCCCCAAAAAAATGTTGCCATGTCCAATTATAATCAAAGGAAGAAGTCAATTCGTAAGCTACAAAGTTTCTTGTTTTAAGCTTGTTTTAAGAATGGTGTTTTAGCTTAGTGAGTGGAATGGGTGACAGAGGTACCAGGAGTCAAGAGTATGACTGAATCTGGAATGGAATAGTGTTAATAAGTTATCCCTTAGATCCATCAGTAACAAACCACAAGAAGGATGTTCTGTTTTCTGCTCTGCCCCTCTGTCACTCACTGGACAGAACAGACACAGAGAGAGAGGTGTTTCTCTTGCTTGAGGGTTGGTATTAGCAACTCACTTCTATGTAAAGTAGCGATGTTTTGTCCAAAAAACATCGCTACTTTTTTTACACCAGAAACGTTGGTGGTTGGTCTGAAAAGTCGCTAAATCCATTAACAAAAGTTGCTAAGTTGTGGGACTAAGACAGTGGGACAAACAAGTTGCTGGAGTTTAATAGGTCACTCAATATATAATTTTTTGACCCGCTGCTTTTACTTAAACCATTATTTCAGTGAAATAGCTTTAGTATGAATAGGCCTGGCAGTTTTAGCCAAATTTTGATAACAGAGCTTGGATAACTTTAGATAACAAAGTTCTCCAGCTGCTTGGTGAACCTGTTTTGCATGCAACTGCGACTTGTTGGATATAGCCGGACTTTGACTGAACCAAGACATCACTGCTGTGGAATTAATGAAGAGTTTAGCATGAAGTTGTACCTTCATGCCTGCTCCATACAAATGACTCTGCTTGTTCCCAACCGGTGATGTCACGTGGGCGGCCGAGCTGAACACGATAAAAGGATTCCGCGTGCCATGTGGGTGTCCCTTTAGGCTACTTTAAAAAAAAAAAGTTAAAATTGTGCCTCTCGCAAGCACTTCTCTGCTCATGTTAAAATGCCTTATCTCTGCGTGCTGGAATACCTGCAGCGAGCCAAATCTGCAGCTTCTCTTCGTCCTGCCACTGCCTTATCACTCAGGAACATCAGGGGCCCCCAGGTCCTCCAGCCGCATCTGAATCTCACCAAATAAATAAATAATACTAAATAAAGAAAGAAAGATAGAACTCAAACATAGGACGCGTGAGTGCTTTTGTCTGCCGCCCCCATTTGCACTTCAAAAGTGGCAGAGAAAGCGGAAAAACGAGAGCGAGAAGGCGGCTCGTTGTCAGGCACGTTTTTTCTTTCTTTTTTTGGTGTTTTCTTCCCTCCGTCGTTGGCGGCTGGCTCCGGTTAAACCTGTGGCATTGACGGAGCCTTATCTGCCATGCTCAGAAACAGCTCGCGCTCTCTCCTGGGATCGCCCCGGAGGGGGACTGCGCATGGCACGAGCCTCTGAAAGGACTTACGGCGCAGAGAGATGCAGAGAGAGAGAGAGAAAGAGAGAAATAGAGAGAGAGAGAAACATAGAGTAAATAAAAGTAACATCACGAGATACTGGAAAATAAACTGGTAGCTCTGGTGCAACCACCTCCAGGGAGGGTCACGTGAGTTTCCAAAGGACACTGGCTGAAGTTTAACATGTCAGGTGTTCTTAAAAACACTGACAGTTTTTTTGACAAATGTAATTAAGTGAATTGGTTATCAGTTAGCGTCTAGAGGAGTATAAACCCTGGCCGTTGGGCTGAGGAGCAGTTCTCCAGAGTGAAGGAGCAGGAACCAAAAGGGCTTATGAATGTAATGTCATTCTGTAGTGTCTTATAGGTAATCCACCAGTATGGGAGGTTTAGGCAGTGAAAGCTGGTTCATTAAAGTTTATAGGATCTTCTTTTCCAACCTGCTATCCTTGATTTTACCAGATCTGTAGACCAGGGAGTCACTAAATGAGTTGGCAGGGTTGGGTAGTGTGCAAATGGGGGGAAAAAAATGCAGCCTACAGAGAAGTTAAACAAGTGTTTCTGAACTTCTGAACAACTGACCCCTCAAAACAATTTTTCCTCAGATCTGCACCAATCTCGTAGTTGATCTATTAAATAGTGACCATTCTGTCATATGTCTGTCATACGTCTGTCATACGGGAACACACCACAGTGAAGGATGCTGAAAGATAAGGAGTTTACATCTCTGAAAATATTGATAAGTTCTTCAGTACAGAAGGTAAATAGGGGTGACAACAGTGCAGAAATTAAAGGTTACCTACCACAACATGCTTAGGAAGTACCTATTTTATAGTACAGTCATTTGTTCTAGAATTCTTGGTTTACTGGTAAGTCATTGTAATGCTGTGTTAATGTGGCTGTAAAACAAAACAAAACTTTGTATGCAGTTATTAGGCAGTAACTACATACTATCTTTTACATATTATTTAATTAAATTACCTAGATATACATACTTCCAGTGCACATAGTGGAAAGTATACTGGAATTATGCACCAAGAAAGTCCTACATAATTACCCGTTACATTTAGAGTAAGTACAGTTGTACATACCTGGTAGTTTTATGTAAGACACTATTTTTGTACATACTTTGCACAATTAGTCACCTGTAAGTTCTACGTATTTTGTTAAATACTAAGTATTTAACATCCAGTAGAATGTAGTGCTACCGAAGGTTCATTTAACTTTCTGTACATTGCACTAGTCAAATAACATGTGAAACATTGTAGCAAGTGCTGATAAACGTCAAGTTCATTTTGTACTGTCATCATATTTAATGGAATAAAATGTTCAAGTACATAAAACAGTTTTTTGTTTTGTATTAATTAACTGTCTAGATTAAGTAAATGATGAGTCAGATAGTAACATTTACTGAGGTGAAAACAGACTCTTAGCGAATGTTTGTTTATCTCAGGCTTTAGATTCACTGCCCTTTCTGTATAAACCTGAAGCCAGCCATGAGGCCGAAGTTAGCTTCCTGTTCACCAGCTTCTTAAATGAATTTTCCGTTACACCTTAAAAAGCACAGGTTACATTCTCGCACATGTACTGCTGCATCATTTAAGGTTGAATAGAAAATTCAAAAGAAGCTAACATCAGTTTCATTCTTGTAGGTACAGTACTGCACAGTTAAATGTTATATAGGGTGTTTTGTGTAGTCATTTTCCAGATGAACCAAACACAACCGAAATGTTGACCAACAGTAAAGGGACTTTTTTGTTTTGTTCACATTTTGAGTTCATTTGAAAGAGGACTCTCTAGAGCTCCGGAGGTACTCCTGTGTTTTTTGGTTAAATTAACATAAAGTGAAGTGAAGTGGCCCCTTATAGTCACACCACAGCACAGCTCACAGTGTGAACAATGTGACATTCTTTCTCTGCATTTAACCCATTCACCAAGAATACAGGCATAAGCAAAGCAGAATTGTTCAGAGCACAAAAAGCAACTGGGGAGAAGAACTGACAAACTGACAAACTGATCAGGAAACATCTGTTGCTACTAGCTCTCACCTAATAGGTAAGTATTATATATAAAAGTGAATTTAGAAATGCACAACTAGCTAAGTATCACATTGCTATCCATTTTTGATTTTGTTGTTTTTGCGTAGCTGAGAAAAATATGCCAGTAACTGAGTAAAACACTCCAGTGCCTGAGTGAAATATGCCAGTGTCTGAGTAAAATATGTCAGTAAATTAGTGAAATATGGCAGTAACTGAGGTAAATATGGCAGTGGCTGTGTGAAATATCAATTTTAAACTGCACAAATGTAGCCTTGGGTGATTTGAAAATTCTAAATTAACTCGAAAGAATGGGCACCTTACATGACTGCGGAGTTTTAAAGAGTGTGTGTTATTTTAACACCACTTTCACAGCATATGCCAGTCTTGGGTCTTTTCTATTCCTCCCCCTCATTCATTCACTCATATATTTATTCCTATGAAAAGATAAGCACCTGCTCTCCCTTCTGTCTGCCTTTTTCCTCCTCGCTCTGCTCCCCTTTTCCCCCTATAGTCACTCTGCTGTGCCATGTTGCCTCAGTCTCAGTACGAGCTGGCACTCGCCGCTGACTCGCATCCAACTCCACTGGCAAACTCACTCACTCGTCCTCTAGCAACTCTTTTTATCTCTGTATCTTGTTCTCTTTTTCTGTCTCTCTCTCCCTGCCTATCTTTCAGCCTCTCCCACCTCTCTTTTCCTTTCTTTTCCTCCTATTGTTTCTGTTTCTCTCTCCTTTTTTCTGTCAATCTCTCTTTCAGTTTCTCCCTTCTCCCTCTCTTTCTATTCCTCCCCTCTCCTCTCCCACTCACTCTTTCTGTCTCTCACTTCATATCTGTCAGTTTCTTTCTTCATGTTGCTCCCTTTGCTTCTTTTTGTCTTTCTCTCTCTCTTTTGTTTCTCCCTCTCCCTTCTTTCTCTCTGTCTGTTTTCTTTTTCTGATTTCTCTTTCTGTCTTCCACTATGTATCAGTTTCTCTTTCCTTCTCCAGCCCAGCTCTCTCTGTCACTCTCCCTCTTTCTTTTGCTTTTTCTCTCATCCTCTTTGTCTTTCTTTTTCTCTCATCCTCTGTATTTTCTCTCACTTTCTGTTTGTCCCTTTTTCCCTCGCTCACTTGTTTTGTCTGCATCTCTCCTTGTATTTCTCTCTCTGTTTGTGCCCCCCCACACTTTTCTGCGCCTCACCGAGCTGATATGGTGCAGCGAAGAAAAACAACAACTAATTGCCTGAATTTATGATCCAAACGTAGAAAACGTGCAAAAAATAGCACATTTAAATAATTGCTAATATACACGGTAACATCATTACAACCGACTATGCATATGTATGGGCTGGTGCTGAAGTAGCTTTGGGACTCGTACAGAATTTTGCATGCAGGCGGTGCTTACAGAATGTGATGAGTGATTATGAAGGTGGTTGTGCTACATACACACACTGAATGCAGACTGCATACAGGTAGCCAGGTCCAAGTTCATGCGCTTGCATTTGCCTCTGCATGCTCTGATCTCAGGTCAGCTCACTGGACCACACTGATATGCCATTCAGTGACCGGTATAATATGGGCCTCTGGTCTCAGACCAGTCTTTTATATTAATTAGTCGACTAAATGTAGTAAGGAGAAACAAATGACATGGAGGTGGAGAGAGAGAGACGGCGAGAGAGAGATGGATTGGGCTCTTCGCTGTCCATTATACTGCCCTTCATGTTGTTAAAAATGAACCTCATTAAACCAAGGCTGTACCTAATAAGCACTAATCCTCTGCTGCAGAGGGACACACATACACACTTGTGCACACACTCAAAATACTTTTTACACTGACAACAAGAGAAGTTAGGGATTATTAAAAGGCTGAGGGCTTCTTCATTGTCTTATGAATAGCGGGAGAGAGAAAATAATAGCTTTGACCAGAGATGAGGGGGTCGCACATTAGATAAAAATAAGCCTTTTTATGCACAGCACTGTCGTCACACAAAAACCAGCACACACAAAAACATTCATTACACAATAGATAGAGACACAGGTCTGAGGATCTGGACGGTGATTTGAATTTACATTATTCAAATGGCTGCAAGATGACTGCAGATAAGAAGCAGACTAACCTTAAGAAATACTAAATAATATCCAGAGGCGTCCCATTCTGCTTCTGTCACTAACCATTCTATACAACAGCGGCTTTGAGAGTGTGGGTCAGGAACCCTCCAATGCACCACTCTGATAGAGGGCTATGGGCTGTTGTTTGTTAACCACATTTAACCAATCATAATGTACATATTATTATTTACTATATCAAAATTCTAAGTGCAAAAAAAAAACAACAAAAAAAAAAAACGGTGCATGTCAGTGTAAACATTTCTCTTTTTCAGTTATATAGGACTCATCAATCATTGATGAATAATTAAAAACCAGGTATTTCAAATGGAAAGATCCCAAGGCTGGGCCATGTGAGGCACAAGTGAGGCAACCACAAGTGAAGCAATCTCAGAAGAAGGAACAGCAGTGAAGACCTAGTGCTAGGCTTCATGTGTGTAAGGACTGCAAATGAGCAACTAACTGTTATATGCTCAGAGGCCTTGTCAAATGAAGCTTTGAAGCCAAACAAATTACACTGTCACTTGGAGACTAAATATAGCAAGTGTCTACACCTATAAAACTCAGCCAAACCTCTCTTTTTTCCAACTTTCTTCTTTTCAGCCTGACATTCAGCACTCAGACAACATTAGCCCTCTCATTAAGTAGTCGGAAAAAAAGTGATTGGATTTGTTAAATCTTCTTATGGGAAAGGCATTAAAGCTTTTGTGATCAGTCGTGTGGACTGTCAGTTGAAATAAGTTGGGAACCCCTGCTACAGAACATAGAATATTTCCTTTTTTACAGTTACAGTTACGGCATTTGGCAGACACTCTTATCCAGAGCGACGTACATCAGTGCTTATGTTTTTTTCCCCCTACAGTCTTAGTACTCTGCAGCTCCCGCCATGTGTTCTTGGCTGGACAGATAGGGGTAGAGTAATGTGGCATTGGAGAGTTTTAAATAACGGGCAAAATAACTAACAGACAAGCTCTTCAGTACTTAGTACAGTTTACCAAACGGGTTTTTTTTAGGCACTTAACACAGCTGAAAACTAAAGTACCTTCTGTTACTTTAGATGCTTCTGTTCACTTCAGCCTTCACCATCCTGCCATCAGTCATGTCACCAATAAAAACATAACGAGAGGTTCTAGTGGCACCACGTAAAGTAATGTGAAATTGGATCCTGTCTCCCATTTTATTTTCATACCTTCCTCATTCCTTTACTGTTTTACAAATTATTCTTTATATTATCTGAGACTTTCTATGTACACTCAACAAAAATATAAACGCAACACTTTTGTTTTTGCTCCCATTTTTCATGAGATGGACTTAAAGA
>JBBPCZ010000163.1:17107148-17141007 GCA_037974445.1 Brycinus macrolepidotus
GGAGGTTGTTGGTGATGTCACTGACTGTTGTTTTAGGGATTTTCTTCACAGTTCTCACAATGTTTCTGTCATCAACTGCTGATGTTTTTCTTGGTCTACCAGTTCGACGTCTGTTGCTTACAACACCAGTGGTTTCTTTCTTCTTCAGGACATTCCAAACAGTTGTACTGGCTATGGCTAATGTTCATGCAATGTCTCGGATTGATTTTCCACCTTCTCTTCATTTCTAAATTGTTTGCTTTTCTCCCATAAAAGGTTGCACCTTTTTAACTTTAAATGCAGTCTGCACAGGCAAAACCCAAGCTGAAACTGAGAGTAGACATTCAGTAGGCTACTATTTATTATTTGAATAATCAGTGTAATAGGACACACCTGGGCAACACACCTGTCAGTCACATTTTCCAATAATTTTGCTCACTTGAAAAATGGGTGGGTTCAAACTAATGGTGCTGTCTTCTAAGCTGTTTCACAGATCAAGATGTAAATACCTGGAAATAAATGTCATACCCAAATGTTTTAAGTGTACAGCAAAAATAAAGGAATTGACTTTGCTGTTCCAATACTTTTGGAGGGGACTGTGCTTTACAGTGGTGGAAGTTCCAGTTGTCTCTTCAGCAGGTGGAAAAACTAGAACAACTTGAGTTGAACTGGTTCGTGTTTGGGTTATTTATTCTTTTTGACCCTTACACATAGGCAGTCACGCAATTTTTAACGCATGCAAAACACTGTCAAATCAACAGATGCATTGGATTGCTTGTGTACACATTTCCACACAAATAAAACTGTGTGTACTTCTGGAAGGTTATAAGTGTTCTGAAATTTGATTTTGAGACCAGAACAATGGAGGAAATCCAGGCCAACTATGCCAAGTGGAAATGCCAAATGCTCATTATATAAAAAGGTAAATAAATATAGTGGCTATGCAACTCACCTTTGAAAGTCTTTTACCCATCCTTCTTCTCCTTAACCTGAAGGCTTCTTTATCAAATCATCAAAGAGTATGTACTGCCTGTGTCCATCATGAATGAGACTTCTTTTTTTTCTTTTTAGATGTTCTGTCAAACACAGAACTTGTTTGGGCTGATTGAGCTGTTTCTGCAGTATGGTTTATGGAGTGAGTAGATGGAGGTGCATTTGAGGTTTTGAGTCTTTAGGTTTGGAAGCATTTTTCAAAACAGCCCAGCACAGATTTTCACAGCTCTTGCACCTCCAGATCCATAACCTTCTTGAGCCTCTGATTTTGATGCCGCAGATGGTATGTGAGACGCTTTTTGATGACTCTGTCATTCTCTCCCAGCTCTGCTTTCATGGTCTTAAGTTGGTCTTCTATCCCCATCTTGCTCGCAGTGTGGCTGTACACATCCTGGCGCTTGTTCTCAAGACTGCCAACTCTGAGAGTACGGGTGGAGGGGGCAGGGGCCACTCAGGCAAAACTCCATTTTCAGCTTCTGAACTCTCTTCTTCTTCATCTTCATATTATATATACAAATGACTCAAAATGTCAATGATCTTACTCACAGTATCTCTTTGGACAACTGATGGTCTTGCAGTGAAATTCAGTAAGGGTGAAGATCTTTTCACTGCTTGTGGTTGTAGGGCTGCCATGGTTAAATGAGAAACACACCAAACAGGCAACAACAAAAACAGTAATACAGGGACCCTGTTTGGGCACCACTATGCAATCTTCCCCTAGAGTACATCCTAGAAGATGGCTACACAATATTAAGAGTGGGCAGAGATAAATAACCACAAGGCTTAACCAGGGAGTTAAACAAACATCATGTCTATATTACAAGAGAGCTATTTACAAAAGCTGAAAACTTGTTAACTTGCTAAATTGTTAAGTCCCACCAAGATTACGCATGCCCATAGAGATGATGAATGATTGGATAATCAAAAATAGCGTCACTGATTCCTACATGGAAAAAATGATGTGCTTTGGGAGACGTCTTGGTTTGAAATCTTCAGACACCAGCAGAACACTACACAGTTCTTCACCTAGAGGCCTGTCCACCATTCCTTATAATTAAAAATCTCTTTAGTGGGCATGAAAGACCAGGTTAGCCAAGAAGGCGACCCAAGCATGTGTTTTTTGCTAAATAACTCTCAAATAGTTAATGCTTGGGCTGCTTCTGCATATACCACACCAAATCAGGAACTCCCTATGTTCCCTCCTCCCCTGCATGAAAGAGTAGATAATGTCACTTCTGGAAGTTCTAGATATGTCACTGACTAAATATGAGCCATAGTCTTACTGCAGTCTTACCATTAACTAAAATTGTTAAAAAAGTATTTTATAAAAAGTCATTGTGTGTGTCACAAGCTTCAGATAAAACATGGAATGTTTTTCACAAGCTTCAAATGTCAGTGTTTAATCTAGAATGCCCACATAATGTTTATGTGAATCGCCATTAGTTTAGTGCTAACATTGTACCAGAATCCCATAGGGATGCAGACAAAATTAGCAGTAATGTAGGTGATTTTTTGATTTGTGGCCCAAACTGAAGGCCCAGTTCTAATTATCATGGTTTGACACGGGTCTTTATGTCTAGTTAGGCTCAAAATACAGTGACACATCTGTCAATTAGGAGTCAATTAGGGTAAGAGCTTTTGTCTGTGGAAGACACTGTAGCTCCCCTGCCACAGTTTTAACTTTATTTAGAGGGCAAAGAAGTTATTGGTGTTTATTGAGCAGCAGCCAGGGCGCAGTAACCTTGCCTAATGCTGATCAGGCCCAGTGGAGAGATCGATCCCACTCACAATGCCTTCACGCTTGCGATGAAAGAGAGGGGAAGACAAAGGGAGGTAGCCGACAAGGAACAGGGAAACAGATGTTTGTCTATTGTTGGTCGTGTGTGTAGAAGAGTGTGTTTGTGAGTGCGCATGTGTGTTGGTATTGTTGTTTTCCTCCCCTAATCAATGTTTGATTCACTGGCTAATTGTGATCAAGAGAGAGTGAGAGGTTTTATGTTGCACTTACGGCTCTGTGGGGTCACCAGCGCAGCTCATTTGCATGACCGTGAAGGGATTATCACATGGTTTTGGCCTTTGAACTGTAATGGAAATGCATTTGATTAGGGAGTCATACAGAGATCAAAGAGAGGCTGAGGGTTGCTGTTTTGGCGGTGCAGGTTCTTCAGCCACAGCACGAGCCTAAGTGAAATAATAATGATCCAAATGATGCTACGCTAAATGCTCCTGCACAGGAGATAATGATTGACAGTCTTTCATGCTACACTGGAACTATCTAAATGCTCAGGTTGGAGCAAAAAAACAGAGCAACTCTTCATCTGAGCAAAAAAGTGCTAAAGATAAAAATTGTTAAGCTGCAAAGAATAACTGAAACGAGAAACAGTTCTATCAGTGGCATAACTTATTCAGCACAGGAGCTGAAATGAACCAGCGCCCTTGAGACTAGCTTAAGCTTAAAGAATGGGCAACAGAGAGCAGTTCAATAAGAGGAACTTTATTTAGAGAGCTGCGATGTTAATGAGAGACGAAAGGAGACTTCTCAACAGAAGGCCAGGAAAGAGAAATGCTTGGTTCACTGGACTGTCCTACTTTAATGCAGATGTCCCCAAACCATAACATTCCTAAACTCAGAAAATCTAATTTACACAATTTCCGCCTTACCCTGAATGAAGTCCATCAGTTTAGACATATTTGATGTCCAAAGTTTGCTGCTTTAGTTCTTTACTGGAGCTACAAGATTAGAAATAGTTGCTTCAGGCTTCCCCATAAGCTACAAGAAATGTGTAGCTTAAGTGCAAAGTTAACAAAGCCCCAGATACATCCACAAGGTTGAAAGATCCTGATTTTTCTCCCTCCCTCCTGAGTCTAAAATGAAAGGACTCATATGCACCTTATGTGCAAAACTGTAATTATCAGTAATAAAATTAATAATTTTCCCTAGAAATAACAGCCTAAATTATTCCAGCACTGCTTTGATATTTTAAAATGGTGTTGAGCTCCAGTTACAGGACTTTCTAACATTGATTTGTGTATGTTCATGACATCAAGGCTGGTTTTGAGCAACTACGTATAGCTTTTAGGGGAAGAGGTGCTACTGCAGCCTTCATTGGAACTCTTTACCAAAAGACGAGGAGCCAGGTTGGAGCTAAGAATTGAATACCTTCTATATCGTCAGTTTTCTTTGGTTGTGACTTACAGATTGCACCCTTTACTAAGCTAAATGTCACCAACCTGCAAGTTTGAAAACAGTAGTGTTATGGTGTCGCCCTTGATTTTTCCCACATTAGGCGAATACGATGTGTAGCTGGGTTATTGGCAAATTTCTTATATTTAGTTACTCAGCACACAATGCTCAAGCACTGTCTGGAGCTTGGCTTGGTGCACATTAAGGGATTACACTCAGAAAGGTAAACATTTGCAACAACTTTGTGTGTGTGTGTGTGTGTGTGTGTGCACGTGTGCCCACTTGTTATAAATTCCAAGCATGACCCACGCTGTATTCCCTTTCTGTGTGTGTGTGTTGCACTACATGGCCCCACCTCTCAGCTCTGACCCTGAAATGACACCTTCAATATATATCCTACATGCTCGCACTAAAGCGCGACAAACCACGACCTTGTTCTGCTTTATTTCTTACACCCTCCTCCTCCTGCCTCCTTGTCTTTCTTCAGCCCCCTTCTCTTCACACCCTCCTCACCTCCCTTACTGCACCTTAATACGTCTCTCTCTAGTCTTGTACTATTTCTCCTTTCTTTCCTTGGAGAGAAACAGAGTTTAGTTCACCCTAAAATAGTCTCTCTCTCTTTCTGTATCTGTCATTCTCATTCCTATCCCGCTCTGTTTCTCTTTATTACTCTTTCTTGATCTTTCTCTTTATATTTCTTTCTTTTTTTATGTATCTCTCTCTATTGTTATTTTTCTCTGTCTGTCTCTCTATTTTTCCTCTCTATTTCCCTTCATCTCTCCCATACTCTCTCAGTCTCTATAACTCTCTCTGTTTTTCTTTCTCTTTCTCTCTCTCCATCTCTTGTTTCCCTTTATGTATTCTGTATTTCTCTTCAGTTGTATTTAGTCTTTCTCACTCTTTTCTTCCATTACCATTTGTTTCTCCATCTCTGCCCCCCTTCCTAACACTCTTTTTGTCAGTCTCTATCTCTCTCACCCTGTCTCTCTTCCTCTCTTTCTGTGTCTCTCTCTCTCTCTCTCTCTCTCTCTCTCTCTCTGTCTCTTCCCCTCTCCCTCTCTGATATGTTATTATATTATATGTCAGAGCTTAAGTAATGGTGGTTTTTTTCCTCCGCCTGTATAATCCTCTGCTGACGTGTGTTACTGATGTGTGTGCTGTTTCCGTGCATGGACATGAGGGTCTCTAATGTTTGCTAATAGGGGGACACTGTTTGACACTGATCTCCACCGAGCAACCCACAAGTTCTGTAAGTAGGGCTTGGCTGCAGTGAACTTTGGAACACTGAATTTGAGCTGAATTTCAATTACTGCTGTCCCACTTACCAAACTTACAAATGCTCCTAAAAACGGAGCTGCTCCAGCGACTGTGAAATTTCACACCCATGAAACCTGGTGCTTTAGCTCTCACTTATTTCTATTTCACGGCCAAGCTCGAGGACATTGCCTTGATATTTTGGCATTAGATCTCAAGCAAAGCCGTACTGCAGCTTATATCAGTTCTAGGTATGCTCATTGCTGTCTGTTTGCCTAAATAACATGCATGCGTGTCTGTGTTCACATTACACTGATTATCAGAAGAGTGTGTGTTGGTTGGGTGGGCGGGGGGATGGGGGGGGGGGGGTGGTGTGGTATAACTAGATTGTTTGACTGCAAAACAATGCTGGAAATCTTTTTTTTGTGTTGGCAAAGGAGAGAGCCAGGAGACTAGGCTGCAGAAATTATGTCTTTATTGAAGGGCACACTTTGTCAGGCTGCATGGGTCCTGTCTGAACTCAGCTCTGAGGTGAACAACCATGTACCATTGCAGTGGTTACTGACTCCTCTTTGAGAAAGAAAGTTCCTTTGGCAAGTGCCCTCTTGAACACCCCTCTTTTCTTCCCACATTTGAGCAGGGCCATAAAACATTGCTCTTGACTCCCCTCTGACTCCTCTGGAATGCTATATTTTTTACACAGTTTCACCTTTTTCTCTGTACACAGTTAATGTAACATCTACTTTAAGTCTCTCCCAAATGCCTCTCTACTGGAATGGCAAAGGCATGGAACTACCATAGACGTTGATTATGACTGGAAAAATTGGGCCGCCTTGGGATCGGACTCTCTGTCTGTTCGTATGGAAAACGAATACCCAAATAGACCAAGATATCCCTGTACCCATGGGTCTGGAACTGCTGTCTGCCCACATGGGACCAAAAAACTTGTAATGACCAGGATACTCCTGTACTCTTATGTCTGGAACTGCTGTCCACCCAGATGGATCACAAAGCCCTTATTTTCCAGGAGACCTCTGCACCTTTGAAACCGGGATTGTAGTCTGCCCGCATGAGACAAAAGATTCCTTGGGTCAAGGAGCACTCATTCGGATCCTAGATTGATCTCGGGGTAAGGATTCCCAATCTTTAGCACCTCGCCAACCACAAAAGCTTCTGTGACCCAAAAGAAGATATCACCAGTGTTGAATTTCACTTAGTAGTGTAGAATAAACAATTAAAATAATTGGACATTGTATTTTTGTAGCCATTTATCCATGATGAGTGTTTAAATGTATTATGTTTAAAATCATGGTCGATATTATAATAAAGTGTTACAAACCAAAAAAATAACATCCATCAGTCCTTAGCCCTACCAGCACAGACTGATAGGGGGGCTGCAGCCTACAGGTTAGAAGCCACTGTATTAGGGCTGATTTAACACAAACAAGAAATGAAACAGTTTTTTCACAGGAGGTTTTACTCCCCCTCACATTACAATCATCAAATTCTTTTTCCATGTTTGCAAAGGAGACAGCCAGGAGACCAGGGTGCAGAAATGATGTCTTTATTGAAGAGCGCTCAGTCAGCCTGTTCAGATCCAGTCTCAGCCCAGCTCGAAGTGAATAACCACTGCTGGTACTGATTCTCTCTGGTGAATATATGAGAGTACATGGCAAAAATGCTTGCCGCCCCAATTCTGCACCTCCTAAAATGTAAGTGTATTAAGTACATTTCACAATATTCTTAATATGGTCAAGAATATAAAACTTTTCATACTATTCATTCACACAACCAGTCCATCAGTCACTACAAATCGAGGCACACCTCAGTCGCAGTGGCATGCTGCAGAGCTAGGACATTTTAGATTTGTAAATCAAACACGATTATGGCATGTCTCAAATGAAGAATTATTGGCCTAATATTTCATTCATGTTGATGCTGGATCACTGGCAGCCAGCCCACACTGGAGCATAGAGACCCCCATTACCGCAGGCTGTTTTTCACACTGAATATACTATAATGTAGAAGCAGAAAAGTGACAATTGCACTCACAGTGTGGGTCACTGCTATGTGACTAACTCATCATCTAGAAAGTTGAATGAATAATGATAATGAAAAATACAGAGGATCTCTGTTCATCAGTTCCCTTGTTCGCAACTTGCCCAGCTTTCAGCAAAATCCCACCTGCTTAGGCTAGGTTATACCTAGCCTATAAAATTAATTAATTAACCAAGCCACTTATCCTAGCAAGGGTCATCAGGGTGCTGGAGTCTTTCCCAGCTCTCATAGGGTGAAAGGTGGGGTAACATCCTGGGCAGGTCACCAGTTTATCGAAGGGCAGACACACAGAAATTCACCTGAGAATAAACCAGAGCTTGCGATGGTTTGATTCCCTGGCTGGGAAGTGAACCCAAGACTTTGCGCCTGTAAAATTATTTTGGTTCTAATACAGTCTGTGCAATGTAGCATGTTAATATAGCCTATGTGATGTAGACTTTGCTTCTGACATTACAGCAGATATCCTTGGGAATAGGGTTCAGTAATAAACTCAGGACAGTAGTATAACCAGGTTCTGTGTCTGGAAGCAGTCTAATATTGTTTTTAAAACTTCAAAATTCAAACCAAAGAAATGTTTGTGTTTTGAACACATTATTTGTTTTATAACTGCTTACCATATAACCTGACAAAAAGCGAAACATAAAATCAGCTACATATCAACAATTTGATTGGTCAGAGCTCAGCTCATTCACACGAAGTAAATCTAGAACACAGGTATACAATCAAGGTGTGTGTCATTAATTTTTTTCCATCCTTCTTCATTAAAAATAAATAATAATAAATATTTTTTTTCCTTCATGAAACATCAAAGGCTCATTCATTGCTTGTGGATCTTCTAAAGTTCTCTGTCACAACCTGCGTTCCAGTGTCTATAATTTATTGGTAACCATGACCTACATAAAGCTGATAGGGATTTTGTTTGGTATCTAATCTAAAGAAACATATTTGCTTATTAAAACTTCATTAACCAGTTGAGTTCACTCACTACAATTTTATACATAGGTTTTATTTTACTCCTCAGAGAGTTACTCCTGATAAAGTCTGAAGTGCTTTTAAGGCACTGTTGACACATTTATGTGCTCCCAATGAAACATCTTTGGGAAACTGCAGCAGAATTGGTTTAGTCTCTCTTATAAAACAAGCTACCTTTATGTCCAGCTTTTTTGTTACTTGGGGATGATTCAACACCTCATTTAAACCCGCAACAAAAGAAAATTTCGATAGCTTTTACAACAGCAGTCAAGAATCTTAAAGTTTTGCTCAGAGTCTAATGCCTCTTTATAATTTGTGTTTTTACATTAATATCTGGATGGGAATATATCCAAGCTGCATCAAGCAAAGGCAGACACTGTGGAAAATTAGTGTAATGATATTTCTTTTGTGAAAAATGGAATCTAAGGTAGCTCGCAAATGGTGCAATGGTCTAAGTCTTTGATCCCAGGTGATGTCACAGGCGTTCATGGCTGGATACATAGGATAGCCCTCCCTCATAAGTGGTTAGCTTCACATCACTCAGAGGAAACCTTCACTCTTTTAGTATTGCTGGTACAGTGTGTACATATATATTCACAAAAAAAGCTAACTTCTTGTAAAGCTTGTAATGTAAGGATGTCAGAAGCAATCAAATATTGGCTTTAATTAGGTCACAATGCAGGTAGGTACCTACAATGGTGTATCCATAACAAAAAATAGATACAAATAAACAAGAAAAAGCAAGCCAACAGGCAAAGATGGTTTGCAGTAGGCAACTGGTCAGTTTTTCATATGAATATTTTCACATGTACTGGGCTAGTGTCAACTTGGTATACTGTGCTCACATCCTGTCAGGGAATGTACTTGATGGTATTCTCAGCAACTTTATACACACAGCAGAGGGTAACTAGACATAGGCACAAACACTAATGGCAAGGCCAAAGTAGAACAGGGCCAGGGCAGAGTCAGTACTGAGAAACAAAACTGCATCAAGGTAAAGGGCAGCTGGCTAATGAAGACGTTAATGTATAACAGAATGTTGAGTTGATTAATGCTTTTGTGGTCCAAACCATATGCAACTATCATGACTGTCAAAGTTCACTTGTTAATAATGCCACAAATTATTCATTTTCCTAGAGTGTTCCTTGAAGCACGGCTGCTCAGCAATGTATTATGTTGCTACAATATAATCGGTGATTGTTGTCCTCTTGTTCATATACAGCTTTTAAATGGCTTTTAAAGTGGTTTTAAATTGTAAGAAGAATCCATGAACTTGTATGAGGCAGAGTGAGAGCAAGAGGCTACAATCATGGAGGAGTGGGAATCATAACTGTACATATGATACACAAGATAACCAGTAGTATGTGGACACCCCTCCAAACTATTGAGCTCAGTTTCAGTTACACCCAGTTTTCAGTTGCAGAGGTATAACAGATATATATATATATATAACAGATATATATATAACAGTATATATATATATATATATAATGTTTGGACTTTCATCATTCATCAAAGTGGTTTCCATGGCTGAGCAGCTGCAAACAAGCCTAAGGTTACTATGCGCAAAGCCAAGCATTAACTGGGGTGATGTACAGCAAACTGTCATGTAAAGAATCACAATTCATCTGGCAGTCTGATAGACAAATCTGGGTTTGGCAAATGCCAGGAGAATGTAAAGAACCAACAATAAATTTTGGTGGAGGAGGGATAATGGTCAGGGGTTGCTTTCAGGATTTAGGCTTCCAGCTTCATGACAACAGTTGTTGAGAGTGAACTGATTTGGTGAGTTTGGTGTGGTGGCCTGTGCAGGGTCTTGACCTCAAGCCAACAGAACAAATTTGGGATGAATTAGAACGTTAATTGCAAAAACTCCACAAACCCAGTGGAAAATCCAGCAATTTCAGTTCCAAAGAAAGTTAATGGTATTTTATATTTATTTTGTCTGGCTTTCAAAGATTGTAAGTTGAAGGGAAACATCACTCACGCAAGGTCAGAGTTCTGGACCTTTGAGGTTTGGAAAGGCACAGGAAGCAGCGGACATTTTAGGACCAATTTTCACATAGAACAACAGACAGACCAGACTATAAACATCTTGCACTCTGAGCCATCAATTCTTTATGTGGGCATGATTCTTATGCAAATGAACAACTGTGAACAAATCCAGAGTGAGAGAGAGAGAGAGAGAGAGAGAGACAGAGAAGGAAGGGGAGAGAGAGAGACTCTCAAATAAAGATGATCAAGTATAACTCAGGACATAAAGCACTCCTCATCTCTCAGATTGAGAGGCAGCATAATCATGCAGACTTTGTTCTCTCTGTGTTTCATTTGGTGGGTTCATAAATTACGTCTGCCAGAGAAGCTCTCGGTACAGTAGCTCTCGTTAATGACACAAAGCGGGAGCAGGGATGCTGCCATCTGATTTGCTGTGACCTCTTTGGGCCCCATGCCTAAACAATAGAGCGAAAGAAAATTAATTGGACAGGCAGAAATGCAGGCGATGGGAAATTGGAGCTGCGTCTCCTAATGCATTCATCATGCTCTCTCTCTTTTTTTGATACCACCATTTGAACTATTTGAACATTCTCCATTTCTTAGATAGAGTTGCCCAACTCTGTCAGTCATTTGTCTTCATTTTGGTTCTGAGCTCCTTAAAGGCTCCTTTCTGTAATGTAACATTTGGAGTAATATACACACACCACTTTGCATACAGGGATATTCCCACTGGCTTGCATATGCAAAGCCAAAGCAAATCTTTTTAAATAATGTGTTTCAGGTTCACATCTTCAATAGGCTATTTTAACACTAACAAGATTAAAATGGGAACAGGCACTGATCCCTTTTGTGATATGATAGCTGTAATTTATATCTGTAATACCTCCAAACCTGTACAATACATGTGCTGATCCCTGTAATATCCCAAATGCCTTTGGGCTCCTCAGTTCTTCTGTCTGGAGAGTGGTTTGATAGACCATATTTATCCATCAGCAGAGGCTTAAGAACTCAAGCAACCATAGAAATATCTATGATAATTGAAAATACAATATATTGTGGTGAGCCGCAGGTTCATGCTAAAGGTACAAAGAAGCAGGCTTTATTTTCTGCACACCACAACTTGGGAACTTTACCAAAGAAACACTGCAGAGTGGCAGAGTAGAACAGTTTATTCGTTTTATCTCTCACCATGACAATAATTAAACATGTTCATTATCTGATTTCAGCAGTTTATTATTCAAATAGTAATGTAAAAAGCATCCTAAAATATCTGACATCAGATTAAAGCTGTTGTTGGAATTCACTGACATATATCTTACCTCAGTAATAAGATTATTCAGTGCATACAATTCATTAACGTAATGTTTCTCTTTTTGCTGTATTTGTGCATGAGCACAAACACAACCTGAAAATGCATCTGTCCTGGAAGCAGAGAAAATCCTTAAATTGTTAACAAACTATCTGGTGATTCTCAACCACATCAGGGTTAGGATTAGGGCCAGGATTAGGGCTAGGATTAGGTTTTGGGGTGAGGTTAACAGTTACCGGTTACATTGTGCTATCCAAATAAGGTTACCTGTTTTTATTGTAAATAAAAATAAAAGTCTTCCAGCAGATTGTAGAGGTGCAAGCACCATGTATATTCATTTACTGACTGACTAATGTAGACTCAATGCTAATGTTTGGGGCATTGTTTGGAAGCATTTTTTTTTAAATGACTAGACTCGTTAAAAAGGGATGTAAACTTACTTTGGGATCCTTGATTATTGTGTTCTAGCATTTTATTTCGTATTTAGGCTTTTTACCAATGAACTGATGACAGGTGACATCCTGTTTTTGATAAAAAGCTCGGGTCAGTTTTGGACAGAATTTTGTCAGGCATGGGTCGGGTTTGCATGCAGATGTGATGCTTTGTATTAGGTTAGGTCAGACTCAACAATTCCTGGGCTGTACTTGGGCTTGGACTAAAATGTTGCACATGCACTTGCACATGCATTTGGCCTTCAGAGTTTTCCTATTCTAAGATTACTTAAGCGCATTAAGTAATTAATTACTTAAGTGAATGAATGTTGGCCTGAATTTGCCAATATTACAAAAAAAAATCCTTTTTGTATTCATACAGAAGTGCATCCCCAACAATGCCTCCCTTATCCATCACTGATTGAACATTTTCATAGAAAAAACAGCTGGCAGGCTCAGCGGAGTGTTGAGCTCAGAAACCTGCAGGGGTGCAGAGAATAGGGGCTATTATTCAGATAAGAAACAAGCTGCTCTGGTACCCAATTCTCAGCTATTTTAGAGACTACGGGTAGTTACTAATATCCTGAGTCACCAGACTTAAAGAGAGGTGTTACTGCTGTCTTCCAGTTGGAGAGACTCCATGTGAAACTGACAGGCTGATGATGTGAGCAACAGGAGAAGCCAATGACTCTTTTAGGGACTTTAGCATAGCTGTATCCATACCATAAAATTTTGCTTCGGATGTTTTAACTGATTTTTACAAACATTTTGCTAAGGAATTCGCCTGATCTAAAAGAAAAATGCTAGCAACATCCACTGAAATTAGATTTGTTGGGTTAAACTGGAAAACTCAATCTTAGAAACTCAACTGAAGTGTTCAACACAAAATATTTCTATCATCACTTCCAGTATGTCTGTGTTCACCTAAGCTATCGAGATCTTTCTAACCATTTCTTATTCTCAAAATTTCTCATAAATTCTTGAATTTTGTCCTGTTTTTTATTTGTGTATTTAAATATCTGTCTGGAAAGAGTTAAAAGACCAAGGCTTTGGGACCGTGAGCTATAATCTTCAAATGGAGTAAAGCTGGGACAGCGATGAATCTCTGCAGAAGTGGCCAGCCTACCAAAATTCCTACAAAGAGCAATGATGACTCATTCAGAAAGTCACAAAAGAACCCAGATGAACATCTAAGGACCTGCTGACCTCGCTCAGATAAGGGCAGTGTTCTTGATTCCACTGTTAGAAAGAGAGTGGGTAAAAAAGGCATCCCTGGAAAAGTTACAAGGTAAAAACCACTGATAACCAAGAGGAGCATAAAAGCTTGTCTCACATTTGCCAAAAGACAACTTCATGACCACCAAGCCTTTTGAAATGATATTCTGTGGAAAGTTTACAGCAGAACTTTTTGGAAGACAGGGTCTAACTATTCCACAATAAGAACATCATACCTAAAAGTCATAGTAGTCTTTTGCGATGGTGGTGGATTGGTGTTTTGCTGCCTCAGGGCCTGGGTGACATATATATCCATAATAAATGGAATCATGAATTCTGCACTCTACCAGGGGTCCTGCAGGAAAATGTCCAGTCATGTGTCTGTGAAGCCCAAGTGCAACCGTGTTATGTAGCAAGACATCTGAATCTGAATTACAAGAGTAAGTCCACCTTTGAATGTTCCCGTTCAGGCTCTAAAGTGTCTGATTCTGCAAAGAAGAGTGGGCCAAGATTCCTCTACAGCAATATGAAAAAACTGATCTCCAGTTGCAACTGTTGCTGCTATAGGTGACTCAGCCAGTGACTAAATTTTGCGGGCAAATACTTTTTCACATGGGTAACAGGTGTATCAGAAGTTTTTTTCATTAAGGAAAGTAAATGATCTTTTAAAAACTGTGTTTTATGGGTTTTTCTTGTTCTCATTTTCTTATATTACATTTTGGATGAGTATCTTAAACCATTTAATGTGACAAATACCAAAAATAGAGGAAATCACAAGGTACTTACTTCTCACAGTACTGTACAAATATTCAGTGAAAACAATAGACAAAGACAAACTAGACATAGGTGAAAATAATGCTATCTAGGGTGGAGCCAGAAGGCTCCAGACAGGGACAGGGGTGTACAGAGACAAATAGCTCCATAACAGATTCCCTCTGATGAGGATTCTATGAGAATAACAAATTAAATAAGTTATTAAAATGATAGATTATTACCACTGCCAGACAGGAGGGCCACCAGAGCATCTCTCCTGTGGACACTACAATATGATCCTCAGAATTGGCCTCATTTTGCCAAGTATGTTACTCCTGCAAGCATTCCGTCTTGGTCAATGCACACGTATATGACATCACGTACTAGCAGAGATGGGGACTCAAGTCAGTGACTTGGATTTGTTGACCTGACTCTCAGTTGACCTCATCTTGACTTGACCTTATCATGACACTTGACTCAACTCAGACTGCTCCTTAACAGACTTGCATCTCGAGTTGGTCTCACTTTGAACTGTCTCACATCCTAACTCTGGCTCGTGACTCAACTCGTCCTTAACTGAGTTTTGACTCGAACTTGAGACTCACGACTCACAGAAGTCTGTCGGGAACAAAAAATAAAACAAAAACACATCTGAACTGCCAACTATGATTCAGAAAATAGCAGATTTCGTGTTTGACTTTGCCTGCCAGTTTTCCTACAATCATATGTAGTGCCATTTTACCACAGCTCACAGTGGTGTCAGGTTCCGGAGACTTGATTCGGACTCCATAGACAAAGACGCATGATGACCTCTGTTTAGAAAATAGACTAGACAAGACACTGTTAACAAATATCTAAGGTAATATGACAATCAATAAATCAAACAAAAAACATGAAACCAAAATGATGAATCCTGTCTGATTTGATACACAGGTGAAGCATTTGTGCCTCTATCCCTCCCAAAAAGTCCACCCTGGAAAACATTATTAGCCTGTTTGTGGAAATATGGTGTGTTGGCAAAAATGTGGGACACCTGGAGTGCTTTAAGTACTCAAGTACAACTAAACTCTTGGCTTTCTGCACCAGTTGTGTACAATTTTGTGCCGTACCAATGCACCACCTGGGGGTTCTTTAACTCTAAGCCAAGTGAATTCAGGAAGACTCTGCAGTAAAGTAGCAGCTCTACCTTTCGCATTCTTTGCTTTATTAGGCTAAAGCAAAGACATGTTCTTATTGGTGGTGGTTGTGGTGGGGGGGGGGAGGTGTACAGCATGCTCCAGAAATATGCAATATTGAAGATAAACAATACTGAGCTCATGGTTAAACCCCTTAAATTGCCAGGACCCTCTGGCAAGTCCAAATGTTTATTACACATGTCTTTAACTTATAACTCAGTCAGCTTGCAATGTAATCCATTTAGCTTCTGAATTTTTACCCTTAAGATGTTATAAGGCTGGGATTTTAAGGGGTTAATTATTAGCATACAGGTATGTAAACACAGACATGCACACATGCACACTCACTCACACACACACACATGCACACGCACTCACACACAGATCAGAGGATATTAGTTTTTTAAATCTTAGTGAAATATTTTATATCAAGGCAGCTTTCTCCTCTGGGTCATAGCAGACATTCACACACACAAACACACACACAGAATATTTCTGTCTTTTTCTACATCTACATGTTGCTTTGCTACATTTAATCCAGCTTTATACATGTATGTATTCTTAGAAGGCGTTTCACATTTTGAAGTACGCCTGAGGAAGTTTGTGCTCAGTTCAAACTTTTGCATATATACCCACAGATGCTAGGAACCTCTGAAGAGCTAAAAAGACAGCCTTCAGGGGTTTCCTGAGTGGAACAAATCCTGGTGATGCCACAGCCATTGGTGGCTGGAGAGTCCAAGAGATTGTCCTCACTCTCTCTGGGTGGACAGGATGCCCCTTCCTCTCTTCTAATTAGCTGACATAGCTGAGCCGTCCAGTGACGCGTTAGCAGCAGTTGATGTGGTTATGCTTGGAGGAATTCAAAGGAAGCATGTACTAGGCCTCAACCTTACTGTGATGTTTGTTTAGTATGACAGATGGAGACCTAGCTTTCCAGTGAAACTGGATATGAATAAATCAGGTAAACAATGAGAAAAAAATCAAAGGCCACAAACGCCCTTCCAAATGCACATATTTATGTGATTATGTTGACTAAAATAAATACAATTGCAATGTGTTAGGTCGAGGCAGACATGACGTAAATGCAGGATCCTCAAATGTTTAGTACATAAACAAGAAACAAAATAGGAACATAAACAAGGGGTTCCAGGTTTAATAAAGACAAGAAAATGGCAAACACTAAGAGATCTACAGGGCAAGGCCTAAACATGAGAGAATATTACCAAGATGAACAAAACAAAAGCAAAGAGGCTAGAAACAATTGAGTTTAACATGAAGGTTTACAAAGAACAGAGTTAACAGAGAGTTTTACAAGAAATTTACCAAAAATTCCCAAAAACAGACTGAAACACAGGGGTTATATATACAGACAAAGGAAACGAGAATACCTGGCCAGGGAGGAGACAGGAACAAGACACAGGTGAACAGCTTAACAAGATGTTCACACAGGTGAACATCTTGTTAAGCTTAGCAGGGCTAAGATGGGCCATTACCAAAACAACAACAAACTCACATGGAAGACAAGGCTGGGGTAAACAGAACAAACACACATGAAACAGGGAGGACATAAACAATGACATAGACAAGAAAACAACAGAATAACATTACAAAAAGCCAAGAAACAGGGAAAAGACCAGGAGAATGTTAAAAAAAAATTGCAGTGTCTAATAATGTGATGCTTTCTATCATCCTGCAGACCTTTGTGTCCTCTATAAACATTCAAACACGTATTTACTCAGGAGCACATAAAAAATGCAATAATTCCAAACACATTACTGCCTTGTTATGTCACTGCAGATTACAGTAATTCGATTTGATAAAAGCCAGCCTGCAGAGCATTATCACCACTCCAGGTTTTCTCTACAGCTGCTGTGGCTCTCAGATGTCCTCCATCACTTCCCTTTCTCTCTCAGCCACAGCAAGTTCCTCTCATCCTAACTGTTATCTTAACTGCTGTGAACAACAGTCAGATCTGCCTAACGGGCAATTTCCATTAACACAGCTATTGCTTCCCATTATCCTCAGTGGAACCAGGGGTTCAAATTTACAGCCGCTGATAAACAGCCAGGAAGCTGCTGGTGAAAACAGGAGGGCAAATGTGAAAATGTAAATCCGTCGCCCAAAACAAATAGAGGCGATGCTCTAAATGAAATCAATAAAAGCTAAGCGATATGAATGTTATCTAAAGCGAATAAAAGAGGATGTGAATTTGCACCGACGGTCGTGAGCATGAATAGAGAATGAGAAGCAAGCTGCATTTCTATTTGATTCGTTGTCAGGATAATTAGGATAATGACTTCCTTTCACCCACTGAGCCTCACTGTGAGTCACTCTGATGCATGTGTGTGCGTGTGTGTATGAGAGAGAGAGAGAGAGAGAGAGAGAGAGAGAAAGAGAGTTTGGCTTGTAACTATTTCATGTTTGTATATAGCTTATCTTTCCATCCACTGCTCTTTTCATCAGCGCGATTAACGTCACATAAAACAAAGCAAAACAATCACTTCAGCCAATAAGTGTATGCCAGCATTTCAATTACAAACCGTGCCAGTTCTTTAAAATATATATCAACCGATCAGCCATAACATTAAAAGCACTGACAGGTGAAGTGAAAAACATTATGTCATTACAATGGCACCTGTCAAGTGGTGGGAAATATTAGGCAGCAAGTGTACAGTCAGTTCTTGAAGCTGATGTGTAGGAAGCAGAAAAAATGGGCTAGAATTAGGATCTGAGTGAGTTTGATAAGGGCCACTTGTGATGGACCTTATCACACTGCCTCCGTCAGCTTGCCTTCTTCCCATAGTGCATCTGATGCCTGCACACCTGACCATCCACATGACGTTAAATCAAGAAACAAGGAAGAAGGTGGCCTCGTCTGATCACATTTCTTTTTTTTAACATCATGTGGGTGGTCAAGTGTGTGTGCATCAGATGCACTATGGGAAGAAGGCAAGCTGGCAGAGGCAGTGTGATGTTTTGGGTAATGTTCTGCTGGGAACATTGGGTCCTAGGATTCATGTGGATGTTACTTTGACATTTACACCGACCTAAACACTGCTGCAGAACAAGTACACCCATTCATGGAATCAGTGTTCCCTAATGGCCGTGGCCTCTTTCAACAGGATAATGTGCCCTGCCAAACTGCAAGACTTGTTCAAGAATGGTCTGAGGAACATGACAAAGAGCCAGTGGTGCCACTTTAAAAATACTATCAAAAACTGTGAATACGTAGATGTTTATTTTATGTTCCACACACTGTGGCACAATAAATCAAACTGACAATGACTAATTATGCTCTTTGTTTAATAAAACATTTGATCAGTGTCCAGTGTTGTAGAAGTAAATCCTGTCACATAGTAAAAGCCTACTGTAAACATATCTGGCACAGATATAGGGGGCAGGTATTTGGGGGGTGGGGGGGGGGGTAAATATATCTGCACTGATGGTGTCTGTCTTTTTCTCTGTTTTGCGTTTTGCAATTAAAATCTTTAAGCACCTTTCTCAATACATAAAGAACAGTTAGACTTACTATGGACTTAACTATCAGTTCTCAGTGTCCTACTTCTGCCCTGTGTATTGTGGTGTTTTTTTTTTCCATGCTCTGACAAACTTGATCCAATTAACCAGTTAATTAACAGGCCTTTCTTGATTTGAAGTGGACGTGTTAGACCTGAGAAATGAGCAGGACAGGGGTACTTTAGAGCCAGAGTGGAGAAACCACTGCTGGTTTGGGCCATAAAATAGACTTTGTTGGAGAGATTTGCTCCACTATACAATCACTCAATTGGGTAAAACATACTTTGCGTGGAGCCTCACTAATCTTTCTAGCCAGTCTCATACCAAACCTTGCCAAACGTCTTCTCTTTGTAATGTAGGCCTGAGAAATGTAGTAAAATTATGTTGACATCCATAATGTACAACTAGTGTTGGTCTTCAAAACAACAACTTTTATTAGGTTCGAAACATGAGGGATTTGGCCCAATATTCCAAAAAAGTAAAGGAGTTTTATTTATTTCTTCAGTTACAACTCCCACACGTATAAAACACCTAAAGAAAATAAAAAGGATTATCAGCTTTCAGTTTACAGAAAACAGTCAAAGCGGTGGAAAATGGAAACAGGTTCCCTCATGGTGGTAGGAATGTCTGTGTGTGCAGTAAAGATAACATTATCAGTATTGCTTTAGTTGCCACGTGAGCTAAATGGTATGATTTCTCCAGAGCCTGAAACACTTACTTATATAATGTGTAATTTATAATAGTCAGTGATCAAGCATACCACATAAACCATCTGCCTAATATTCTGTAAGTGCCGCCAAACCAGCTCTGACCCACCACGGCATGGACTCCACAAGACCTCTGAAGGTGTGCTGTGGTATCTGGCACCAAGATGTTAGCAGCAGATCCTTTAAGTCCTGAGGTGGGACCTCCATGGATTGGACTAGTTTGTTCAGCACATCACACAGAAGCTCGACTGGGTGTCCAGAGGCCAAGTCAACACTTTTTCTTATTCCTCAAACCATTCCTGATATTCTCTTCATCTGTCAGTGTTGTTTTAATGTTGTGACAAATTGGTGTATAATAATGGACTTGGTGGAGGGCAGCTGATAGATTGTGCAGAGAGACAAAACTGGGCTACAGCAGTTTTTGAAATTGTAAACCTACAAAGTGAACATGTATGGTAGGTGTATAGATAGATAGATAGATAGATAGACAGATAGATAGATAGATAGATAGATAGATAGATAGATAGATAGATGCAGAATTTTTTGGTGCTTTTTCAAAATGGCATCCTGAGTCTATGTAACATGGCCATGACAGACAAACAGTTGCAAAACAAAAAACAAACAAAAAAAAAAAACCCCTGAGAACCTTTGAAGATCAACTGCCAATTTCGGGGAGGTTTTGTGGCCTGGGAAAACTTTTACTTTTTCCTATATCCAATATTCAATATTAATTAAGGTTTTTGTGTTGAGCTCGCCTTGGTCCAAGGAAATCAATGGTTCCTCATTTTTCAGAAGTCATGTGCATGAATGTACCTCCAACTCTGACCCACTGATGCCGCTAAAGTACTTGAGGTGCAGATGTGAGACTTAGTGAAAAAAAGCAGGAAACTGTCCCCAATCAGTCTGCCAAATTTTACAATTTTTTTTTACCAAAATGTTCTAGGGGCCACCCTAGCCAGACAAGGAAGAAAAAGAAGAGAAAGAGACTAAAGATGGTAATGGAGAAAAGGTAGAAACGTAACTGGTACCTATGCAGCTTCATTCTCCAATCTATATAACATAAAGCCTAACATTATTAGAAAAATTATATTAATGGAAACATACAGTACACCTATCATGCAACAGGCCAAAGTTCTAAAGACCAACTATCAGATATCTTAGATTCAACCAACACACCATAAAGGGGCGGTGACAGCACTCGCCTTTAACACAGTCTTGTTTGACATACTGGTGAATAAACGTTTGGCAGAGATTTTAAAGGATTTTTCTCACACAGTTTTGTGTCTCGAATGGCTTTTAATCGGCATGGAGAGATACACTCTCTCTCTCATTCTCTCTCTTCCTCTGTCATCACTCGAACACAAAACCATGACTAATGCCGTCATCCATTTTCACTTTTTCCACACTTGCCTTGGACGTTAAGGAGAAACATACTAGATTTCCTTGTCTACTTTATAAGACTGTGCTGACTCCGACGCTACAACACAGGGATCTGTTCCTGCAAAAAATGGAAAATTTTAACTTGGATCACAAATTCATCAAAGATTTGAGGCCCAGCAGGCAACCACGGCGAGTTTTGTATCCCGGGCAGATGTCACTATCCCTTCCTTGTTCTCATTTCTGAAACAGCGCTCCCAAATGTACGGCTCAGAAATGGAGGCGTCTCTACGCTGAGGGTAAAACATTAATCACACATCACCCTCTTATTGTGCGAGATAAAAGCAGATAAAAATGTCTGACGAAGGCTTTAGTGCAGCGAAGAAGATGTTAGCATGATAACAGTCAGAGTGACTGGGGAAGTGGTGTTATTAAATTTTTTTGGAGGGGCCGGCACAGCGGAGATAAAAGGCAAAAGTGAAGGAGCTAGTGGATCAAAGGTACGCGGCAGAACGTTATTACAGCGCAACATGACGAAGTAGTATTTTCATGGCTCCTTTCTTCTTCTGTAAATAATGGAAAGCGGCAGTGTTTTTGTGAGCCCACCCAAGGCTATGTGTCCATAAGAAATGGAGATTCTGAGCACACACAGGGACACATGAACACACACATGATTCCAAATCAAATGAAACAAATTGTTCTATGGGAAAAATAGACTCTTTTAGACCTCAGGCTTAGACAGTGTTACTGATAATACTTGCCTTTTAAGGCATTTTTGCAGTTTTTTTCCCCTTGCGTTATTACAGTGTGCTTATGCCGAAATAGTGATAATAGATTTACATATATTTATGCTGTCATGGACTATGTTAAGCTGGATATTCCTTTTTTGAATAAAAAGACCCTATCACCACATTAGCTTGTATTCAAACAATGGTGGCTAACACCATCACCCTGGATATGGGCAGAAACGCCATTAACACCATGGCAGCATTTACACAGCTACAACCTGTTGTCAGGTATGTACCATCACCGTTTTGGTTTTACAGCCAAGGAGCAAACTGTGGGGATTTCTAGGGGGTTCTACTTAACTGCAAGCATCAAAATCCAAATTCTAGGAGGTCTCTTAAAATAAACTTGTGCTGACATTATTAAGTCCATTAGAAATACAGATTCAGGAAAATGCTGGTGTTAGAGTTTCATTTTAGCCTGTTTTTCCGTCGTAAAATGCAGAGCTTCTGTATCAACTAATGCTGAAGCACTGGCCTGTTGCAGGGTGGTGCTACATCAAACTCTGTCTCACCCAATTAAAGACTGTCTGTCCACTCACAGCTTAGAAAGTGTAATTAGGCACCAACTCTTCTGACAAGACATCAGAACTTTACAGTAGGTGTGCCACAGTGTTGTGCGTGGGGTAAAACAGCCCAGAATCCCAAGAGATTGGAGGTCAGAGTGAAGTTTTAGCCATTTCCTAAGGTTTAAATCCACATTGCAAGGCTTGTGGCTAAGTTAGCTAAATAATTGACACATATTTCTTTGTTATTGTTAACTGGTTGGACACATAGGATATATGGTATATGGTATATGAGATGTATGTTATACACACATTAATATTATCCTTAAAATGCATATAATTAGACATTTGCACACTATGGTTGCAGTAGTGCTCCTTTTTCCATGCCATTTAACTTTATCCTTTAAGCTCTATTAGGCTGCTGAGAGAGTATGATGTGTCTTCAAGTACAACTTTATATGCACACTAGACAACTTTGGTCTATTTGTTTTTCTGAAAATTTAGAAGCAGGTACACACAGAAGCTTGTTAAATCTTGTTCAGCAGTCAAAAAGGATTTGGGAAGGAACTCGGCATGGTGAAGAGCCAATGATGCGATTTAGGGTGCTGAGGTTCCGTTCCTATATAGAAACAGAGATCAAAGTAATCTTCTAGGACACAGTTAATCAAACATAATTTACATAATTTACAAGTGAAGACATTTTGCTGATGTTTAAGCTATCTGCACTGCTTAGGATATACATACAAACACATGCATGACCTTCTAATGCAGGGGTCACCAACATGGTGCCCACGGGCACCAGGATGCCCCCAAGGACCACATGAGTAGCCCACGGACCTGTTCTAAAAATAGCACAACTCACCAGTGAGCAGCGTCTAACATTTAATTTGATCCTGTAGCTATTCTGTAAAGCTGCTTTGTGACAACTTGGTTGTAAAAAACGCTATATAAATGAAATTGAATTGAATTGAATTCTTCTTTAATCACATTTGCATTTACATAGACTTGAAAATGACAAATATCTAAAAAAAAAATGCATTTAAAACGTGTTTATTATACATGAAGTTTAGATAAGTTCAGGTAAACTCTGTTCTAGTGTGTCAAACTGGTAGCCCTTCGTATGGCTCAGTACCCGTGAAGTAGCTCTCAGTTCCAAAAAAGGTTGGTGACCCCTGTTCTAATGTAACATAGTATGTATAGAACAGATCTCTTTTAGAATGCAGACTGGGACACTGATGTTGATAATGTGAAAATGGTCATTGTTACTCAAAGGGGAAACTTGAGACTTTGGAAAAAGCCTGATGATATCTGTGGAAAAAAGTGCCCATCTGTCATTTTTAGTTCATTTTTATTCAGTAGAATCACATTCATTTTTACATTTAGCAAGTACTGCAGTGCTTTTGTTATATTACATTATTAGGCATTGGTAATTTGGTAAAATCTCTGTAGCATCTAGACAGATACAGTTGTGCAAGCTCTCCTATTGGTTTGGCTTTCAGGAAGTGACCAAGGAATCCATCAATCGGATTTTAAATTACAATAAATGGGACAAGTGTCATTAGAAAAATGTCACTCTAGAGCAGTGGTTACCAACTCTGGTCCTGGAAATCTACTCTCCTGAGGAGTAAAGCATGGCAAATCTTTGGGAGGAGGGTTGGTGACCACTGCTCTGGAATATATATATGGCCCAAACTGAAGGTCTTTGCAAATATAATAAACAAGTGAGTCTTTTTAAAAGCAGAGTTAGATCACAGTGTCAATTACAGTGACAAATATTGCTCAGCAACCTTTGTTTGACAGTTGCGACCCATTTATGCTGGCCTTCTGGCCTTTTATGATCATTCAAATGGAAAAACATACATTCAACACCCACAAAATTTTCATGGGCACGCCTCAGTGCACTAGAAAATGTCACAACAGAACAGAAGGTCTACACATGTGAATTCGTCATCAGCCTATACTCACTGCAATTTATTCCAAGTAATGTCATAGCCATTAAGGTTTGGAGATTAGGTAGATTTGAAATGGAAGGCCAAATGAAAGGTTTATGTGAATGTCATGTAGCCTTGTGAAAACTTGCCTTCAGTAAAGTATCTATCCATTTTTTCATTATAAATTGAGAGGGGTCATGATATAGATACGATTTTTTTTCCAAAAATCTTAAAAATGAAGTTAATAAATTAACTTCCGTCCCACCAAAACATTCTCCAAGGGTGTAATTCTAGTCAAGGTAAGAAAAATCCTATTTTCTCACAAATTGAGCTCGCATACGGCATCCTCATCACAACATTTTGTACTGCACCTCCTGGCCAGAGAGCTGAAATAATATTATTGAGGGCAAATGTTCACATCTTCAAGAATCATGGCTGTTTTTACATTCTGCCCAGTGCTGTAAGGAAGTCTCCCGCAGCACGTCTTTAAGGCATTGCTTCTAATTCCTGCCTTATAGGAGAAGGTCCACTCTTGCTTCACATATGAACAAATCCACAGTGGGTTCTGTCCATCCTTCTACTGTCAGGAGAGGATACAACACTGTTGGTCTGAAAGAATGTGTCACTGTTCAAGAATCCATTAATGAGAAAAGACTTATAAACCAAACAAGAATATTTGCACTAGAACGCTGAAACACACCTGACATGTGAAGGAAGTTTTTTGGACTGATGAGTGTCTAGCTGGGATAAACTTGCATGGCGAGATGCTGAAAATGCAACCAAAAGACAAAGTAACCCTGCAGATTTCTGAAAGCAAGTTTTCTAAAAAGAATGGAAGATGTAAAAAGGCTTACGTAATAAATGGTGGACACACTCAATCCAACAAATGTGATATTTAGATACTGAGGATTTCATTTTTATTAAATATGCTTTCTGCTTTTTCCTGACACTAAAATATGAATAACTTGTTTTTAAAAGCCACTTTGACTGCAAATGAAATACATTAAACTGTTTATTATACCCTCAACCATCAAACAACCATCACTGTGGTCCCTTGCTCACCTGTCCTAGACCAGTTGAACCTCCATAGACCACCTGCATGTGCTCCTCCTTCCCCACAACACCAGCCAAGACTACTCGCACAGACACTGTTGTTCCTACTACTATGAACTAGTGACTTCTGCCTTCCAGACCACCCTGGATCACCTGCATGTCCTGACCACCCTGTAACCAAAACTACTCCCAACACGAACTCCAACAGAAGCTACTACTATAGACTTTAACTGTTCCTGCTTTGCCAACTACAGACTGCTAACTGCTCATCAGTGATTAAGTTTACACACTTTCCCTTCTGTTATTAGTCATCTCCATAGTATCATTTTTTATTCTCTTCGCATAGCCATACAAAGAGCATGACATGCGTATCACGTGCAGGGGCCCTGGCACACAAATAGAGTGCAAATGATTTTCTCCCGGAACTTCCACAAAAAGCTCAGCACATCAGGTTCAAGCTGACTGCTGATTTCCAAAGCATGTTTTGTGGGAGCTGTCGCTTAAAGAACCAGGCACAAATGCCTTCCAAAAAACGAGTGTCCTTTCGAATGAGAATAAACACACAGAAAGGATGCGAGGCTTTAATTTTGTTTGCTTTTGCTGATTTTTCAGGTCTGGGAGTATCACAGTGTGTGACATGGAACCCACCTAAAAGGCTCTAGTTATGGACAGCAGCTTAAATTCAAAATCACATCACTTTCAGTTACACAAGTGTGAAGGTGAGTGAAAAAAGGTGCTTCAGTAAATGAATTGGGAAAATGTGTCCCAAAAAAGAAGTGAAAAGGGGCTGGTGTGAAGATTTTAGCCCCTCCCATTGAGCATGTGTTTCATTTTTGGGTAGCATTTTATTTGAAAACTACCTACATGGGGACTTCATAACCCATTAATTAAATAGGATATGTATAAAGCAATCCTGAAACATCAATAAACAGCTAATACCAGTAACTGCAGAATGAAACATGAAATGTAAGCACACGATATTGCTTTGACATAAATAAACTGCTGCATTGCATTCTTAACTAGCCCTCTGCCTTTATAAGCTCCACTGTTACGATGCTTCATAACAGTATTATAAATGAAACAAATGACTGCCACTTTAATTTGAGCCCCTTATGTAAATACAACGTCACTTACTTCTTAAAACATCTTATATGTTCATAAATATTTAGCTCTTGCATGTATTATGAAGTCCAAATGTCACCGGGCTTCAAATTGTTATTCTATTATTTTCCTTATTTTGTATTTGTGATATGTAAAAAATACATCGCCATTGTTTTTAAATGAACAAAAATATTGCAACATTCAGTTGCTGAAGGGTAAAAAGCAAACTCGCTGCCCTAGAGCAAGACAGCTTGGCTAACATGTTGCCCTGCAGCTAGCCAGTATTTGCAAACAGTTGGTTGCTGGCAGGCTATTATTCATTTTAAACAAGTTGGCAAAGGAAGTATTGCACATCTGAGCTAAAAAACAAACTCAAACCGTCCAAAACTAATCAAAAACTACCTTTTAACTAAAAGACTTATTAAAGTGGAATCTGCAGAGGGGGCCTTAATTACAATGTTTAGCACTTCAGTGAGTCTGAATGGTTATTGTGCACTCCCTCTTCAGCTGAACCACTGAAAAAGCAGTTTGCCGGGTCTTTAATGTCTGAGCAATGTGATATGCGCACTCGTGCCTAATGAGAATGAAAATCGTTCTTGAATGGACACTGATTACATCGAGGGGAGTTTGTGGACTTATAGACAGAAAATGTTCACTTAGGACCATTGGTCTTACCCTAAGACTGCTACCCAAAAGCCCAAGTACAAGACCTTACTTTGAATGGTCACAGTCACTGCCACATTAAGCAATTACATGCTACAGTACATACTTTTATGAGGCAGATTTCTCTACAAACCTGGCGAGTTTTTAAGAACTGGCACAGTGCATTAAAGAGGGATTCAAGAATAAGATACTTTCAAATGATTTTCCAGCTTCAGATTTGCTGACAGGTCTTTTGTAACTCTCGCCAGACAACTGAATTTAGTTCCACGGCTCTATTGATCTGGATAGATTCAGTCTGAAACATTTACTCATCTTAATGTTGTAAGCTGATTTGGTCAAGCTCAATGATCTGGCGTTGGGTTTAAAGAAATTGGACTTGTGCTGGCTGAAAATGTGTGCAATGATATAAACCTCAGCTTTCTGCCACTGATCATATAACTAAAAAAAGATTTTAAAGGATGTACATATATATTAATATGCTAGTGCATACATTTACTGTATAAAACTTATAAATGCGAACAAACATGAATATTCATAAGCATCAACAAAAAATAGGATTGCACATTTGTTCCTAATCTTAACTGTCCATAACCATTGCTTTAGCTTTTATCGATGTTATTGA
Source organism: Brycinus macrolepidotus (assembly GCA_037974445.1). Classification (NCBI taxonomy): domain Eukaryota; kingdom Metazoa; phylum Chordata; class Actinopteri; order Characiformes; family Alestidae; genus Brycinus; species Brycinus macrolepidotus. The sequence goes on from JBBPCZ010000163.1 coordinate 17,134,728, forward strand.
TAAATAGATGACAGAAAACAATTAATCAGATAATTATTATGTACTGTTTGCACATAATAATTATCTGATGAATTGAATCAATTGAATCTTGTTATAAATGTAATGATGCACTTACATAGTAAATTAGATAATGACATTTAGATTAGATTTTAATTAAGTACTCACACGTTTGAGTTTGCCCTTCTCACTTTTTCAGTTTGTTTTAATGTTGTGAAAGAACAAAAGCGTGGTAAAAACATGGTAAAGACACACCTTTCATCAAACTAAAATTATTTTTAAAAATCTCCTCTTCACAAATATGGTATTGTTTGAAAGTCTATGATCAGCAGTCAAAAAATGCTGGGTTAAAAACAATCCAGTTTTGGTCGAAAGTTTATAATATGTTTTTGTTTGATGTAAAGCAGTTGATTTGTTAAGCATAGAAAACCAGTCTTTTAACTGGGTTATTACTGCAACACAGTCATGAACTTGGAAATAACCCAGGTATTCCAGGTGGTTTCTAGGTAGTTACTAGTGTACTTATTTAATGGTGATAAAAGTGGAGTGTACAAACTTTTGCCCAGATACTATAGGTGCACCAAAACTGTGCTGTCACCTCACAACAAGAAGGCCCAGCCTGGCAGAAGAGGAGACATTTTTTATGATTTTAGTTTGATGAAAGATGTGTGTATGTTTTGATTTGAAGAAAGAAAATCCCTGCTTTATATGTTTACCATGTTTTTATTTGATTCCCGGCTGAGCGGCTGAGGGTCCTTTCTGTGTGGAGTTTGCATGGTCTCCTCATGTCACCAAGGATTTCCACTTGGTATTGCAGTTTCCTCCAAAGACATGCTCATCAGGGGCATTGGAAATGCTAAATTGCTAGTTGTAAGTGTGTGTGAAAATGTGTGCTTGTTTGTGCGTCTGCCCTGTGATTGACTGACGACCTGTCCAAAGAGTTTCTCTGCCTTTCACCTTATGATCACTGTAACAGGGTCCAGTACTCCCCACAACCCTGGTTAAGGATAAGCGGTTCAGATAATGGATAGATGGATGGTCTGCCAACCCAGTGGTGGATCAAAGTAACTCTGTTAGGGCAACTCTTATGACTCAGCCTGCTGAGATATTCTGGGGCAGCTGATGGCCTGGTGGTTATGAAGTTGCCCCTGCGATCGGAAGGTCATGTGTTCCACTGAGGTGCCCTTGAGCAAAGTACCGTCCCAACACACTGCTCCCCAGGCGCCCGCCGTTGGTGGCAGCCTGCTGCTTCACTTGGTGAAATGCAGAGAAATTTAACCCATTCACATTGCGTGCTATGGTGTGTTCACGCGTGACTATAAGGGGCCACTTTACCTCACTTTACAACCCAGTCATTTTAGTCTGTTTAGTATTGATTTAGTTTAGTATTGATTTAGTTTAGTATTGATTGCGTTCTGATTGTGAGCTGGCCTGTGCAAGTTACTCAAATTGTGTTGTTTTTAACCCAGAAGAAAAAACAGAATAATCCAAATGCATTCTCTTATGAGCACCTAAGAATGACTATAAAATCCAAACTGACCTGACAAATGGTGCAATGCATCATAGATAGGCTGTCTAATGTGACTCAAAGGAGATATAACAGATTGTTAACATCAGCCTGTACTAAAACAGTTCTCTCGAATATACATTAAAATCATTTTCATAAGCAAGCAATCACACTGATTTGCCCTGAAAAAGATTGTACAAATGATAATGACCACGCCAGTGTGATTTTATGATTGGCGTTTCTACATCAATACTCATAGGTCTTAATAGCTCATGTAATTGTTTTCTTTCTTCCTTTCGTTTTTTAAGTACACTGTTAATTCTCACTCATATGCGTCATTGCAATTGTTGTCATGCATGCCGCAAAGCTGCAATAATGTAGCACTTGGCAAAACGCAATGAACAACAGTGGCCGTAGCTCGGAGGGTATTTAGCAGATCAATAGAAGGCAATTAAAGCTTACACCTGAGATGAAAACAATTTACAATACGTCCACCTGCGTGGATGAGCGCAAACAGAGAGAAAGGGAATGACTTCTTTGCCTGCTGTGAGAATTTACAGCCATTTAGACCTTCAGAGCAGACAGTGGAAGCCTAAACCTGAATTTGTGCACTTTACTGACAAATGGGCATGACCCTATGTGAACAGCATTTCAAAAAAAAAAAAAAAGCTGAGAGCCAAAAAAACAGGGGAGCATGAAGGTGATTTCGGAAAAAAAAAAAAGAAAGAATGGTTGTTTTTCCTCCACCACTTCAATCGGCTTCAGTCAGAGCACTTAAAGCCACTCTCTTTAAAGTCTTAAAAGCCATGTTTTAGATACTCGCAACATCATCATCCTCAGCTTCAGGCATGTGTGTTTGCTGAGAGAGAGAGAGAGAAACAGGGAGAGAGAGAAAGAGAGAGGGAGAGAGAGAGAGAGAGAGAGAGAGAGAGAGAGAGAGAGAGAGAGAGAGAGAGAGAGAGAGAGAGAGACAGAGAGAGAGAGAGACAGAGAGAGAGAGAGACTTTCCACCCATAGACGAAGAAAATATTAGACTTTGGTTCCAAAACGCAACACCGCTGTTTTAAAACTCATTTCATTATTAATCCTTCAGCACTGCATTCCCCTACCCAGACGGACACACACACATACACACACACACACACACACACTCACCTAAATGCACACAGAACTCATTTTACTCTAATCTGACACAATTACAATATTATAATACCATTCAGCTATCAGTGGAACACGTCGTATCCGCAGGAAAACCAACTTTTTCCCCTGGCTGGTGTGTGTGTGCTAATATGACGGTGGGAAAGTGCTGACTGTGGAATTGTGGGAAGCTTCCAGCCATCATGTGTGCTCCTCCATTCTCTCACTCTCTCCCTGGCACACCAAGAGTCTCATTTGCCCTTAGCACACGCTCTGCACAAATTAAACTGTTAATTTTCCGGCTCTACGAGAGGGAAGGGGGTAAAAAAAAACCGGCCGATTTCCTCCGCCAGGCCTGAACTCGCAGGATAGGGGATAAATTAACAGCGTGGCAACATGCAGAATATGTTATGAGTCTGCATTAATGGGGAATATGGGGTTATGGTGCTGTGAAATTGGGCCCGCTTCCACTTTCATAAAAATGAGCCCGCTACTGGAAAACTCCTGTTGGCAATGATAGAGAGTGGCTTATGGTGGATGTTCTTCTGGTCTACTCACGGGTAGGTGTTTGGCCCGCAGTCGTTTGAAAATGTATTGAAGCGGATTTTGAGGTTTGGATTTGAACAGAATGTAGTTTTTGTTCATCTGTCCCAGAGCTTGTCAACCTTTCTAACACCACAGAGCCAACCAGAGCCCACAATGATAGCAGAGCTGGGGGATAGTGAGACACATGATTTTTATGTTTTGCTGTTGTTGAGACATGTTGTCTCCAAATGGTAAATAAACTGGAAGACTTCATAGCCTCATCCAGTGGCTTCTCTTCTCATGCCACACACAATGGATTTGGTGCATTTTGATCTTCAGTGAAAATGAGTTTGTATTTTATGAAGCTGTGATTATACATTCACACTGCTTAGTCTGCACAATATTTTAGATCTGTGCTTCCCAACCCTGGTCCTGTTATTCCTCTGCTCTGTCTGCTTATAGCACACCTGATCCAATGAATTTGTGGAAACCCTTGACCTTGAGAGGCTCCGGAGAGCTAACAACTGGGAGATAAGAGGCCTCCGCCTTGTGGTTAGGGCAGGCAGGAGTTGGCTGGTAGCACACAAGAGATGCTATCACATCATCTTTTAACGTCTTCTTTCACCCTGTCTCAATCAACTTTGTAAACTATAATTTTACCATGCCTCATCATTGATCATTGGGAACCAACCTGGGTGTTTTCCAAGAGGAAAATCCATTATGACTAATCATCAGTCCTAGACTGAAGTGGGTGGGTTAAAGCAGGAAAAGGGGCCCCTAGGAACGACTGTTTTCGACTGAATGATCATTCTTTTTATATTCACCTATACTCGCCACCAACTAAAAGCAGTCAGTACACACACAAGGGCAGTCAGAAATGTGTTGTTGGCCCAAATGTTTATATTGACAGATTTAGTTTATGAACAATTAGTAAAAAACTGTTATAGAAATGTGAATTAAATTAATAATAATAATAATAATAATAATAATTCCCCCTGGCTCACTGTTGAGTATATAACAATCCATGGCTCGGTACTAAACTGTGGCCCAGTGGTTGAAAACCTCTGATCTAACCTATTTATCTTGATTTATACTGTTTCCATTTCGCTGAGGGAGCTACTAAAAGAAGTCTGTCAAAAACAATGGACTCACTTCTAAATGGTGCACTGGCAGTCCTGCACTCTACAACTAAGCATGCATGTGAAGACTACAAGGCCATCCTATTTTCTCCTGTTGGCTTTCAAAAGGGTATTCACAAGTACCCTCTACGCATTCTTAGTTTGGCCTTCCACAAGGACTACAATGATGCAGACTTCCTTGGAATAGTGAAGTCCAATTAGAAGGGATGATTTTGTGTACATGGTTAAACCTAACACCCTTACTTCATAGATTTGCACACTGTTGATGTCACCAAAGTGTTGACATTTGGGAAAAAGCCTTAGTAGATTATGAAATAATAGCTTTTTTTTTTTTTGCCCTGGCACAATTAAACCCATTCTAAGCAACACTGGCCTTAATCACAGCAGTGGGAGCACCGAACCTTGGCCAGGGATTTCTGGAGAGAGTTCTGCTGGATATCCCTCATCATGCATAATGTATCTCCTCACTTCACCACAAACCACAAAGATCTCCCTTATACTTCTACTGTACTGCACTCAAGGACTGGATGGAGAAGAGATCACTTAGGCTAAAATAACCTTGGGAGCCACAAAGAACAACCATGGTCCAAAATAATCAGATCCTCCATCCCCAGGTGCCATGGTTAATCAATATTATTCAATTACATCCAATCCCTGCTCAATCTGTGAGAGACTCTTTTCTTACTTGTCTGAAATAAGGGTGCTTTTCCTCCACTCTGAGCTTTGCTTGGAACCGCAAGAGCTTTAAACTGCTACGAAGATGATGTAACAGAAAAGCAATGCCATTGATCACCAGCCCCTCAGTATCCCTTTCACACTCATCAAATATGGGATTGGATTAGTGGGTGTTCATTGATCCGGTTTCAGCTGCTTGCTAGCACATTGCTGTTCTTTAAATGCTCCAAATTATACTGCAGATGTGCTTTTGGGCTTTTTTAATCCTTTTTGGATAAATCCATTGCAGTATGTGCTGTAGATTTCTAATTCTGGCCATTGTGGCTCATTTGCAGCTTTTTACTTAATACATATTCAATGGTGCGGTGTCTGGAATGGTGGGTATTCTGTGCCTTCTAAGGGACCACCAACCCAACATGTGCATTCACATTCTGCAAACTCACATCTCCTGTCTTTTGAACACGTTGTCTCATGGGTGGGGGGTATAAATCAGTCTCTTCAGAAGCAGGTATACCTGTGTATATGCGCCGGTATACTAGTGTACCTACTGTGCAAGTGAATGTCTAAAAATAGGTTGTGGCCAAAAATTTCCACTGCACTGCTTTTAAAATTTCTGATGTTTTCAGTATACATTATGTTACAGTGTCTGTGTGTGTGTGTGTGTGTGTGTGTGTATGGCCATAACTATGTGGTCACCCTCCTTATTATTGAGTTCATGTGTTTCAGCCACACCCATTGCTAACAGGTATATTTATCCCAGCACAGAGCTATGGACTCTGAATAGACATACACTGGCAGTAGAATGGGTTGTACAGAAGAGCTCAGTGAGCTCAGTGAGGGTTGCACTGAACAGCTCAGTGTACTGAAGATCACTGTGAGTAATGCCAAGCATGGACTGGAGTTGTGTAAAGCATACTTCCACTGGACTCTGGATGATGATTCATCTAAAGTGATGAATCATGTTTACAAAGCAGATGATTGAGGGACTGCATTTTCACTTTTACTTGATTTGTGATTAAAATATTGTGTCATCTCCATTTACTTGTGTCTACTTTAAAAAACGATACGTTAAAATGTCCTTTAGTGGCAATGCACCTTTATTTTTACTGGTGTTTTATCATCAGTAAAAGACAGTTCTATAGTTCATCTGCACTCAAAAAACAATGTAGCTTTTAACCTTCAGAGCAACCTGGGTTATGACCCTACAGCTCTGGGAAAAAAAGAAGAGACCACTGCAATTTATTTTTAAATCAGCATCTCTATGAGTATGACAACCATTCCATGCCAGTGTCTGTTAAAT
>JBBPCZ010000163.1:17141107-17157285 GCA_037974445.1 Brycinus macrolepidotus
TTCTGTTCAGTATTTTGCAAATACAAATTGTTTTAAGTGCGAGCAAACTTCTTTTTACGGGTGTAAATTGAAAAGTACACATACAAATATATATGGCACTATTCTGGCTTCATATGCTTAGCAGTCAGTGAATGAGTGATAAGAACAGAGTTTTGGTCTTTGGTCTTTCAAAGAAAACAGTTGGTCTGCGAAATAAAGTTGCCTTTAGGTAAAATGACCTGGGTATGATGTGATGTTTTATAGCCTAATGGCAAAAATAAGCCTCCAACTCGGAAAATTGTCAGGAATCCAGAAGAACGTTGTAGTTTTCTGGTAAGATCTTCAGGGTTCACAAAAGATGAAGCTTTCAAATACTAAATAAGGAACTGAATACCATATGCATACCAAATACAATACCATATACCAATCACATAATGAACAAATACTGTAGTATTCAAATTATCATTCAGGACAGCCCTAGCTGCACTGTTACACTCCTACCATCCATCTCTCCATCCATCAATCCAACCATCTAACACTCAAATGGTTTCTATCAGCAGACATTTGAATACATTATTTTTCATCTTATCTCGGCTCGTCCTGCTCTCAGCACTTAGTGCAGTTGAGTCATTGAAAATGCATTGGCTGAGTCAATCTGAGTCCATTTCTGCATGTCTGGAGTCCCCGCCAAGGACTCCACACACACACACACACACACACACACACACACACACACACACACACACACACACACACACACACACACACTTTGGAAGGAAGCTGGAAAAGAAGACATTTGAATATGGTAATTGTGTGCGAGTGCATGCGAGATGTGAACACAGCTCTGTGAGCACGCCATTGTACGAGTACAAACAGCAAGCCGTGAGAAAACAAGAAAAAGTTGATCTGAGGGATCTGTGATGGAACGTTTTGTGGCGAATGAATGCAAAATGAAAAGCACAAAGTAATGTCTCAAATCTCAGAGGAAGTGTTTCCTTTCTTACACCGAGCTTGAGCTCATTAAATGTCTTCCTCACATTTCAGGCCCTTCGTGAGAAATCATTATGCAGACAGTAGGAGCGCATGGTTTGCGAGGGTAGTCTTTACAGAGGTGTTTTAACAAGAGAGTTGGCGATAAACAAGGCTCATAATGTTCTTGAGCTCTCTGTCAAAGTGCTTTAGCATCGCAATAATGCACTTCAGTGTCAGTGACATAACCTCGTCCCACCCCTCAGCCATTTATAGTTATATTAAAACGTAATCTGCATTTGCAACATCAGTAGCTTGCAGCTGGACGACTATTGACTGTGGATACACACTACCACCAATAAATGCGCAACAACTGTTATGAGACTGGACAAGGTTCATCAAACACAAAAATTCGTACTCTGGCATTTTTGTCAAAATGTATATATTTAGAATGTGTTTTAATCTTCTTAAATATTTATGTTGTTTGCATGTGAAGGTTACACTGTCAGAGAGTCTTTATGTCCAAGTTCGTTCTTTTCTAAGAAATAATTTAATACATACATCATATTGTTTTTTATATATTTATGTGAATATATTTCCAACGCATCAAAACCAGTAAAAATCAGTTTTAGGCATTTATGCCTCCCAAAGTCTAAAAAGTTTTGCAGACTCGACTGTCCAAACATAACACTGATTTTTGACAAAAATTATATGGCCTGATTTTTTGCTCAAAACCTTGATGTAAAACGGGGCAACTTTAAGTATTCAACTCGTCACAAAAGTTTTATCCATAAATCCTGAGTTCCTCACATATTATGTGGCACAACTGAAAACAAAAGACTTATTCTGACATGCTTTTTAAAAAGAATCGGTAGGGTGTTTTAGCATCCCTTCATGACAAAAATATTCCCTATAAGAGGCAGTGGCCTCTTTCTGCAGTGGCCTCAACCTGCAAACATTGTTTAGGAATGGTTTGAGGAACATGACAAAGAGTTCAAGGTGTTAACTTCCAAAATCTGCAGATCTCAATCTGATCCAGCATTGATGGCATATGGAGGAACAAGTCTGACCCACAGTAGCTCTGCTTTGCAACTTATGAGACCTCTAACGTGTTGGTACCAGACATCACATGTGTCTTGGCAGGTCAAAGCCATTGTGGCAACATGGTGAGGCCTATCAGCATATCAGGCAGGTGATCGTAATGTCTCTGTGTGTATGTGTATACACACACACACACACACATATATATATACACATATCCCCATGTATACACACACATATCCCTGCCTTGCGCCCGTAGGCCCCAGGATAGGCTCCGGGTACCTGCGACCCTAGTAAGGATTTAGCGGTTACAGAAAATGAATGAATGAGTGAATCATTTATTCAGTTCAATTAATTAATCACAGAAAAAATAATGCATTAAAAAATTGCATTCTATGGTGCCCTTTGACCCAGTGCTGTTCAGGCCACAGTGGTTTTGTAAAATGAAGGAGGCAGACAAGAATGCAAAACTTGACCCAGTAAATGGAACATTTACATTTAAAAACTGTTGCTCAGATGGAACTGTTGACATGGGCTTCATTCTCTGCAATTTTTCGTATCATCGGAGTACTTCAAGTCGTAGAGGTGATATATCTGACTTGAAGTATTCCGATGATACGAAAAATTGCAGAGAATGAAGCTCATGTACAGAGAATGAAGCCAAGCACACAAAATTTTCAGAAGCTAACCCAGAGCTACGAGCTAGCATGAAAAGTGAAAATAATGTTAAGAAACAAAAGAGACATTGAACTTTAAAGTCTATTATGTTGATTATTCGTTGATGCACTCATGTGCCAAAATTCACTTGAATTGAACAGCAAAAGTAGATGTATACGATTAATTCAGATTTATTTACTGCAGACCATGTAACTAGATTCATTTTTAATATATATTAATTTTCTTTATATATACATAAATATATATGTGTGTGTGTGATGTATATATATATATATATATATATATATATGTGTGTGTGTATATTTATATATATATATGTATGTATATCTATACTGTATATACACCGAGAGAGAGGGAGGGAGAGAGAGAGAGAGAGCAAGAGAGATGTGCTTCTAAATGACACAGAGCACTGAAGAACAGGTCGGTGCTCAGAATCAAAGTCATTCAGCCATCAAAGCCTTGTGGCCTCTCTTTCCCAAAAAAACCTACAAAGCAAGAGGCCCTTTTTACTGCATTAGAGTCCACACACAACACACTGACGAGAAGAGAAGGAGAAAGCAGAACATAAGGACAGAGGGAAAGGAAGGGGAAAAGTTGTTGGTCAGTATTTTTATTGCTGTTCGAATATTGAGCAGTCCTAAACTACTAATACCAGCACATGGCTTTGAAAATCCACATTCTGATTTTACCTTCTGCTTGGCCAAGACCTGTGTGATGTGAGGCTGTGTAATCTAGCCGAGATATAATAACTCCACTGCTGAGCAGGAGGGCAGCAATTAAGCACCGGTATTTAATCCTTTGATTTCAGGACTGTTCGCGAACAGCTGAATACTTAATGAGGGCGACAGATTCTGTGTGCATGGTCTACATTATAATATGATGTACTGCAGATATTTCATTAGCAGTCCATCCTCCAGACTCAGCCACTAGGCAGGCTGTTGTGAGGACTATCTCTTGCCTTTTTGGCGTAGTATCTTACCGTGTTGCCATAGGCACATTTTGTAGAAGATGAGCTACCATCTTAATTTGTTTGCTTGGTGCACATTTTGGCATCGGCACTATATTTCCCAGGAGCGGATTTCGAGGTCCAGCTGTTTTCACATCAGGAGCAGGTAGCTGAAACAGGAGACGCTGATCAATGTTTCACTTGCTGCAAAACCATCTTGACTCTGGCTATTAAACCTCTTTATCATTGGCTCCCTGTACACTTTTCAGCCTGCCAGTATTATGCACATATATTATGGACATAAATTAGCCATCTGTTTCTGAGCAGAAGTCTTGACTAGCTTAGCGATCCACCTAAGCCACTCACATTGGGATCAGACAAAGGGAAAGAGAGTGAAAGAGAGAGAGAAAGAGAGAGAGATTCACAACAGCTCGGGGCGTAGGAGATGAGGAGCTGTTTTCTGGCTAATTAAATCATTGTAGGCCTAATAAAATACCTCTGGACACAACACAAGAGAGGAGGCATTATTAAATCATAGCTAATGGCATCGACAGGGAAACTTAAAAAGCCATGTCTCGCAGCCAGAGAAGTAAGATTTAAAAAGTAACTAATATGAAAATTTAATTAGGCTTCAGTGTCAGTGGCCTCTTGTGTCTAAAAAGACAGCAAGACTGCCCCTGAATGAAAGCCTGACAACAATCAAGTGGCGAAACTGGCATTACACAGATAGAGTTAAGAATACATTAGCCACTAGGTTAATCAGCCCAACAATGCTGACTATCAATCCAGACTTTCGTTCTACAAGTGATTTAGGTTTTTGTAGTATATTTAGTAATATAAAAAAACACTAATCTGAACAGTTTTTAAATATTATTTTCACAGGTGCAAGACTTTTGCACAGCACTGCATATCATGGTATAGTGTATTTATGTTTTTTTAAATAAAACCATTTAGATACTTACGTAACCCCTTTGCGTAGGTTAACAATGACCGTGTCTCCATTGGCTCCCTACTTCCTGCATAGTGCTCTACATTGAAATTAAATACAGGCTCCTGCACCCCAATAGTCATTTGGGAATCAGCCAGATTGAACACAAACGCAAATTCACAAGCCCCTTTGATAGACAAGGCCTCAGGCAATTTCCTACCTATGCCTTATGGTAAAACTGGTCATGGTTACGTATTTGATCTAATAAGTTACTTAAAATAGCAGAGAGATAGTAGAGATAATGTGTTTAAAACAGAAATCTGTTCAAGAAGTTTAACAAGAACATAAAGCCCATCGCCATTCCGCAGAATGATGTGTGGCTTTCTTTAACAATAATTTTTATCATTAGATAAGCTACCTGTTGCCACTAATATATCAGTACAGTGAAAATGTTACGGTAGTACAAGACTGTGCTGTCTCTAATTTTTTTCAGTGGAAAAGACAAGTTTTGTGCACAAGATGCTCCACTTAAACATGGTTCTCCAGCTGCCAAGTAGACTAAACTCTTGGATTCAAATTATCACAGCATATTCAAATGATAGCTAGGGTTAGAGTCAAGTGGCAATGTTCCCAAGTAGTTTCAAAAGTAAGCATCAACAATTTTATTGCCACACCAGCCATTCAGCTGAACATGCTAACCTTGGCACTGATTCTTTCATATGCATTGGGGCAGCTGGTGGCCTAGTGGTTAGGGCGTTGCCCCTGCGATGAGAAGGTTGTGGGTTTGAATCCCAGGACTGCTAGTGGCACCACTAAGGTAACCTTGAGCAAGGTGCCGTCCCCACACACTGCTCCCCGGGTGACGCCTATTGGTGGCCACTGCTTCACTTGGTGAATGGGTTAAATGCAGAGAAAGAATTTCACATTGTTCACACTGTGTGCTGTGCTGTCACGCGTGACTATAAGGGGCTGCTTCACTTTATTTGTGACCTACCAGTATAAAGTTTCTTACCTTACCTCTTAGCTTGGGAAAAATTTCAACCAGTATATCTCCCTGTGCTACATCTACACTCAATAATTCTACACTTACCTGTCCACTTTATTAGAAACACTAACCTTGTTCACTCCTGAGCCATTTATGTGCTCCATATGAGTGCGCTATATAGGTATACAGTTGCAGACTGTAACCCGTCTTGTCTGGAATCCCCTTCTACCCCATTCACCTTTGGCCAGTTTCTGACCACTGTTGACCAGATATTATTTGGATGGTGGATGCAGCAGTGTCACTGACATGATAGTGGCATGGAAATGTGTGCAGTGTTGGTACAGGAGGGATTACTGTGTTTTTGAATAACTGCAAGCCTGAAAGTGGTCCACTACACAACACATTTGCCAGGTACAGCTCTGCTGTCAGAAACTGACCACTAATGGAAGGCTAGAGGATGGCTAACCCTGCTGTGATTGGCCATCTCTGACCGAACACAAGCAAAGTAGACCTAGAAGGTCATGGCTTCCAATAAAGTGGCTGATGATTGTATTTTCTTTCTAAAATGTGACTGTCAGCATGACCCACCGAAACCATTCAAAAGTTACTGGACATCTTCTTGTTTGCCATGTTTCTGCTGATGCTGAATTTCATTTCAGTGGAAACCTCTGCCACCTTATTGCATTCATTGTGTAAAATGTATTGTGTGTTAGGGGGCTAAATGCTAGGAGTCAGCAGATATCTTTACCCCCTCGGTTAGTAGACGTGTCTAAATAATGCTATTCCTGGACAGAAACCTTTTCTGTAAACAATTATTTGAAACGGAGTACATATATATGAGCAGGTTTGCCTTTTTTATTTTTTCATGCTTTTTTTCTCTAGGATAAAGAAATTGTGATTTTTTTTCTTTCTACACATAAGGTATTCACCCCATATCTCTCATTTGAAAAACACATTTGCAGCAACTAAAGAATGGCACGTAGCAATACTCCGGTCAGGGGCCATCTGTCTTTCTCTAGAGATCCTTGGATTCTCGTCTTCAAGGGCAGCTTCGCTTGCTTGGCATTCATACATTTTTCCCCTTGTTTACTTCTCTAAGACAGGCCACAGTTGAGTACTGCAGGCTCGCTTTGTTTCCCATCACTGGAAGCCTCCAGTCATCATTGCCGGTGATTTTTCTTACTTTCCCCTTGCAACCCCCACCCCCCACGTGGCCTGTGATGGTGCCTCCATTTCCTCTTCTCTAAACTGATGGCTTTGCTTTGTTCCCCGTCCGTCATCATCATCCTGATGCTAAACAAACATTACCCAACTTGTGAAGTGTTGCAAAGACTTTCTTTTCTGTCAGAGAAACTTTTAATGTGCAGCTGACATTTTGCAGCAGCGAGTTTGGGAAGGAATATTTGGGACCCAGAATGGAAAGAATAGGGGGGGGGGTCACAACTGTGGCACACACAGCAGGAAGGTGGGTGCATATGTGTGTGTGTGAGAAAAATCAAAACAGACAGAGAGAATGTGTGTGAAATGAGAATATCCTCAAATTCCCTTTGAACTTTATGGCTCAGCAGAAGACGACCGGCTCCACAAAGGAAAGCTCAGGAATGTGAGGATAAACCGGTGCCACTCGGCGATGGCCCGGGGACAAAGCACCGGAGGACGAGAGATTTAGAATGAAGGGTGGGACACTTTGCAATGTAGATGAGTTTTTGCAATTCAAAGAATTTCCACCAGTGAATAACCAGCATAGCCTCAAGCTGGAAATAATTAAGCTCAGGTGAAGCATTTCTGTATGAATAAATACTAATACGTGCCTCAAGAGTGTCATATGTACCAACAAGGCCGGCATACTGGTATTTCTTGGCACTCAGAAAAATGCTGGGTTAAAAGCAACCCAATTTGGGCCATTTCCATAACCAAGTATCTTTGTAACAGGACAGATACTGGGTTAAACTCAACAGGCTGTGTGTTACCCTAAAATAAGGTTGCTTGGAACTAGCACTGTTTTGTTGCTGTTGCTGTTTTGTTGGGTCTGGTATGTTCAGGAATAGCTGGCACCATAGCAACCATCTAGTGACACCTTCACAAACACCTGAGACCAAGTAACAATGACCTAGCAACATCTTAGCAAACACAAGGGATAACATAGCAAATTACCTACCATCACTAGCAAAATTATAGCACACAGATGCTATAGCAAAATTATAGCACACAGAATACAATAGCAACAACACAGCAGCTACCTGAAATACCATATCAATCACTCAGCAACATCATAGCAACCACCTAGTAACACTTTACCAATCACTTGGGATACTATAGCAACCACCTAGCAATGACCTAGGGACAAAATACTATATCCTCAACACAGCAGTACAATAACAAGTACCTAGAGTATCACAGCAACCAATCAGCAGCATCATAGCAAATACCTATGATAACACAGCAGCAGAATATCAACACCTTTGCATCCACCTAGGATACCTTCGCCACGGGTAAAAACAACTGTTGGGGAGGTTGCATCATATCTCATAATCTATTTATAGTGACTTCACTGCACTCAAAATAAAAGACATTTCTGCAAAAGAGCTGAACTTTTAGAACCTTGGCTTTCCTTGATATCAGGATCTCCTTTTCTGCTGAAGCTGGAAAAAACAAAAACAATTATGTGTTTTGCCAGCAGCAGTTCTTTTTGATTGGTGGTTGCAAATCAGTTTAATCGCAGTTCCAACCTCAGTCCTCTTTTAAACCTGTTATCTGTTTGGCTTTTCCAGACAAAGATTACAGTGATTTAGTATATGAGATCTTTCTGGTGTCTGGTGCACCTCATGACCTCATGTTTCTACAACTGGAAGTTAACTTTTGAGACTGATCCTTAACACCTACAAAAGCCACTTTGAAATGGTTCCTAATAGGTATCCCTCGTTAGGGACAGTCTTCTCGGAATGCATCAGATTTGAGGTCCATTAAGTATTTTTTTGACCAGAAAAATGACTATTACCATTATGAACCACTGTAATGAAAAATAATACTTTTATGTTAGGCTGGACTATTTCCAGCTCAGTCGTCTTAATAAGATTGGCTATGCGGCCAGCTGTGGGACAGTTTGCCAGTAATGAGTGACTTCCAAGTGAGATGAAGACAAAGATAAGAGCCTTACAATAGTATCAATAGTTCACTATGCAAAGCAGCATTCTCGTTTAATATGCTGGACATCGGTGTAGCACCCAATCCAACTTCACCAAAGTGATGTATGAATTTATTACATATTACAGCTTTAATCTTAATCTACATTCCAATGCCAGTGGGAATCTCCATTGAAAACCTTTTTTCAGGGTGCAGCTAGACCAGAAAACCAGCCTTTATAATGGAAAGATTCTCCACATGGTTGCGGATGGTCCAGGGAATTGCAAATAGGCCTGTGCTCTTCTTTGAGTAGCCATGTGGAAAATAATCCTTGTACATAGTTAAACCCAGATTTTGAGGCATGTTTTTTCTTTCCTTTTTTAAAAAATTCTACCAAGCATTTACACACATTTCCTTCCTGAAATTTTGTGGTGCTCCCCAACACAGTAATATCATATGAAGTAAAGCTTTGGTTAAAAAAATACTTATTAATAGCACAGTTCATTAATGTTAAGGATATGTTATATTAGGAATGTGTAAATGTATACAGTTCTTCAATATGCAAAACATGTCCCCCGAAATTACTGGAGGGGGGGCAATTCATCTCCCACCAAATAACTCTTCTCTGAACAAAACTACACCTATAGAAAAAGTTGTGGATGTAGTATACTGTGATCTTTTGGGAGACCATAACAGGGTCATTAATCTAGCAAGACAGACCAGAATTGCAAATGTCGCACAAACATAACCATCTGAAGCTGTGGTGCCTGTAGCCACTTAGACCCCGTCTACATCTGGTCACTTCATGTGACATCTGGATTGTCCCCTGATCAGACTTTAGATTTTTATTTGAGCTGACTGCGTCGTCCAAAGTGGGATACAGAATTAAAATGAAACTCCTGTCAGGAGATGAACTGAAAGAGCAGCGATAAGTGTTGAAGGGTGGTCTCTTCTATAGGCAAAACAGCAAGAGGCACCATGGCAGTAGTGGGAGGGGTTTTGGTTGTCTAATGGGGAGACAGAGCCAGACTGAAACCTGATTACTATGTGTTGAGTAATATGCAAATCAGCTCATATATAACAACCAATCATCTGCTCTGCTCCTCATTTTTCTGTTCTATTCAAAAGAAAAGCACATTATTACAAGTGATTATCCTTAACCTGGGTTGCAGGGGAGTCTGCAGCCTATCCCAGCAGTCAGAGGGTGAAAGGCAGAGAAACACCCTGGACAGGTCGCTAGTCCATCACAAGGCAGATAGACACACTCACACATAGGGGCAATTTAGCATCTCCTGTTCATCTGATGTGGATGTCTTTGGACTGTGGGAGGAAACCCACGCAGATAACATGCAAACTTCACACAGAAAGGACCATCAGCCACCCAGCCAGTAATCGAACCCAGGACCTTCTTACTGTGAGAAGCAACATCGCTACCTACTGTGCCATCATTCATTATCTGAGCCCCTTATACTACCCTGGGTCACAGTGGGTGCTGGAGCCTAACCTAGCAGTAATAGGGCAAAAGACAGAGAAATACTCCAGACAGGTTGAGAGTCCATCTCAGACACGTACTTCAGTGCCACTGTATTTATTAAGACAATATTTCTAACCAACAAGCATTTTCTGACTTTGGGAGTTCATGGATAAAAAAACAGAGGTGTAAGTGTCAATAATGAAAATAATGTCTGAACCTACAAATGAGAAGCTTATTAAATTACTAACCAGACATTTTTTTTTTACATCTGATCAGCAGTATGGCACCACATGACAGAGCTCAAAAACAGACACTTGGCAAGACAAACACAGGTGTTGCACAGTCGCAGAATTACATCTTTAGATGTAGAGGCAATTTCTAAGTTGGATAAGTAAATAAATCTCCTAGACCTACTAAACTAACAAATGCTTCCTTTAGCATTAGTTATTATTATTATTATTATTATTATTATTATTATTATTATTATTATTATTATTTCAGGGCAGAGTTACAGCCTGGAAGACCACTAAAGGGTCATTAATCTAGCAAGACAGAACAGAATCCTAAATGTTACACAAACATAACCATCTGAGGCTGTAGGGTCTGTAGCCACTTAGACCCCGTCTACATCTGGTCACTTCATGTGACATCTGGATTGTCTCCTGATCAGATTTTAGATTTTTATTTGAGCTGACTGCCTCATCCAAAGTGGGATACAGAATTAAAATTAAACTCCAATCAGGAAATGAACTAAAAGAGCAGTGATAACTGTCAAAGTGTAGTCTACTCCATAGGCAGAACAGCTAGGGGCACTGTGGCAGTAGTGAGAGGGGTTTTGGTTGTCGAATGCATCTTGGGCAGACAGATGCATTTAAACTGCTTTAACATGCGCCTTGAATGCATCTTAAACCACCTCAAGAGTCAGATATATTTCTGTTTTAAATGTATATTGGGTGCGTTCATGCCTGCAGTTTTATGTGGCTTGCTCCCATCTAAATATAATCCTTATACTTAAGATGCATGAAGTGACCAGTTGTTAACAGGGTCTTAGTTTAGCCTGGTTTAGCATCTAGGAGCTGTTACCTTGGTAACTCAGTGAACTGTTGGGCACAGGCCTAATTGCAAGGAATCTCCATCATTTTCCTCAAGATCAGTAGTAAAGTAAGAAGCACTTCACCTGAAGATTCCCACACCACACACTATACAGACATTTTAACTATGAATGGAGTCTTGTGTGATACGTCACTTAGCCTGACAGTAATTAAAACCAGTCTGTGCTATGGGTTCATAATTAATGCTCATGGAGTCGAGATGTTACGGTATTGATCTGGGATTAACTTCTAATGGAGTCATAATGATACACCTGTGCTGGTCCCATCAGTGCTACAGTGGCTCATTAACACAAGTCTTCTTTAGCACACTTTGCATGTGTGTGTTCATGTTCATGTTCAGAAATCCAGAGACCATTTCTGAAGCATCAGTAGCGAAAACCTGCATTGAAACACCAAAGGCAAAATGGAGGTATAATATAAATATATAATATTTATAAAATATAATATAAATTAATTACTCTCAACCAGAAATCAACACCCACAGTGAAGCAAACAGAAGCTAACACGAGCCACATACCTCTCCAAAAAGCAGAAACCCCCATAAATGGTCCTACCGGGCAAAGTCATTATATAGGAAGAACCATCACCACTAATGGATGATTCAACACTGGTGCGCTACTCAGGAGGCACGACTAATTGAAAAGGAACCATCGCTCCACAACAGCCTGTGTCTGTAATGGCTCCCTATTCCCTCGATAGTGCACAACATCATTTTTAGGTGACTCCCTCAAGATGCTTGAACAGTCAGATGACGACACCCCTCTCCCAGGCATTATTGGACTCACAGCCCTATAAGTCATCCTACGGGTTACACTAATCCTCTTCACTTCCTGATTAACTCCACATGCTCCAGCTTTCTCTCTTGCTCATTCTCCTCATTCATTAGTCCCTCAGAGTACTCCTTCCATCTGCTCAACACATTCTCCCTGCCTGTGAGTACATTTCCATTGTTATCTTTTACCACTCTAACCTGTTCCACATCTTTCCCAGCTCTGTCCCTCTCCCAATCAATACAGCTCCTTTCCAACCTCTCATACAACTCGCTATATGCCTTAGCTTTAGCCATTGCCACTTCTCTCTTTACCTTATGGTTCAACTCCTTATACTCCTGTCTACATTCATCATCTCTCTGACTATCCCACTTCTTATTCGCCAACCTCTTCTTCTGGGTACTGTCCTGTACTTCCTCATTCCACCACCAGGTTTCCTTGTCCTCTTTCCTCTGTCCAGATGTCGCCCCTAGCACCTTTCTAGCTGTCTTCCTTACTACCTCTGCAGAAGCTGCCAAGCTATCTGGCAACTCTTCACTGCCAGAGCCTGTCTTAACTCCTCCCTGAACTCCACTTTACAGTCCACCTTATACAAGCTCCACCACTTGATCCTTGGCTCTGCCCTCACTGTCCTCCTCTTTTTGACATCCAGAATCATCCTACGCTGTCTAGCTATGCTCGTTCCAGTCACAACTACGCAGTCTCCAATCTCCTTCACATTCACCCTCCTACATAGGCTATAATCTACCTGTGTGCATCTTCCTCCACTCTTATATGTCACCCTGTGCTCCTCCCATTTCTTAAAATATGTGTTCACCACAGCCATTTACATCCTCTTTGCAAAATCCACTACCATCTGCATTCCTCTTCTTGACACCATACCTACCTATCACCTCCTCATCACAACTGTTCCCTTCACCAACATGTCCATTAAAGTCCAATCACAGCTACTTTATCCAACACGCTCCAGAATAATTCTTTCTCATCCATCTCACACCCAACCTACTCTTCTTCCTCTTCTCCTGCCTTCCCTCTCGTCTTCTTCTTCAGCCAACAGTAGCCCAATTTCCACTAGCACCCTGTCAGCTATCAGTACTGCTGGCGGCCGTTGTTAACCCGGGCCTTGACCAATCCGGTATGGGAAATTTTCTGGTTGTCCGCATATTTGACTTGGCCGAGTTTTACACCAGATGCCTTTCCTGACGTAATGCTTTCATATTTACCTGGGCTTGGGACCGGCACTAAGAAATACACTGGCTTGTGCACCTAAAAGTGGCTGCGTTTGCACATGAGCATACAGACAAATGAATATTTTGGAACAATGTAACTGTACAGACAAAACAAAATTAAACTATTTGGCAATAATTCAGCTCGTCGTGGTTGGAGAAAGGACAAATGATCACAGGGACGCCATCTACAGTGAAGCATCATAATATGGGACTGCTTTTCTGGAAACTATACTGGAGCTTTACACATCACTGAAGGAAGCATAGATGGAGCAAACTGACTGGGGGAAATTAGAAGAGTGTTTGATCTCATAGGCAAAGAAAGGGGAAAAGTGGGTGTTTCAACAAGACAGTGACCTCCTGACCTCATATCAAAAATGTATGTAGGATTAAGAAATTGCAAGTCATCAGAGGGACAGAGGGACTCATAACCTTGGAGAGCTGAAGATAGTTTGCAAAGGGGAATAGGCCAAAATGAAACCACAACATTGCAAAAATGACTTCTTTCTGTAGGCATATCAGAGCTGTTGGGAAACCCTGAAGATATGAAGGCCCCAAGGGGGAGGGTAAGTGTACTCAAGGCTTTTTTTGTGTCTTTTTTGTTTCTTGAATACATACTTCTTCTATGAATACATACTTTTGTGAGCAAATTTGAAGTGGAAATTTGTATGTTAAATAATAATGAGAACATCTCGCATGCGCGGTGCCTCAACATGAAAATGTCTTAAACTGCATTTAAGAACGCATCTGTTCTATTGTTCTAAATTTGCATTTACAAGCTGACACTGCGTCCTTATCCAGCCAGTAGCGGCTCAGTCTTTTGTCTCGAATCCTTCCAGCACTGATAAGCGCATCTCCATCTCATACCATCATGTAAATTCATGTAAATAAAAGCCGATGTCTGATGCAGTAAAACTTAATTGTGTTTTCTTTTTCTGCTTTTCATTATTTTTCTCTCCTCTATACAAACGAAGCCTCTCCGCACAGCTTGAGGAGAGATTTCGGCCGGCATCATTGTGCATTCTCCACACTCCACCATAACTACACTAATTCAAGGAGATGATCAATACTAATTGGTCTCTTTGGAAGGCATAACAGCGGCGAGGGAAGGACCTAGACTCTGTGGTGTGCTAATGAAGAATTCATACTGCGTGTCTTTGTGGCGAAAGGTCAGCTGTTAGCGCTGCCGTCCACTCTCCCTCTCCTCCATTACCTCCTCCCGTCTCTCTCTCTCTCTCTCTCTCTCTCACTCTCTCTTTCTCTCTCCGCTGCTCTTTCCATCTCACTCTTTCTTCAGTGTCTCATAAATTCTTCATCCCTCCCTTTCCCCGAATAGCTTGGTTGAGGGCAGGGGCCTTGGATGGATGACGGTCATAAAGGGATGAATTGTGGTTTGAAGCCAAGGTATCCATGAGGGGAGGGGAGAGAGAGAATGAGGAAGAGAAAGAGAGAGCGGGAGTACTGGTGGATGTATTTTGTGTTACTCCGGGGCTTGATGTGTCACCCGAAGCAGCTGCACGCTGCAGCTTGCACAAAGATAGCAGCGCTAAGTGGTATATCTGTGACCGAGGGCAGCCCGAAACAGACGGAGAGCACTATTCCCATCCCAAGTCAACCGGAATAAGGGCACTTATTTTAGGTTCATGCTTAAAAGACAGATAACCAATGAAAGAAAGTAGAAAAAAGGAAAATTCAGAATGATCCAGGACAATTCTACTGGCCAGGATGCATCCCTTCACCAGGAAGTAGAGTCAGCCTGAATAGAGATCCTAGAAGTAAGAAACAGAACAAAACAGCAGACACGGGCACAAATGCAGCAGAAAGATGGGATTTTCCTCCCTTGAGGGACACAGCATGATGTAGAAGAGGAAACCACTTCAGAGACGAAGAGAGCAGGAACAGGAGTCTTTAAAAAAATCAAAGACAGAAAAGCAAAAATGGAACAGAGACCAAAAAAACTACAACAGATCTGTGGAACTTTCAAAATTCCTAAAAGAGTTTTACAAGCTGCCCTGAGTGGCCAGTATTCAGAGTAATGGACACACTCATCTTCCATTATAAAATTTCCTAATAACATCAACAGTTGTACGAATAAGAGTGAAATGCAACAGTCCAAGATTTGTTGATTTTTTAAGTCAGCATAATTTAATAGGTTTATATCAGCTAAATATTCAAAACAGACCATTCACTCCCAAGTCTGTAAGGCACATGTATAGAAACTAAGCTGCAAACACAATGTTTTTAATGCTTTGGGCCAGCTGGTGGCCTGGTGGTTAAGGAGTTGCCTATGTGATTGGAATGTCATGGGTTTTGACTCCCAGCACTGCCAGTGGCACCACTGAGGTACCCTTAAGCAAGGTACTGTCCCCACACACTGGTCCCTGGGGGCTGCGTCACTGACTGCCCACTGCTTCACTTGGTGAATGGGTTAAATGCAATGAAAGAATTTCACAATGTTCACTCTGTGCACTGTGTTCACGTGTGACAAATGGACACTTACACTATTGTTTTTGTGATATCACTAAAACCATTGCGCTTTACATCTATGTAATGCAGTTTATCTCTGCCCATTCACCACAATAAAGTTATAAGGAGTGTTTCAGCAGTTTAAGCCGTGAATGAGGCAAAAGCAGATCATATATATATATATATATATATATATATAAAGTGTGTGTGTGTGTATGGTGCATGCAAACTGCCAGTTTAATTCTGAGGGACAAAAGGAGACTGGAAAACAATCATCTAGTAAAAATTAAATAGGACTGTTTTTGATACATAAAACCATTGTCAAGGACGAGAAGGAGGCAGAGAAGGGGAGGACGCACTCAGCAGTAGATATAATGTGATTTAATAAAAACTTAAACACACAGAACACACAGAACAGGACACTTCAGACTTGGCTCCCCAAACGAACAAAAGAAACAAAACCAAAGCGCTGGCGGAGTCC
>JBBPCZ010000163.1:17186624-17212486 GCA_037974445.1 Brycinus macrolepidotus
GTGTGTGTGTGTGTGTGTGTTTGTGATGCACAGAGTGGATCACATACAGCAGTGCTGCTGGAGTTTTTAAACCTTGTGTCCAGTTGCCATGCATTCTATTAGACCCATCTAACCTTTTGGTCCACCAAGCGGATGCAAAGCAATAGATAATGTACAGGTGTCAATCACCCTCTAGTCCTTCATCAGTGGTCAGTTACACCTTAATGGTCAGTGGAGCCAAGGAAATAGACAGTGGGTGTAGAAACAGAGTAGGTGTACATCAGAGATACATCTGGTTCTGTGGTCAGAAACTGACCAGTAATTAATGAGGTAGGGGGGCAGTGTATACAAAAGATTAAAAAGAAAGTTACTGGGCTGCCGGACACTAACTTTTTTAAATACTGCTTTATTTTTTTACAGTGTGCAATCTGCAATTGTGCTCCTGTATTGTAGAGGAAAGCACAGGGAACGGAAGTGAGTATGCTTCAGTGCTTGGCCCTGTATGCCTCAGTGCTTGGCCCTGTAAAAAAATGTGTTATAAATGAAAGTATCATATTTTATATGATGTATTGCATTGCTTATGGGTCCCATATTCTACTGTTTATCATATTTTACTTTTTCCTTCAAGTCCAATTTGGCCAGTGCTTGTAAATGTTTCTGTAACCAAGTGGTCTGCTTTGATAGGCTGCCTGCACCATCGCTTATTCAAATAGCAGGGCAAGCTGAAATGTACATAACAAATTGTTATATTGGAAAAACAGCCAGCTCTTTCTGAGGTCTGGATTCTTTGGAGGGCTGCAGTGATGCATCTGCTTCCCCTGAGCCAGGAAAAGCACAATGTTTAATTAACTTTCACTCAAATAACTCTGCTATCTGCAATCACAACAGTCTTTAGAACTTCAACAGGAATAGGTAGGTTAAACTGCTGTAGGCTGAATGAACCACCATATGATGAATGAAAAACAGGCTGTTTTTGCATCTTAGTTTCCACATATGGATTGCACATATGTCTTGAAACTTTAACAATGCACATAGTCCACTGTACTCTTTCAAAAAGTGAGGAAAATGTTGTTCCCCATAATATAGTCCCTTTAAAGCAATACAATACAGCAATGAAAAACTGCAAAAGGTGGATTCTAGAAAGTGAAAAAACTTTGACTCTCTCCAAAAGAAACAACAGTGGTTGAAAACTGCCAATTAGTAAAGCTAATTGTTCACAAAAAAATCCACTTTTTTGCAAATAAATCCACTTTTTTTGCAAGCAAACAAAACCTGATAACCACAAAGCATAGATCTCATAACTGGAAGCAATGTGTAAGCAAGCATAATGAGAAGATTGCACATTGGGTGCATTGTGTTTTGTTTGGAGAAAGCCAAATTGATTCATTAGCCTCCCCATTGTTTAACCTTGGTCGATCTGACCACTTTAAAGGACATTCCAATATCCCTCCACCCCAGCTATTCAAAGAAGGACAAAGCATTCTTTGAAGACAAATCCTAGCCCGACATATTACTGATGCATTCATACATAGCCATTATTCTACTTCCTCCCACCAACAACAGGTGCTCCCTGTCTCTACAATTGTTTAGAAAAGAAATGTTCTTGCATGCATGTGGCTCAACACAAAGGGCTCAGAATAATGTCAATCGCTACAGAAAAAGAAATTAAATCAAATCTAACATTGCAATGCATATGTAATGAACAACCAAATGCAGTAGCCGTGTGATGTTTAACTGCAACAGTCTGACAACAGCATGCACTGTCACACTGATCAAAAAGAACTGAATAGCAGATCAAGTACCTATAGAAAATGACAAAAAAAAAATAATGTTAGCCCAAAAAACATCATCAGTACAGGAAACCTGTTTAAGTATTCCAACACACTGAGGAAAACAGAAAAAAGGGAAATGTGTGAATTCATTTCCAACCTGGGTGAATATTTCTACAGAGTGAAATATTTCAGTGTTTTCCCTGTCCAAATACATGTGAATCACAAATTAACTGTTTAGCGGTAGTTGGCTAAGTCAAGGCAACTCGACTTGAAGACATATTGACACTTACTCACCAAGATTTCATTGCTTTAAATGAGCAGAGAGAACATTGTCTTTCATGACAATGTTGTTATGAAGCTCACGTTATGAAAATCACATGACAGTGTTAGTCCAGGTCTATTAGGCCGCGTGCCTAAAACTAGGAATATAAGTAATTAAGACTAGACTGGAAGCCAGCGCTTTAGCGTCCTTAATGACTAGCCTAAGGATGAAAATATTCAACAAAAATAATATAGTAAAAACAACAATTACCTATGAAACACTACATACAATCTAAATTAACATGCACTATATGGCCAAACGTATGTGGTTCCTAATTATTGAGTTCAGGTATTTCATCCACATCTAATGCATGCAATCCTCATAGACAAATAGTGGCAGTAAAATTGGCCAAACCGAAGAATTCAGTGACTATAAGTCGCTGTCATCTCCAAGTCAGTTTGTGAAATATCTTGCTAGATCTTCACTGGTCAACTGTAAGTACTATTATTGGGAAATGGAAGCGCCTAAGAGCAACAAGAGCTCAGACTAGAAAATTGCATATCCTCCGTGCATTGCTCACTACAGAGTTCCAAACTGCCTCTGGAAGCAATGCTAGTACAAGAACTGTGTGTCGAGCAGGTGTACACAAGCCAAAGGTCTCTACGTGTAATGCCAAGTTTTGGCTGGAGTTATCTAAACACGCCAACCCTGGACTCTGGAGCAGAGAAAAAATGTTTTCTGGATTGGTGAATCATGTCTCACAATCTGGCAGTCTGATGGCAAATCTAGGTTTGTCAGATGCCAAGAGAGTGCTACGTACCAGAACACACAGTGCCAGCAGGAATGATTGGTGGAGAAGAGAAAATGATTTGGGGCTGTTTTTCAGGGGTTTTGCTATGCCCTTTAGTTCCAGTAATGGATATTGCTGCAGTGTACAAAGACAGTTTAGACAATTATACACCTAACTGTGCCCCTGTGTACAAAGTGAGCTCCATAAAGACATGGTCTGAAGAGTTTGATGTGGAGGAACTCCAGTGGCCTGCACAAAGTCCTGGCCAAAACCAAACTGAGCACATTTGGGATGAATTGATTGTGAGCCAAGCCTTCTTGTCTAAAATCAGTGCCTGAGCTCACAAATGCTCTTTTGACTGAATGAGCACAAAATCACGCTTTAATATCAAGCTTTAAAAAAAGACACGCTTTAAAATTTTGTAAACAGGCCTCCCAGATGAGTGGAGGCTATTGTAACTGCAAAAGGGGGCACCCACTTTATATTAATGCCCTTGATTTTGGAATGGGATGCCCAGCAAGCTTGTATACATGCAATGGTCAGGTGCCATTTAGTATATCGTCAATTATAAATGAATTATGATTTATTCTGTGATTATTTAATAGTCCTAAGAACAAAAGATCTTTTTACACCCTATCCAGTCGTTCACTAGATTCACCCTAACATCAATCTGATGAGAGTAACTCGAGTTTGGAAATGAGGCATTGTTTGTTATTATAACTAATAGTCTGTGCCTTCCTGTGTACAGCTGTGTTCTAATGGTCATCCTGTGTCTTTTGTGGATGGGCTTTTTTTACCAGTTTGGCAGTTTGGGGGGATGAGTTATAATTGCAATTATAATTGTTTCCTCCTTTAAAAAGAGATATTTTTCACATGTGTGTTGGCACAAACAAGAATATAATTTAAATCATAACAGAAAAAGAAACCCCCAGTTTAACACAATTGTCTAGTTTTAATTTCTATTTTGCTTTTAGTAACAGAGGGTCTTGAAAGTGCAGTAAAAAAAACAGCTTGTTTAATTCTAAGGGATAATGGGAATAAATTAAGGGCTCTAATAGCTGGTGGCCTAGTGGTTAGGGAGTTCGCCCTGAGATCAGAAGGTCCTGGGTTCGAATCCCTGGACTGCTAGTGACACCACTGAGATACCCTTGAGCAAGGTACCGTCCCCACACACCGCTCCCCGGGTGCCCCTCATTGGTGGCAGCCCCCTGCTTCACTTGGTGAATGGGTTAAATGCAGAAAAAGAATTTCACACTGTGTGCTGTGGTGTGGTGTGTTCACGCGTGACTATAAGGGGCCACTTTACTTTACTTTAAAGAAACCCCAATAAAACAATTACCACAAACAGTTGTATAGTTGTATTATTCATTTATTTAACACAGTGATCCAACATTAGAGGGGTATGTTGGCAAAACTTAAAAGGCACAATGTCAAAAACAGCCTGCTTTATTCTAAGGTAAAACGTGTCTTGGAAAATGACCTTGTAAAAATGAATAAAAAATGTCCATTTATCATTTTAAGGAGACACACAAATGCAGTAAACATGCGTACAGTATGCTGCAATGCTGTTGCTGCACTATTGCGTGCACACTAAACCACGACCTCCACACATCATCTTTAGGAGGGGGCGTGTCTTGCGGCTGGGAGTGGAGCTTTCTACTACATCAGACCTGTTTACCAGTTGTTTGGAAGTAAACAAATGCGTTAAACATGTGTGCTGCGTGCTGCAGTGCCGATGTGCTTCCCAGTGCCTCCGCGCTCCGTGTGTACACACTTCACCGTAATCCCACCGCACGGGAGGCAGGAACCAATCGGCTGGCAGAAGGGGTGTGTCTCGGGGCTCAGGGGGCTGGGCTGCTGCGCTATATAAGGCTTGGCGGAGTGAGCGTGGAGAGAGTAGCGCACCTGAGAGAACAGACAGGCCGGACACGCGCCACGGAGGGGAAAAAAGGGCTCCGCGTGAGGGAGAGAAAGAGGGAGAAAGAAGCGAGGGAGAGGAAGAGAAAGAGAGCGCGTGCGGAGCGGATACGTGGGGGGGAGAAAAGAAAAAAAGGGAACCGATGGAGCCCAAGGAGCCGTAGACCCGGGGAACCAGGTATTCTCCTTCACACCTGCTTTTGTTTCTGGGCGCGTGCTTCTCTAGTTGTGTGATGGAGTGGGTGGGGGGGCACAGCACTTTATTATTGTTGTTGTTGTTTATTTTATTCATTTTTGTCTCAATATGTAGATGAAATAGTGATATTGATCACTTTTTTCTCCAGAACTGCAGTGAATGTGTAGCCCACCACTATCACACCCTCCAATGTTTACATACAAGAATTTCTGCTGCATTTTTTTTCACTCTGGTCTTCTCGTTCGCAGCAGCATCAGCTTCTGCCCTCCCCAACCCCCCTCCTCCTCCTCCCCCCTTCCCCCCCCCCAACCTCCTGGCCCCTTCATTGATGGGCAACCAACTGGACCGGATCACCCACCTTAACTACAGCGAGCTACCCACCGGGGATCCGTCGGGCGTGGAGAAGGACGAGTTGCGCGTGGGTGTGGCCTACTTCTTCTCCGACGACGAGGAGGAGCCGGACGACAGGTCTCCGTCGGACAGCTTCAGGGAGGAGAGCCCGAGGCATGGAGGCGGCGGCGGGAGCGGCGGTGGCGGGAGCGGCGGGGGGAGCGGGGGGCGCGTGGACGGGAGCGGGATCGGAGAGGACGGCGAGGCGCCTCCGCCCGACGAGCTCGAATACTCGGCCTTCTGCTGCCACGAGTGCATCTTCTCCAAGCTTCGCGCCAGCGAGGACCTGCGCGTGCACTCGCCCGCGACTCTGCTGAGCATGTGCAAGCCGGGCGATGTGCTGGAGCTGGTGGCGCGCGCGCAGCCGCCGCACTGGGCCGTTTTCGCGGGCGGTGACCGCGTGGTGCACCTGCACAAGGGCGAGATCCGCGCGGAGAGTCTGCTGGACGTGAGCGGCGGGCGCCCCGGGCGCATCGTGAACGAGCGCTACCGCTACCGGCCGCTGCCCGCCGAGCTGGTGGTGCGCAACGCGGCCGGACACGTGGGGCTGCGCGGCGGAGAGGTGTGCTGGGGGGACTCGGAGAGCTTCGCCGCGTGGTGCCGCTTCGGCAAGCGCGAGTTCAAGGCGGGCGGAGAGGCGCACTCGGCCGAGCAGCGCTACTTTCTCAAAGTGCATGCGGCCCACAGCACCGTGCGCACGCTCGTCTTCCGCAGCCTCGAGGACATGATCCGCGAGCGGCGGCGCGTGGACGCCTGCGGTCTGCTGCACGAGCTGCGCCGGTGAACGGACACGCCAACACACGCAACGCCTTTTTTTGGGGGACGTCCCGGGACTATGCATGCCTACGGAGAAAACAGATCAAACACAAGGGCTGCGAGACTTTTGAGTGAGGAGTGTGCGCGCGCTCGAAGGAAGAAGGGTGAAAAAGGCGACCCCGCGCCTCCTCCTTATAAAAACAGTTTTTCCCTGAGCTGGAAGCTGGGATTGGCACACCGGCACACCATTGCTTTGAGTTGAACTTTCCCTCCTTTTATCTTTTTAAACTCCCGGAGCTTCAGCATTAGACCCTCTTGACGCCCCCCTAAGCCCTGTGCAACTTTGCATAGTAACTGCACAAACCCACTCAACAGCCCCCCACTCCTCACACAGCTACACGTCTCTTTATTTTGTTACAAACACGCCAACAAACGACAAATGTACATTCTTCTGTTTTTTGGAGTCCATATTTTTGTATTTGAGTTCGTAAGTTGACGAGAAATCTTTGTTTCTATTGAAATAAAACTTAGATTGCCCTATGGAACAGAAGTGAGAAGGCGTGCTGTGGTGTGGAGAGTTTGAGTGTGTGATTGTGAGTGCAAAAAATGCAGTGGCCAACAGTCTGCAGCATTACAGATCCCAAACAAGCTTCTCACCTGCCTTCCTGCAGTGAACAGCTGCCGCCTTGTTTCTTTGTGTTGAGGAGAACCGGTGTGCATCAGCGTCTGGTGCGTCAACACAAGTCTACCGGTAGCATTTGGTCCCTTTGGCTTGATGCATCACCCTGCTAATTTATTTTATTTTAACCTCTTGCCCCAAATGTAGCAGATCTGCCTAACCATCTTTGATGGTGAGTTTGTTTCTTTAGTTTTGCACTGGAGCTATGAGGCTAATGTAGATTACTAGTAATGGAAGCTTATTTTACACCCTTTTAGTATTGAGTGAATTGCCTACCTAAAACACACAAGCCTCAAACCTTGCTGATACATTACTGTTTATACATTTTCATCCATGGATATCCAAAAAATGGGTCTGAGTATGTTTCAAAGCTTAAATCTGAATTTTGTCTGGTGTTTTGTCCATATGTAGTTAAAGCAGTTTGCATGAGGCTTCTGTTTGTTCAGTATATTTGCCTTGTAGCTCCAGTACAAAACAAAAGGAAACTTCAGATGTGGAAGACTGACTAGTGCAGTTTTACTGTTCTTTTAACTTGGTTGGAGATTGTTCTAAGCAGACTTCCATATACTTAGTCGAGCTAAAGTAGTAGAGCTTTGCTCCTGGAGTCCTCATTGTTTTGATGGTACAGTCTATAATTAATGGTAATATTGGAGGCAGTAGACCTGTCACAAATACTACATTATTATTAAATATTTGAGCTGGTTTAGAGCTGGTTAAGTAAAATTGTTTATTTAAGCTGGAACTGCTTCTGTCAGTTGAAAGCTATTAAATATAAACAGCTAGGAAGAAAAAGGTTTGGTACTTTAATAGTTGCGAGCACACAATGAGCAAAAAGACATTAATTACAGTTGGTGCTGTCACAATTACTTGATTAAAGAATCTAATTGATTAAATTATAAAAATTATTATCATAAATCCATTATAAATCCATGTTTAGCAGTGTGAATATCACCTTTTTGTGCATTACTGAAAGAGAGGAAACCCACACCAACAGGACTACATGAATGAGCCTATGTTTTTATCCACAATTTGATGATTAATCCCTAGATTACTTGATTGTGAACATAATCGGTAGTGATGGCCGTAATTGCAATTAGTGATTATTGATTGTGACAGACCTAATCATGACCTATGGTGACATAATGGGAAAAGGCACTTGTTTCATGTTCTCAGTCAGTGCAGGCCTCGCCAAAGACCAGGTTACACAAGTGCAATTTTAAAGGTTAAAAATCTTGCATGTAGCCTCAATGGCATAAACCTATGCTAATTTTATTCCTCAAAGACCTTTCTAAATGCTAGGCGGTCTGGGGGAGCATTCATCCAAATCAGCTACACTTCTCATTTTGGCTGCAGGGACTGTATAGAGAAAGTAGTGTGTGTGTGTGTGTGTGTGTGTGTGTGTGTTGCACGATCCAGTACTGGTAAATACAGTCATGCTCTGCTGACTTTTCTATTACAGTCTGTAGGCTGCAACTGAAATCTGTTATGCTTTGTGTGTATGAGGGGAAGTTGACTGGCCTGCAGTACCTTTGTGTGTGGATTCTGTCTCTTGGCCTTCTGTTGGCCAAGTCTAATGAGCCATTTTCATGTCAGGGCAGGGCCATGCAGTTTTAGATATCTTTCACACCTTGAATACTGTTTAGAGGCCAATTACACAAACTTGGTGGTTCTAAGACGGTGCAAGAGATGTGCCCTGAACCCATGTTTTCGTTCTCATGTCAAAACCCTGTTCTTTAAAAACACTATTGAAAAACACCATCTACCTTCACTATGTGTGAACATTTCATGACATCTCAGTAGTGGTCAGGGTATCTCAGTGTGTCCAGCTTGTGTGTGAAGTGTGTTTTCTGGGGTGTTCCAACCAGTTGCACTGGGTGGTAGTTAGCATGGAAGACAGAAGGGATGAGCAGTCAGAGAACAAGTGAGACAGGTTTTCTGGCACCTTCAAATAGATTATTACACACCAACGGTCATTCATGCTCTGAGAAACAGGCTTAAACTTGTTATGGATGCAGACACACACACACCTTAAACCCAGAGGATCATTGGCATCATTATCTCAGTGTCTCATTTATTTCCTGTTTGAGCAACAGCCACACCAGTAACCTACTTCTCTGGCAGGATGTCATGGAATCCACCGCTTTGACCTTTACTACCACCCACCCCCTCCTCCTGTCTTCCTTTTTGCTCTTGCTTCTGACGATCTGTCATCAGTGTTGTCTTTTTGAGGCTGAAAATTGAGGGTAGTGGGGCAGCAGGCTATATGTAGAGTTTTGGGGTGTGTATGAAGTGAGAAAGAGGGGTCCAGGCCGTTAATGTTGCTCAAGACTCAAACAGAACATCTTTACCCTGAAATCAGTCTGTTTCTCTTTGAAATTTTTGTATTTGTGCCCATTATCCTTCACAGCCTGTTACTAGGGGAACTGAGACCCCATTGCTTCACCTTTGCCTTTTGAATGTTGTGCAGATGGAAGCCTGGCCAGATCATAATAGTTGTGCTCTACAGTTAACATCCTTAATACTGCCACCTCATTAATCTTTCATCAGAAAGTTAGCTAGCCTGAGTGTGTGTGTGAGTGCTTTGCTTTGGCTCTTTTCAGGGAAAATTACCCTCAGCAACCAGTCTCACAAAGCTCCATAGCAGCAATGACCCACTATAAATAATTTTCCAGAAAACTCTTAAACTGCAAGCTTGTTGTTTGGTTGCTAATCCTATAGCAGTAAATACTTTAAATGATTGAGAACTATTATGACACTGATGTGCAAGTGGTTTGTAAGAGTAAGAGATCAATCCATGCTCTACCCTTAGCGACTGTTGTGAGGTTCGGTTTAAATAAGGTTAATCTGTTAATCCTAACAGCCTGAAAAAACACCAAGAGGAACTATCACTGGGAACTCATGCTTTTTATGGTTGACACTGGATGGCAAAATTACAGCAAAGTTGGACAAGCTTCATTCTAGAACTTAGATCAGCTGTCATTTTTAGATGCAAAGCACTTCATGGACTTGCCTTGTAACTCGCAAACACACTGTTTAGCAGGCTGAAGATTTGCCATAGCATGCAATTAGATCTTGGTGCTTC
This sequence comes from Brycinus macrolepidotus, assembly GCA_037974445.1. NCBI lineage: Eukaryota > Metazoa > Chordata > Actinopteri > Characiformes > Alestidae > Brycinus > Brycinus macrolepidotus. The sequence goes on from JBBPCZ010000163.1 coordinate 17,196,448, forward strand.
ACAAGGCCAGAAACATACTCACTGCAAGTATGAGTAGTACTGCAATTCTGTGAAATACTCATCAAACTGAATGTTGACCAGGCGAAAGCTTGCTGGTTGTGCAAGACCACTTAGCCAGGCTTGGCTGTTGCTATAGCACCCCTTGCTGCAAATCTCTGAATGCAGCTTGTGCTTGCCTTACATTGCATTATAAATTGTAGTGCGACACAATTAGAGAAACTGTGTAGCTCAAACCATTTGTGTTCGAGTGAAGTATGTTTCTGGCCCATGATTGGCGCTTTGCACCAGTGACACTGTGCAGCTTTGTTTTGTCACTTAATGGAACTAACATCAGCATGATGACAATCATTGTCGTTTCCAGCCTACCCAGCCTCAAACAGCGACAACATAGTCCAGCTTGGTAGTGTAGCATTTTAAACTAAAATGGATTGTGGAGGAAGAATGTATTGTAGGCAGAGTGTTGACAGATCAACTGAAGTGCAGGCCCTTGAAGTGCAAATCTGTCCTTAGGTATCCACAGCGGCTCCATATTTTGGCTCCGTCCCTGTGTTGTCAAATGGAATTAAGCAAAAAATTTGGACCAGCTAGAAGTGCATGAGAGTTGGTTTGCAGACCACAGGTTTAAGGGTGTAAACTGACCCACAGCTATATAGTTACCATAGTTACTCTTTAATAGTGTAGAATAATGCCAGAACTCCAGTCCTGTCATCCTATTCCATACTTTATATAAAATGTTGTAAAATGAAAGAAAAATGGTCCAGCTAGATGTCTTATCTATTCCTATACTGTGCACTGAAGGCTAATTTCAGCTTGCAGTGATTAATTGTGGATGAAAGAGATGCTGACCTTGTACTGAAGCGTGCTGAATATAAAACTGGACATGAACGGCCAAGCATACAGCCACAGCTTTAAACAGGCCTATACAGTAACAGCCTAAAGAGCCCTATAGTTCCAGACGGATGGCCATGTCATTGTAGGGCCTCTATTTTTAGCCTCTGCAGCAATCTGCCACATTGGCAATTTCATCTCCACACCCGTAAGCAAGACCCCTCCGCACGCCGCAGTGTGCTGTGTGTGATGAAAATGCAAATAGATTTCCAGGAACCAGCAAGCATGACTCGACAGAAAAAAATAGCAGGAGAGGATGAGAGACTAGCAAAGGAGAAGGGGAAAAAAACACCTTTTGTTGGGGCCTCCTTCTGATCATGCCTTGGCCCGCGGGCAGCAAACGAGCCGATTAGACCTTTACACACCAGGGGACGTGGTCACACCTGTAGAACAGAGCTCTATTGTTTACACAGGCCCTTTCTATACACACACACACAGTCATTATGCTAATACTCCGGATACTCCAGCCCGGCCCACAACAGTCCCAATTGACAGGGCCGCTCTCCTTTGTAACCAGCGCTCCCTCAATATTTACTTCCACACAACCCGAGCTAATACGGCCCATGCCAAAGCTCTTGGTTCGCGCCCAATTAGCGCTGAGCTACTCACTCTTGTATCTCTCTCCCTCCAACTGTGCTTGTGTGTGAGTGTGTGTGGGGTTGAATTGCTGTAATTGGGAAGACCAGATGGAAGAGAGGGGAAGCAATTTCATACTTTGTGTTTATAGAGAAGCAAGGCGAGATTTATATGCAGGTGGCTGCTGGCCAAATGTTGGTCCTTGCACGTACGGTGCTGTGTGTGTGGTGTTTTGTTTTTTTTAAAAACATTTTCAGTGTTTAGACCAAACAGAGCTAACTTGCCAACACAATGCTCCTCACTTTGTAAAGTGCCTTATACAAGAGCTCTGTTTGAAAACTATAAAAGTGAGGTCACTGAGGTTAAGCATAGGGCAAGGTTGATGGTTAGAATTATTTCCCTATATCAATTCTGGAGTTCTACTGGTTCTATTGGGCGATGAAATGAGAGCAGATTGTGTAAAAAAAACCCTGAATTACTGTTATTAAAACTGAAAAAAAAAAAGTGATGCAAAAGCACCTCTGGTTAAATGACATGTCGTGTTGATTTTCTTAGTGATAATAAGTGCACATCCTGGGAACAAACCTAAATATGGCATTTTCCTGCTAACTGTAGAGCAAAACCTCTGTTTTAACATATTGGGGGAAAATAAAACATGCGAAACATGTTTTGCACATATGTTCAGTTCAGCATATAAGCAGTAACTGCTCCACTGTTCAATTAAAAATCACTCCATGATATTCCTAGAAGAGATAACTGCAATGGTAAGGAAGATATTCCCCTGCTCTGTATGTGAATCCTATTACAGTTTGTGCATATTTAAAATCATTTTCTACAAATTAATTAACAATGTTTTACCAAGTGGTCTTGTTTCTGCTCACAAAATTTTACATTGGCATTTCTTTACTAATTCTGTGATGCAATTGCATAGTATCATGGTACAAAAACTACAATACAGTTGTGTCATAGAATTTGCTTATCTTTACACCTAGGGATGCACAAACAAACTTGGCCAAGTTTTTTGCTCCCTGCATGCAGTCGGCAATCAGCCAATTTATTATTTTGATTTTGGCATCTATAGTGATGCGACAGCCATTCGTGCCCGGAAGTTCAAGAAATCAGAACTTGCTCTCTCTAGGTAGGCAGGAGGGCCCTCTCTTTTCTCCATCACTCAGCCTGATGGCAGCCAGCATGGGTATCTGTAAGCTAACAGAATTGCCGTTTAGTGTTCTCCAAGCATAGCATCAGTTTGAAAGGAAGTTTGGAGGAAGCATGTGCCAGCCTTCACCGTCCCAGTGTTGGTGATAAGGCCTGACTGGGAGAGTCTGAGATTGTCGGTGGAACTGGATATGTATAAATTGGGGAAAGAACTGGAATTAATAAATAAAGCGACTGAATTTTCATTTATTTCTAATGCAACTTTCTAACAGAAAAGTACTGTAAATGTGCTAGCACAGTCGTTCCCAAACCCTGTCCTGAAGACTCACTGCTCTGCACAGTTTCAGCTATTCTCTGCCCCCACGCACATCTCACCCAGCTCATCAAATAATTATCGAGCTTTTCATGAGCTGGATCAGGTGTGTGTGTGTGTGAGGGCAGGTGATATTCGAAACTGTGTAGGGCAGTGGGTCACCTCACTAGTGGTGTGCTAGTATGTTTATTTTGCCCATATAGTGTGAGCTTTGGGTTATAAAGGCAAAAAAAAAAAAATCTACCAAAAATCTGATGTAGCCAGATTGTCTGTAAAGAAACAGGAATCAGAATTGAAAACGACCATAAAACTGCAGGATGCAATCAGTGCATCCTTACCTGCTCTCTGTGTGTGTGCTGTGAATGTAGACTCAGTCCAGGAAAGAAGAACCGAATCGTCCTCATCTCTGAGTGAAGTCGGGATCAGAGGAAGCCCATTTCTCTCTGATATGAGTTCAGTGTGTGGAGGGTGGGCAAAGTGTGCAGAAACTTGATGAGTTCCACAGGATGGAGTTTTTACGGCTGCCAGTGAAATCTGCGATGATTAAAGCGAGGGAAAGTTCATCTCTCCAGATCCGAGAGAACACGGATCCATAGAAATGGCAGGTTTTTTGAAGTAACTGTTTTGCATAAAACTGCGTAAGTGTGTCTAAAGTTGTGCACATTATGTGCTTTGCCCAGGAAAAAAAAACTGACATTTTAACATTCCTCATCTTTCAGTCAGGGGTTGGGTTACAAAATGCAGGGTTAGGGTGTGTTGGAAAGTAATTTGAATGCATTTCAGATTTCTATACATTGTTTCTGAGAAACACACAGATAGGAGAGTAATAGGAGGAGGAGTGTTCAGTGTTCACTGCATTTTCATGTGGACACATTTCAGACGGACAGATTGACACACACACACACACACACACACCCACCACAGACACACACTTCTCCACTATGTTCTCTGACTTGATTTCTGCATTTTTCTCTCTCTCCCTCCCTCGCTGTCTCTGTCTCTCTCCCCGCTGCTCACACTCTGTCTCGTCTTTTCACTCTCTCTCAACCTTTTTCTCGCTCCTCTCTCTTTATCTCACTTGTTCTCCCACTTTCCCCTCTCTCCTCCTCCCTCCTTCTCTTTCTTTCTTGTCCTCTCTCATCCTGTCTCTCTTTCTTGTCCTCTCTCATCCTGTCTCTTTTTCTTGTCCTCTCTCTTTCTCATCACCTTTCTCTTCCTCCCACACTCTCTTTTGTCCTCATCTAGTTCTCTCTCTTGCTTCCTTTCTCATTCTCTCACTCTCACTCTCACTCTCTCTCTCTTTCTCTGTTAATGAGAGAAGTAGAGGTGCAGGATTAGCCGATGTGTTGCAGGTACCGACTCTTTTCTGTCGAGTGGAAACGAGTGTGTGAGGGGCTGGATTACTCACAAAGCCACGACCGGTTCACTTCCTCTCTCTCTCTCTCTCTCTCTCTCTCTGGTGTGTACTCATCCTCCTGTGTCCTGCCTCTAACACACACAAGCTTGTTGTTTAGCATGCACACGTTCTCTCTTCCATTTGGCTCATTCTACACAAGCACGGAACCTGAGGAAAAAGATCCCGTCTGCATGGTCACACACACACACACACACATCTGAACTGTTTGTTCTCTCTGCCAAGGCCAATCACTGTCACTGTTGCCATGATGTAACACCCATCCCATGTCACGTCCTGCCACATTAACATGCAGTCTCAGCAACAGAATTATCTCTCCATTCTCTCTCCTTTATCTGTCATCCTTCCTTTTATCTGTGCCTCTCGTATCATGTTAATGGCTCAGTCGCTTCCTCTCTTTCTTCCTCTCTCTTTGTTCTTCTCATTTAACCCCTTCTTCCTTCTCTTTTTTCATTTAACCTATGTTCTTTCTTTTTGCCCTTTTCTCATTTAACCTCACCCTCTTTTCTTCCTCCCGCTCTTGTTCTCTCTTTAACATCTCTTTCTCTTTGCCTTTTTCTCCTTTAACCTCTCTCTCTCTCTTACTCTCTCTCTCTCTCTTTTTCTCTTTCTCTCTTTCTGTCTCTCTCTCTCTCTCTCTCTCTGTCTCTCTCTCTTTCTTTCTCTTTCTTCCCCTCTTTCGTGTGTGTGTGTGTGTGTTTGTGTGTTTAATGGTATACTAATTGCTATTAAAGGGAACAGAATTCAGGTTTTAAGTGAATAGTTTTGTACACCGATGTTACAGAAATGTAGTCCTCACTTTGTGACACTCACATCTCCTCCCATAAATTAGGACTCCAGTAGCCCCCCAAAAGAGACAGGGACCTACAAAGATTGATTTTAGGCTCACTGAACTGAATATTCTGAACTGAGACATTTCATGCAGTCCAAACAACAATGCACTTTGATTCCATCACAATTCCAGTGACAGAAAAGGCTTTCAGTGATTTAGCCCAGTCGTGGTCACTGTTAGACTGTGAGAATTTTGCTTTTAATCCAAATGAAAATGCTGACAATTAATAAATAAACACCTACAAAGTCAGGCCTTCAGAAATGTCAGAAGAAAATGAAAAAAAGACAAATGGCAAAAATGAAGAAGACAGTAAATCACCCAGTTTTGTAGAAGGAATGGTGGGTTAAGATACACTGGAGCTGGTAAAGCAAGCTTATGCCATAGTAACTGCAGCTGTGCAATGGAAACAATGCAATAGGGCTGTTTAAATATTCCTACTGAAAAATGAACTGCTTTTTCAACACAATATTTCCCTCATAAATGAAAACATACCATCTGTTTTTGTGTCATGCTCTCTCTGAAATGACCAAAAGATTAACTTAAAAGTAATGGTAGAAGGTGTTCTGGTGTCCACTACGTGTACTCGGACACTCTGTCCCATCTGGCTTTTGGTCTGCGTACGAATTAAAACTGGAATATTTACATTATACCAAGACTTAACGTCATAATCTATAGCTGAGTGAAGAGGTATGTTTGTAGACATTTTAGTGGCCTTTGAGTAATGTATAATAATCTGTCCAAAATCTGTACAAAATTTGCCAGTTGAGTGCAATATACTGATATGCAGACATGTTGCTTAGACTCACATTCCCAGTTTGTTGAATGCTAGAGATGACAGTATGGTAAAAATAGGTGAGGCAAGAGATCCACACACGCAGAGAGAGACAAAATTTTACCACAGCCTCTGCTAAAACCCTGTCTATAAGTATAGGATTAGTAATGGGGAAATTTAAATTAATTAACTGGTGCTTTGTTTAAACTACACTGGGAGTCAACTGAACTGAGGAGAAACCAACATCCGAAACTTAACTGGGAGCAGTAACACCACTGTAAAATAGCAGCAACCCAATAAGTGGTCTTTTTTCCATCTGCAGAACAGCAAGATGAGATGTCATTACAGTATTAGGGGGCATAGTTTGGAGAAACAGATGTTTTTACACTTGTAAAACACTTGGTTAACATGAATCACAGACCACCTCCTTAAGTTTTATGTGAATAATCTCTATCTATCGCTTTCTGTCTTTACAATAACGCAAATATTTGTTAGCCAAATCACTTCATAACATTAGCACCAAGGTACGTGAGGTTTACATTAACTTTTCTACACCAAATTTTACATAACTTACTTTAAAATACTTTAAAACGTCACTACAAAAAAATAAGAACATTTGGAGCTGAAAAAGACATACATGCATATTCTTTACTTTTCAGTTTTTCTGTTATTTTTAAGTGAAATTTAAAAAAATATTTAAATATTACACTCAATTACACAAATAATATCACGATGGAATAAAGGATTAGATTGCCCAGATTTGGTTACATTAGTCACAGCATTATACTTGTACATGTTTTTTAACACCAGAAACATCTTGCCACAGCTCATAAATTGGACTTTCCTGCAGAAAAACACAGTACACATCAGTATTCCTGTTACCGCTCCAGTTTTTGGGAATATGTTTATGTCACATGAGCCTCCATAGATGGCCTCCACCAGTTTGTATATCACATCCCACAGGTGCTCGACTGGACTGAGACCTGTGGGATTCGGAGGCCAAGTAAACACCATGTTCCTCAAAGCATTCCTCAGCAGTTTTGGCAGTGTGGCAGTGAGCATTATTCTGTTGAAAGAGGCCACTACCATTAAGGAATAATGTTGCCGTGAAGGGATGCAATTGGTCTGCAAAAATGTTTAGGTAGGAGGTACGTGTCAAAGTAACATGAATGCCAGGACCCTCAGCAGAACATTGCCCAGGTAATCACACTGCCTCTGCCAGCTTGCCTTCTTCCCATAGTGCATCCTGGTGCCATGTCTTCTGGTGTGGTTAGTGGGTTAGTGGATCAGTTTTGGTTGGTACAGAATTCTGTACACCAGGAACACCCCACAAGACATGCCAGTTTGGAGATGCTCTGACCCAGTCATCTAGCCATCACAGTTTGGCTCTTAGCAAAGTCACTCAGATCCTTAAACTCACCCATTTTTCCTGCTTCCAACACAACACAGCTTGAAGAACCGACTATTCACTTGCTGCCTAATACATCTCACCACTTGACAGGTGTCATTTTAACGAGATAATCAGTGTTATTTACTTCACCTGTCAGTGGTTTTACAAAACAGCAAATCTCAAAAGGCTCTAACAGAACAACACAGATGCCAAAAATAGTGCACAGTATAGTGAGTAGGGCACAGTTTGAAACATAGCCCCTCTCTTTTTACCCCCTGTACCGTACTCCCACCCCGCTCTGGTATATCTCTTCTTGAAGTACTGAGGACATACAGCAGTTATTTTTAAGCCCAGTCCTCATATGGCCTCTTGTTTTTCTGAGATTTCACTCTGTACCAGCGATCACATGCTCAGCAAGAGTCCCATACACACCCCTGTTTTAGGACTCTCTATGAACGTGTGTGTGTGTAGTGTCTGTACACAAAACATTTCTGAAAAACAATTCAACAAAGAAAAGAGAGCCATAGGGCACACAGATTAAGACAAGACAAACATCTCAATGGGCCTGCACATTTTTATGCATCTACACTGACTGTCCACTTTTTCAGAAACACCGACCTCGTAGCTCCACCTTGCAGGTGTATAATTAGAGACTGTAGCCCATGTGCTGAGGCACTATTTGTATTAGCCATCCTATAGCTCTTCATTAGTGGTGTATTTCTGACCACAGAGCTGCTTGACTTTCATTCTACAAGAACAAGAAGCAATCATTCTTAAAACAGTAATTATTACTTTAAGCTACATTTTTGCCTGAAACTTGTCTGTGAAACTGTCTGGAGGGAAAAATAATGCTAGTTTAGAAATCATATTCACAACTACTAGAGTCTATGTCTGTCATCTCCCTGGATTCTCAACTTTCGGGCAGCTTAGTGTAGCTCGTTGAATGCTATGCTAATGTTGAACAGGTTGGTTGTGGGTTCAGTTGGTCTTGTTCCGTTTGTTTGTATGTGCAGACCTCATCTGTAACACACCCTCAATTTAGCAGGAAAAGTTCTCCACAAGAGACAGCTATCAGTACTCAAGTAGTTATAAATAACAGTTATGTAGGGGTTGTCATATGAGGAACGTTCATTTTATAAGCAACGTTTTGGGTGACCACCGATAAAACCTCAGCAGGAGTATGGATGAATGTACTTAGCCACACCATGGTGCTACCGTGTCAGAATGGTCCACCCAAAGCATCGAAATAATATTTGGTCAACCATAGTCCACTGATCTGAACCTAGAGAGTCTGCATGACAACAGCTGGACTATAGTCTGTAACTGTACACCTCTAGAGTGGACCTATAAGGTAGGTGTTTCTAAGAAAGTGACCAGTGAGAGAAAATAGAAGTGGACAGGATGTGTACAGAATCAACAACATTCTCAGGCTGATAGTCTTTTATCACTTAATCAGTGCCACACTAATTGCAACCCAACATTCTTATCTCAACTCATATTTATTCATATCACTCACCTGCTGTGATGCTGGTGATATGCTGAGGCGCAGATGAGTAGCTGCATTTGTTTGGATTCGTCTTTTTACTGCAACATCAAAGACAATTTCATCTCACGTCCTCCTAAATGGCTCCATTATGTGAGGATGCTTCTAATTATCAATCCATTTTTTTCTTCATCAATCGATTTTGTAGATGCTAATGTGGTTATGTTTCTAAATGCGGATCTAATTGCTTGGCACTTAGCTATTTTACATGAGCTCCTGCGACAAGCCCAGAGACAGTAATAGGAAGATACCTAGTGAGAGGAGAAATACACAAACAAAAACAGCATAAAGAAAAGATCGACCAAAGAACAAGTGTGTGTGTGTGTGTGTGTGTGTGTGTGTGTGTGTGTCTGTGTGTGCACTATCGCTCTTAAAAAATAAAGGTGCAAGAAAGGGCTCTTTGGGTGATGCCATAGAAGAGCAATTCTCGGTTCCCTAAAGAGCTTTCCAAGGAATGTTTCTTAAATGAATGGTTTGGAATAGCAAGAAATCAAATTACACAATTTTCCACTCACCCTAGATGTTGTTGAGCAAGATATGTTTGGAATGGCTTCTTTAGGACTACAGCTGTAAGGCTAATGTTGCTAACACTAGAACTTGATAGCCATCCAAATAGCTTAAATCATTTCTGTAAAAATACATGACCAAAACTTCTCTCAACCTGCTCAAACCGCATTTAGATGTTCATTAAGATAGCACAGACTTATCCATTTGATTCAGAGCACAGTACGACTGTGCACTATTAAACTGGTCAGAACTTCACCACTACTGGTAGCTGTTTCAGACAACACCAAAACTGATATTCACAAAGTAGTCCTAAACCACATTGATAAATCCGTGCAACCTTAATGAAAAACTGTTTTGGTTTGAGAGAGTTGAGAGAGGTTTTAGTGCCATATTTTTTACGGAAACAGTTTGGGCTATTTGGTTGAGTATTGAGCAGGGAAAGCACTATGCAATATGGGTTTGGCAATACCTTATTCCTCCTTTAGCCGCCTTTGAGCAAGCTTTGTTCCCCATTCCAGCTTGCTTTCGTAGTGATGTAACCGCTGCAGCATAGTGATCTTATTTCTTTCTTTCTTTATTATTTTCAGTTGGTTTTTATTACAGTTAACATGTGTATACTCTGTTTTTCTTTGTTTTTCTTTTATCATCTTTTCCTCTTCAGTGTCCTTGTGAAGCAAGTACCTTGTACCTTGAAAGGCACTTTCCATCCAGATTCCATCCATCCATTATCTTAGCCGCTTATGCTAACCAGGGTCGTGGAGCCTATCCCAGCACTCATAGGGTGAAAATACCCTGGACAGATCACCAGTGCCTGACAGGGCATAAATAAGATTATATTATTATAATAGATGGTATGTAATAAAACGTGCAGGGCAATGGGCCTCTAGGACCTGGATTAGGAAACACTGCTCTCCTTGGTACTCATGGTTGCACACATTGACAAGGTACTTAACCCCCCATTGCCCTTGGTGACATTGTTTTGCAGGTGATGTTTCCAAGCTGGGTGCTGTTAGGTAACTGAATGGCCCACTACTCCCACTCAACTGACGGGGGGTCTGGCTCCGTCGTACACAACAAAAAGCTTCCCAGAGGACCTACCCAATCTTCTCACCTTCTCTGTCCCAAGCACAGTTTGAGGTGTGGTCATCAGTTATGAGGCAGGGAAAAGTGAAACACTGCAGTGCTGTGGTTGCCTTCAGTTGGATTAAGAAACATGCAGGATATAGCAATATAAGTTCACTCCAGTGTTTCTAATGCCATGTTATTTATTCAATTTACCAGAGAACCTTTAGTATGGAACAGCCCCTGACTGCGGGAGTTCATACACAGTAGCGCAGAGGTACACCTTTCTTTCAGTAATAATACCTTTTCAGTTCAAAAGGCTGTTGTAGCAGACAAGAGTGCAGAGGCTTCAGGGGAATTTCTATAGGACCCCTACAAGATGTTTCAAGGTGAAGTCCAAATTGTCTGGTTTATTTCTATGCTCTCTGTTATCACCTTTTGATGGTCGGATGCTTCCCACTTTTCGGGCAATCAAAGCCACAGTAAAATGGCAGGGGCTGTGTAAAATGCGGCCTGGTTTAGTTATCGAGGAAACCAGCAGGCAGTAGCATTGCACAAATAGATTGCAGTGGTGACGGCACTGAAAACACACAGCCCAGTAATCTAAGAGCAATGGCTTGAATTATACATGACCGGTCTACCCATACACACGCAAACAGAACATATTTGTGATATGTGGGGACTAGTTTTAACACCACAGTCCCACTACCCCACACATCACCCCTCTAAATAAAAAAAAAAACTTATTTTGGTTCATAGCATTCACTGTAGCTTATCAAGAATACGTAGTGGGTTTAATCTGCATCTAGAGGCCTTCAGTAGTTAGATAGGTCACTTGTAATAGGTCTGATTGGTTACATAGACATTGTCATAAAATAAGTCTAATCTTTAAAAAAGAAGAAATTGCCACTTTTTTTTTCACTTACCATCAACCAAGACATATTTGGCATTCAAAATTTTGCATAGCGATGGAGCTACAAGCCTAACATTGCTACAAACAGTAGAATAGTCACCCAAGTCTTTTTTTTATAAATTCATTCTCAAATAAAAAAACTGTTCTCCTTTAAGGGGGCACAGACTCGTCTAAGTGGTTTAGGACAGAGTATTACTTACTTTGAGTTATTAAAATAATCAGTTTTGGTGACAATGAACGTCATAAATACAGAGGAATCCAGATCCAGATCAGTCCTCCTTATGACTGATGTGAATCAAAAGTCAATAAGTCAAAATGTGTCCTGAACCATGGCCACAAGTTTGCGCCACCTTAACAAAGACCTGGAAACCGTTCATTTGGGATGAAAGATGTATTGGTGGTGTAATTTCATGAAAAGGAATTGGCTGACTATTGACTATTATTTGTTAGCAACATTAGCCTTATAGCTCCAGCTCTAAACTGAAGAAGCAATACTCTTGGCTGATTGAATACATCTGGGGTATAAGTAGAAAATTCCACACATTTGGTCCAGGTAAAAAAAATGCCCGCCCCCATCTACACACATATACACTTTTATTCTCACACACACATACACACACACACACACACACACACACACACACACATAGCTGTGTTGTTGGCTGGTATTTTTGTCTTGTCTATTGCCAACTCCCCAGGCATCAAAGCATTAAAGACTGAAAATGCGCAGCTCTCTCTCTCTGACACACTGATGCAAACACTCCGAACACGAACAGTGCATGAAATGTCCAGCACTCTTTCACATCAGCGATGAACCGTCTGTGTCCCTGAGTAGTGGAACAGGGAGGGGGGAGGGAAAAAGAGAGACAGAAGAAGGGAGAGAAGAGTAAAATATTGATGATGAAGAGATAAAGAGATGAATCTAAAATAGAGCCTTCAAGCATACTGTAGGCAGTGGGCCAGATGGAGAAACAACATCGCTGAATCGAAACTCAGAGAGAGAGCACTCTTCACCTGAAGGTGTTTTTGGCATTTCTGTTCATATCCTCTTTATATAATTCCCTGATTCTGTAAGAGCTGGCCCTGGCTGTGCATTTTTGAGAGAGCTGTGATGACTCCAAAACTTCAGTCATTTTAATATGACTAATAGCATAATTGCAATTACATCCTTCTAAATGACCCTGAGCAGATACGCAGATGGTTCCTGAAGGGTTTTTAGCCTCTAAAAGTCCATACAATATACATGGAGCTGCCAGTTTATTACAAATTACATGTTTTGGGACTCCCAAGTGGTGCAACTGTCCAAGCATTGGTCCAAGCATTGGTAGAACTTTGATTCTCAGTCATGCCACAGCCATCTGTCGCTGAGAGTCCAAGATAGCACAACTGGCTTTGATTTCTACCCCCTTTTTTTCTGCTAAATTGAGCACATTATTAATTGCTGAGTTAAACATACTGGAAAAATAAAATGTAAAAATGTGCCATAACTATTGCTTAGGCCTCATTTTTTTTATTTATTTTTTCAACTTGTTAAATTCAGCAAAAAATCAGTAATTGTGTGATCTATAGAGAATGTGTTCTTAATTTCACCAACAAAACATGTAATTTGCTCAAAATATCAAGACAGCATTACAATGTATTAACATGTAGTTTTCTGAACAGCTGCTTTTATAGCCACATTTTCATCCAAAGATAGACTGGCAGTACATTTTACATTTTTACATAGCTTATTGGAACAGCAAGGTGGGCCTTCCTGGGCAGGGAGTCAAACCTCAGTCTGCTGGGTCAAGGCCAAGATATTACCCTGCATGCTATATAGACCTGAAGAGTAATGTTGCCTTTGCCATTTCTACTGAATACACACCATGTATCAGCAAGTGTGCCATTTTGTAAACAGCACGCACTCACACTTTTTAAAAGTTATCTGTAGTCTTATATTTTAAAGACATTTTGTGTACTCATTGGAACTGACAATGGTAAAATCCCTCTCCTTGTCCAGTTGGCATTTTGCAATGGGTGCATCCGTACACCTAGCAGAGTAAGGTTTGATTCCTCACTTCCTCGCAAACAACAAGACCCCCTTAACACCTGGTCATTTCATGCAGCTAGTATTTGGATTGAAATGTGATGAGATTTTAACAAGCATTTCCATTTGGAGCGCAAATGCATCTCCGGCTAGTCAGATTACTCTGATTACTTTGTGGTGAGTAATATGCGAATCAGCTCATATGCAACAACCAATTGTTTCATTCAAAAGAAAAAGCATAATTTTGCACAAACTGTTCATTACCTTACGCTAGCAGACAGTGTTTACAAGCAGACGGCTGTTTAGAATAATAAGCCTGCTGTGTCATTGCTGTCACAAAGCATGTGTCTTAAAACGCAGTGTATTATCAAGAGACAGTGGCCAGGTAAACGTTAACTAAACTGGCGGTTTATATGCTAACAAGCTCAACTAAAGTAGGCTACTGAATACAACTCAGTCATATTAGGATATAAACTGCGGAGCAGTGATGATTGCATTAATTGGCAGCAGTCCAGATTGCGGTCAATACGCCATAAGCAGAACTGCAGGGGGAGGGGAGGGGTTTTGGTTGTTGAATGTGGAACGCATTTACACTGGTAAAACATCTGGCTAAAATGTGTCTTTGTTTTTGTGTTTTAACATCTGTATTTTTACCTAGATAAGACCCTATCCACATGTAATTCTGATACTCAAGATGCATGAAATGGCCGGGTGTAATCTGGGTACAAGAGTCCTTGGGCAAGACTCCTAATGCTACATAGTAATCTTTGTAATGTGTTTAGTCTGGAAGTTGTACTCAGTAAATGGGTCTGCCAAATGTAAGTGTATGTTGTTTCCCTCTTACAGAAATTTCATATTTCATTGACAGCTTAAGACTGGCAGGACAAATAAATCAACGATCACAAAAGCAGCTGTTGAGAAAAAGCAAAAGTCTTAATGCATCACATTCCCTTGTCACCACTGTAAGTGCACCTACCTTGTACCTGTAGGTGCAGTCAATTAACGTCTCCAAGCTCTGCCCACGAATATATCTTTCCATTCTATTGCAAAGCTTTACATGGTCAAAAATCCCATTTAGCCTGAACAATATGGAGCAGTTTATCTTTTGTCAAAATATGGACATTCCGAGTGTGTTGTTAGCCTCAAAAAATGTTTATTTTGTAAGTGTGTGAAAGGCCACATTATTAGGATAGATCAGATGTTATTTTTGAGCTTTCATCAAGCAAATTCACTGTTATTTCTGAACTGCGTTAGTGTTCTGTTAAACTTCGTCAGCCTCAAATATGAAACATGTAGCTAAGAAAGAGCAAAATTTGAGGGCGGGCACGGATAGATCAGTTTTTGAACACAAACTGTGTATGGATTGAGTGCGGATTACAGAATCAAACAGAAACTATAACTGATCCAAAGATTGGAGCACAGCAGTGTCGAGAATATTATCTTGTCAGCAGTTGTCCTGTGGATGTCCCTTTCTCCTTCCACTGATGGACAGGATGGCGGGGGCTGATGAATTGCAGCAGATGTCCTACAGTCAGGAATTGTAAACGTGCAAAGTGCACACTATGTAATAAAACACTGGGTTAAACTGACCCTGCATCTCTGGATGATACGAAATTTCTATCATGCTGAGTCATAAGAATTACCCTAAAATATGGGTTACTTTGCCCCAGCATCGGGTTATTTTGAACTCTTGTTGGATTCCTGCCTGAGATTTGTTTGTTTGTTTGTTGTGATTTTATTGTCTATATAATGGTCCAATAGTATTCAGAAACACTGAAGTACTGCTCAACTGTTTTGTTAAAATCATATCTTTTCTTAAATATTTTCTTATTTAAGCTTTTATCTCAAAAAAACAACAACTTAAGACACACACTTTGAACTTGAAAGCAAAGGCTTATGCCAAGTAGTGCACAGTACCTATCAGGTATAGTGGCAATATAAAGCTATGGTTTGTTATGGTTATGGTTTAAAAGTTACCTTATATTCAGCAATATATTTCTAAGATCATATAATGGGCTACAACTGCCATTGATAGTAAGTTAGTGTGAACATTATAACTAAGCGACTTTGAGCT
Organism: Brycinus macrolepidotus; assembly: GCA_037974445.1. Taxonomy (NCBI): domain Eukaryota; kingdom Metazoa; phylum Chordata; class Actinopteri; order Characiformes; family Alestidae; genus Brycinus; species Brycinus macrolepidotus. Next base: position 17,211,916 of record JBBPCZ010000163.1, read on the forward strand.
AACAGCTTATTTGTTCATTTTTATGTAAGACTGTAAGACTATCTATGTAAGACTATCACTAACAGCACAGAACAAGTGTATTTTTTTATAATATCATTATAAGTCTCATTTAATAATATTCTCAGAGTAAGGAGAAATTGTTTCTCAGTGCAAAGAGAAATACTTATGTCTGATGAGGTCTAATTTCTAACTGAGACTCAGATTCAGACCGATTTCTAAATAGATTTACAGTGCTGCGAGTAATCTGGTTAAAACACAAAAATGCATCTGATCTACAATATCCTTGTAAGGGCTAAATATAAGAACATTGTGGCAATATTGAAGGTCACTGTAGCTGAAAATTTTAAATGTTCATGCATTATACTCAGCTAGCTTCATTATTCATTAAAATTAACACTAACCCTAAACTTAACCCTAGCCCTAACCTAACCCTAACCCTAACCTAACCCTAAACTTAACCCTAGCATTAAGCCAACACTAACCCTAACCTAACCCCAACCCTCATCCCTAACCCTAACCCTAATCCTAACTCTAAACCTAACTCTAACCCTAACCCTAACCCTAACCCTAA
>JBBPCZ010000163.1:17212586-17222932 GCA_037974445.1 Brycinus macrolepidotus
CCAACCCTCATCCCTAACCCTAACCCTAATCCTAACTCTAAACCTAACTCTAACCCTAACCCTAACCCTAACCCTAAACCGACCCTAACCCTAACCCTAACCCTAACCCTGACCTAACCCTATGAACGTTATCCATTTAAGTCACAGTCAGTGACTATTACTTGTATCCTCAGTGGCTGGAAAACAAGCTTGAAATGTGTTCAACATGTAAATGCTGAAAACATAAAGAACTGTCATTTATAGCTATTAGATTTTATGTGTGGTCAGTGTAACCACTGACCTGTATAATCAATAACATTTATGACCCTGAGATTAAAGTAAACTGAGCCCTGCTACATAGCTATGTCATAAACGTGTCATATGTTGTCATAAGCTGTCATGAGAAATTATCTCCAGCAATATGATGTAATGTTATCATTACTAGTAATTGTCATGGCAGATGCCGTAATGTTTGATGTTATGACAGCTAACTAGAGTACACAGCAAAAAATAGCGTGTGGCATGAAATACCATGCCATGAAATCAAATATTTGTCGTGGCAACTCACAGCAGGATATGGCATCTTCCATACCATGTTTATGGCATGGTTATGTCAATGTTATGCAGCAAGGTTCAACTAGAATATTATATTATATTCTATAGACTTACAATGTCACAACTGATCAGAACTGTCCTGGCTTAACTGAGGCTGATTGGCTCAACTGAAGCAACTTTTAGTGCTGAAAAATAAATGTCCAGGGAACTCTGAAATTCTCCAGAGACATGAAAAAAGACCTACCAAGTCGCCTATCGCTTTTTCACAAACCATGTCCCAAAATTGGTCTTTAAAGAGTTATCAATAAGAGTGAAAAGAACGGTGTTAAAGTAAAAAAAGTTAGAGAACAATGGAACAGTGACAAACTTCAAGGCAGGACAAAAAGAACAGCTCTAGAAGAAGAAGAAAAAGGAAGAAAGGAAACCAATAAGTGCTCATGTAGCGCCTCTTTATTCCAACTCAGCATTACTGTGTGAGTGCAGCCCTCAAATCCTTTAAATAGCCACTACTACTTCTTTTTCTGAACAACTGAAATGCTGATGCCAGATATTCAGGTCCATGACAGGTAGAGGCATTGTTTGATGTCAAAAGACATAAAACCTGTCAATGAGAGTTAGCCTGTTGAATTAAAAGAGATCAAATGAAATGGTGACCCTGCTGTCTTGTTGGCTGTAAGGCCAACTTAAGGAACTAGAGGCACATTTCCCACACCAATTTGACAGAGTCTAGACCAGGGGCCACCAACATGGTGCCCACGGGCACCAGGATGCCCCCAAGGACCACATGCGTAGCCCACGGACCTGCTCTAAAAATAGCACAACTCACCAGTGAGCAGCGTCTAACATTTAATTTGATTGAAAATGACAACTATCTAAAAAAAAAAAGCATTTAAATTATGTTTATTATACATGAAGTTTAGATAAGTTCAGGTAAACTCTGTTCTAGTGTGTCAAACTGGTAGCCCGTCGTATGGCTCAGTACCCGTGAAGTAGCTCTCAGTTCCAAAAAGGTTGGTGACCCCTGGTCTAGACAGAGTTGTAAAGCAAATGGAAGAATCAATAATATGGTCAATAACACAGTATGAAAGAACATTTTGATATTCCAGTGACACTGTTCACAATATTAATGGTGGAAACGATGGAATCAGGTACTCATTTGTGGCGTCTTCAAGAACACATTTACGTTACCTACATTACATCTGCCTTGCAGGGCTTGCCAGTGGAAGCTCTCTCTGGCTACCTTAGGAGATCCCCAACCTAGGTGTACAATTACTATAGCCTGCTGTCATGCACAATTCATTAGTTACCTTCTCACCCAGTGGTCACCAGGAGATCTGCTTTCTTTTTCCTTAAGTTCCAGTCTGCATCTATTATACCACTCACACATACACATACACACACACACACACCACACACATTAATGCATCTGCCCTAGCTAGTGAGGAATGTATATGAAATTAGACTCCAAGGTAAAGCAATCCTCAAAGCAAAACTCAAGGACCAGGGTTGGTGAGCTCTGCTTTGCTCCTCACTGGTCTGATTCTGACCACAGGACCAGATATTAATTAGTAGCACTGGTGTGAGTGTATCAGGTACAGCAGTCTGTGTCACTGCTAGGCTGAGAGAGGTCAGACACCAATCTTAGATAAAAGAATATACTAATTTCTGCAGTGTTGTGACCTGAAAGAAACCAAGAATCATGACAGCATATGACATCTGCATTAACATGGATATAGCATGGTTATGTCAGTGTTATGTAGCAGGGTTCAAGTAAAATGTTACCCTGAGTTGCAACTATGAACTATTATGACTCTTGGAAACTGATCAGTTTCATGTGTTTGCAAAAGTATTCTGTTTTTTCTTTTTTCTTTCCTTTTTCTACCTGGGCAACAGGATGGCTAAACAAACTGTGTTTCAACAGATTTACTACAGTCTCTAACTGGACACCAGAAAGTGGCCAGTGTGGGGTAGATGCATGAAAAAGATGCCTATGTGCTGTTCTTCTTTGTTGAATTATGTGGTGTATAAATGTTATATGGAGACTTTGAAGAGGATAGGTAGAGGATGGTTAACATAAATTGTGCATAGTGTATAAGTACACTTCAACACTGGTGTATCATCAAAGGTGGATTCCCACTAAAAATAAATACCCCCCGTATTTGTTCCGAAGGTTGAGGTACTATGCCTGAACCATCATGTTTTCTGATTAAGAATTATTCTTTCTCACAGATTTGTGTTAAAGTGGCTAAATTGAGAGATATTTTACAATATACTGTCAGAAAAAACACACCTTTCAGTATACAACCACTGTCACTGGGGTACATCTTCAGAAGGGTTTGAATTGTGGCAGACGTCTTAGGGGGTTCTATGATAAAAGTGCCCCTGGAAGACATTTTTGAGGTTTACCCCTTTTTTCTGCCCACTTTCTTTCCCATCAGTATTACTGGGCAGGATTCGTTTTTCTTCATTTCTGTATCAATATAAATGATTTTTACAGCTCTTTGAAGGTGTGTGGCATCAATATGCTACAGCATTTGGCAACTCCCAGCATTGGGAGACAAAAACTGGGAGAGAAAGCCACAGCAGATGACTTGTGGCTTAATCTTTACACTGAAAAAGACAGTAATGTAGTTCAGGATTTAGTTCAGAACAGATGTCATGGCATGGCTGGTACAAGGAAGTTGCTGCACTCGCAGGAGTAGCTTCAGACAATGGCAAGAAAACTCAAACAAAGAATTGCTCTGGCTCATAAGTATAGTTCAAAAGAGACAATGTAGAACCTCCATCAATGTCAAAGCAAATCTACTTCTTTCCAGAGGGCAGGACAGTCCAAAATAATTCATAGCAGACCATCAAATGACTGATAAGTATAACTGATAAATTGGTCTTCCCGTGGGAGGGCATTCAAACAGTGGGTAACAAACTGAGACCAGGTGAGCGGCATGACAAAAGGATGGGGCAAGGGAGGAGCTAGGGAACAAACAAAATACATGGCAGGGAAACAGGGGCACATAACAAGGCTAGACAACCAGGGATGGGAATTAGGACTGAACAGGTGTAACACCTTTGTAGCATAAAATTAAACTCATTTAACATACATATTTCTACCTTAAAGACCATGTCATTTCCACCTAGGAAGGCTTCAATTTACCAGTACTTGACAATGTAGAATGCAGTTTGGATTTTCAGCAAAACACTTTGCATACGCTTTGCGATTTCACTCAGAATAGCTTCTCTAACCTGAAGCTTTTCACATCATGAGTCATGGGCTGGAGAAGTGTGTGAAATGTGATTTAGTGTGATGTTTTCGCCTGTAGCACGCTAGCTTGAGACAGCTGTTCAGCGATGCATAAACACTCCACTCATTCACCCTCTAGATGCATGTCCTTCTATACATGAACGTCACAATCCTATAGGCTCTGCCTCTTTCTCACAAACACACACGGCTACAAAAGCAGATTCAGTTTCCTCCAATGAAACAAGAGCATCTCCATGGCAACCTGACAAAATACCTCATCCTTGCACTCGATTGGGCTTTCAGAAGATGAGAGGATGGACAGAGCACTTTAAAGGAGATTGGTGATTGAAATGGAGATTGGTCCATTGATTACTGAGGGTCCGACGCATTTATAGAATGAGGGTCACAGCTGGACATAATATTGCAGCAGAGCCTTTAGCATAGTGATGCGATGCAGCAGCCTTGACAAGTCCCTCATGACTGGGTGGCCTGTCCACACACACATATGCAAACTCATACAGGGTGAGGACAGAATTGTGTCTAAATGTGTGATCCCCCTTAAAAATGAGGCCTATGCAGTGGTCTGTAATCACGCACACATATACACACACACACACGCACACACACACATCTACAGTATCTATGCACACTCCGTCAGACTGTATTTGAATGCAGGAGGCCAGTTTTGAGTGCTAACAGAGAGAGAGAGAGAGAGAGAGAGAGAGAGAGAGAGAGAGAGAGAGCTCTTGAGTTGAATTTAAATCCGTATCAGAAATCCTGCAGCTACATTCCACCATCTCGTAGCCAGTCCCACAAGAGACAGTTAGCATTCCTCTTTAAACATATTCCCCATCAAAGCTCCAGGCACTAACACCCAGGGAGAAAAACACTACTCCAACACATAGCACCACAGTAAATTATGCTGACTTATATGCTTCCATATTAAAACTGGTTGCAAGTTTGACTTTGTCTTAAACATTACAAATGCAACAGAACAAACTCATTTAAATGAATGACTTTGGCTTGGCTTGGCGGCAGTGGCGAACCATAACTATTAGAGCCTCAGAGCTTCACCTCTGCAATAACGCTAATCCTTGCTAGTGCTCTGTTCCATAGTACTAACCGTTCCCCACATGGACTAGGTTAAACGCAAACATTTGAAGCTTGTAAAAACCATTCATGTGAAGCTTGCGACAGATATATTCACATATATGTCACCTCGTATATAGTATTTCTCGAGTTCTGACATAGAGCTGCTGCTGTTTACCATTTGGTAGTGTGACAGTGGGCCATCAGCCCCGCAGTGTTGGGCGGCAGGTGCTCCTCATCGAGCCCCAATCGTGGTACTGAAGGGACAGCCTCTGGGATGAGATTGACAGCCACATGTCACTTCAGCACCACTGTTTTGGATGTACCAACAGCACATGGTAGGAGGTCTTCCCGCCTGACGTGGTGCACCTGGCAGTAATTTCTCCATCCATCGTCAACGAGGCAGCAGCAGCAAATAAAAGGGGCCCACAGGCGCAGTAACGAGAGATGCCTTCTCTGTGCAACTGACGAATTCTTGTTTTTCACAGAATCCAACTCAGAGGAACGTACCTGCTCACCAGACCGATGCCCACTTCACCCAAGCCAAGATTCGGGAAAAGCATGCTTCACTTTACCTCCACCTCTTATGATACACCTCTACCCCTATTGTAAATAAACTGTTGCACTATTTGAGCCAGAACCTCTTGATGTTCTTTGTGTCTTGTCCCTGCCCCTTGGTGACACTACAGTAGAAACCCACTGGTTAGGCTGCCAACTCATATTCACAGTCAGTGATGTATCTGGGACTTCTACAGAAGGCCTTACAAAATTGGCTCCATCAATATAATGTAAATTAAACCATGGGTTGATTCCTATTTCCTAATTATATTCCTAGTTCATAATTACACTGGCGGTTAATCTGAGAATCTGAGATGGTAGGTCTTCAATTCATTGTCTGAAGGCCTAACCAATGGGAGATCTTGCATAGCTATAGCTATATCTACCTAGACCCTGCAAAGAAAATGAATTATTTTTGTTGGATGTTTTAAGAATTTAACCCTATGGTTTAATAATAATAATGAAATGCATGTAGTAGAGTAGTACTTGCCAGAATTAAATGCAAAGATTCTGTTGAATAAAACATATTGTGCCTTCATAACCCCTCTTTCCTTCTCTCAACCTACCGACCACCCTCCACTTACCTGCTTTACCCCACTTTCCACGGATAACATTCTTCAGCTCCTGACAACCCTACCACTTCACCACTTGATCCAATCCCATAACCCACGCTTCTGACTATATCCTCGGATCTTCTTCCTTATATTGCTCACATAATAAATGTCTTAATGGTCATGTTCCAACAGCCTTCAAATCAGCTGTAGATCTCTGCATGTCTGAATGACATTTCCTCCTGGATGGCAGTATATCATCTGAAGCTCAATCCCAACAAAACAGATCTTCTGTACATCCCAGGGGATGCAGCCCCAAGACCTGACCTGGTCATCACTTTTAGAAATGCTGTTATCACACCCATATCAAAAGTATTAAATCTAGGTGTTCTCATAGATGAAGAGCTCTCATTTTCATCTCACATAAACAATTTCTCACAAACTTGCACATACCTTCTTTATAACAACGGGAGAAGTGGTCCATTCTTCAACACAGACTGGACTGTAACTCACTCCTGGCTGGCCTTCCTCTGAAGTCCACAAAACCTCCATTGGATAGGATGTAAGGAGCTGGACACACGGCCTTACACATTAGTATGGTATTAACATTAATATAAAGAGTGAATGAACCAAATACATGTTGGGTGGGCCCAATTTCATAAGAAAAATAACTTGCCTTGGTCCTGGAGATCTACCAATCTGCAGAGTTTAGCACCAACCCTAACCAACACACCTGATTAAGGCAATGAAGGCATTCAGGAGCATCCCAAAATTAGGGTAAAGTGTGATTTTTAGGGTGGTAGATCTCCAGGAACAGAACTGGGCACGCCTGTTCTCAGTCTTCTGGAAGTCTTAGATACATCCTTGAGAATACAAGGATGGTACTCCAATCAAGTATGAGTCAGATGTTATAAAACAAAAAGCTCTTTACACAGTAGCTCTTTACTAGGGCTGTTTGCTGACTTGAGACAAAGTACAATAAATAGTCACCGTCCAAAGAAAACCATGTATACTCATTTTTTAAATGTATTTTCATTTTTCCAATTCGGCTGTGAAATGTTTATAAGGAACAGACAGATAGAAATTGTCCAAAATAACTTAAAATAAAATGTTTTCTATTCATTTACAGTAAGTAAAACTGTTTTTGCCTTCCCCTTAAAAAAGTACCATTTTGTGTCACTGTCATAGCATTCAAACTAAAGATATGTAATTTCTTTTTTTTTTTACATTTAAAATGTCTGAAATTAATCTAGAATGGCCAGCAAATGTGCACAAAAGTTATCTTAGTACTAACATATCATCCAACAGGGGTGCTAGCAGGAACTTTTTAAGATGAAATGGCTTGTATTTAAACAAGCTCTTGAATACAATTAAAAACATGAATTCCTTAATTTTTATGGGAAATTTAAAAAAAACTTCATGAATATGACTGGTTGATTGACAAACGCCTATGCTCTCACATGATTGTGACTGGGTGGTTGGAAAACTCTAACACACTAACATCTTTATATCTGATTAAATAAGTGCCCACCCAAAAGAGATCCAAATGCCAAATGTCTGTTTATACCCCTTGTCTTGGTTTGTTTTACCTAAACCAATGTAGTGATTTGTCTTTGTAGCCTCAACTTCCTGCTTAGCGTTCTTTGTGCCTGCCTGTTTTTGTTCTTTCTTTAGTTTTGATTGTTTTTGTAGATTCTCTGTTTTCTCTGTCATTGTCTACAGTGTCTGCATTGTCTTCAAATTGTGCCGCCCAGTCTCCCACATTACAGCCCTACATGAAACATGAAATGAGTGTCTCACCAAACTGTTGGTCTGTGTATTGGTAACAACATAACATCCCCTACAGTGATTTCAATACTTGGAAATAGCATCCATAAATAAATCCAAAGAACTTGTCAAAGCTCATGACGGATTGTACACAGTGCTCATGTACCTTAACCTTTTCTACAGATAATAGTTGTGTCTCTCGAATGAGTGTACATCGGTACTCAGTTTTTAACAGGGTTGACTTTTTTCCTTCATTAATTGGAGGTCGATGCTGCTGTTCAGGTCCTGCAGGCATTTTATAGCTCTGACATCTGTAAAGAAAAATCGACACTTTCATGATAGTTAGGGCTAAGTCGAGCAACAGGCAGATATTTCTTCCTCCTCAAGTTTTCTAATGAGAGCAAGAATATGCAGCTATAGTTTTTTTTTCTTACCAAGGCTTTCCTTCTAAAAATACTTCATCATTTATACTTTCACTAGTATCATTGGAATGTGGCACGGTTGCGCAGTGAGTAGTACTATCACCTCACAGCAAGAAGGTGCCAGGTTTGATTCCTGGGTCCTTTCTGTGTAGAATTTGCATGTTTTTCCTGTAGGTTTCTTTGGGGTTTACTGGTTTCCTCCCATGTCAGGTGGATTGGAGATGGTAAATTGCCCTAGGTGTAAGTGTGCTTGTCTGTGGGTCTGCCCTGTTATGGACTAGCAACCTATCTGGAGTGTTTCTCTGCCCTATGACTGCTGGGATAGGCTCCAGTGGCTCAGATGATGGATGGATAGAATCAATGGAGGCCTCAGACTTTCAGTGCTACACTTTAAACAAAAATGTCAATGAACTTAAAAAAAGTTCTTTTGGGTAACAAAGAGTTTAAATGTTTCTAACATTTAACGAAAAATGTTAGAAACACTTTCAATCAACTTCAGCCCTCCATGCAGCTGATAAAAAAATGCCAATTTTCAGTGAGTCCAGCAGAGTAGACGTTACTCTTGCAGGATTGAATTTGATTCCATTTTGGAGGTTGGAACAGCGAAGTGGGACTTCACTTTGTCAGCTGTATAGTTTAGAATATTTTCTCTTTCATATGCACAAGGAGAGTTGCAAGGAAGCATTTTTTCAAGTTGAAATTGCTTTCTTTTAGCAATTTAGAATCTGCTGCTAACTGTAGGGTCAAAGGCCTGTATTGGCTCATTCAGATGGAGAAAAGTTTCTCCTTTAGCTCCTGAATTCATGTCCTTATGTCCTGTACATATCAGGGGCTTGATTAGTGCTACCAGAGGAGGGTATGGAATGTAGAGGCCCTGTTTGAGAACCACTGATGTAGAGACAATGTACAAAATTCAACAAGTGAAACTGAAGCAAATAACATTTTTGACAAATTATGGAAATTGGACTCTGAATGCATTTGAAAGGGCATACTATTAGGAAAGGTCAGGTGTAGATTTTGTAGCATTTGTATAATAAGGCTAACACTAACATGGTGTCAAATTCAATATAGTTTAACCATAACACTTTCCAGCTTGGCAGTGTATATATGCAAAACAATAAATAGCGTATATATTCGAAACAGCAACATTTACTAAATAATTCCTCAAAATAAGCAAAATATGTAATATTCAAAATATTACTTCATACTTGAACTGAGTCTCAGGTTAAACTAATACTAAGACTTACCATTAACCCTTGGATGAAAGAAATTTACTTACACAAGTGAGCCACAACATTAAAACTACTGACAGGTGAACTGAATAACACTGAACATCTCATTGCAGTGGGATTTGTGAAGGGTTGGCATGTATTAGGCAGCAAGTGAGCAGTCAGTTATTGAATTTGCTGTTTTAAAAAATGAGCAATCATAAGAATCTTAGTGATTTTGACAAGGGCTAAACTATGGTGGCTAGACAACTTATTCTCTAAAATGATAGGTCCTGTGAGATGTTCCCAGTATGTAGAGGTTAGTACCTTTCAAAAGTGGTTCATTGGAAGGACAACTGGTAAACTGCAATAGTGTCATGGGCGCCCAAGGCTCATTCATACTCATGGGGGGTGAAGGCTATTCTGTCCGGTCCGATCCCCCAGAAGAGCTATTGCAGCACAAATTGCTGATAGAAAGATGTCAAAACATCCGGTGCATCACAACTTGCTGTGAATGGGCCTGTGTAGCCACAAACCAGTCAGAGTTGCCATGCTGACCCCTGTTCCCCACTGAAAGCGCCTACAATGGGCAGGTAAGCATTAGAACTGGACCTTGGAGGAATGGGAGATGGTGGCCGGATCAGATGAGTCACCTTTTTTAACACTATGTGGACAGCTGGATGTTTGTGTGTTGTTACCTATAAAAGAGATCTCATCATGATGCACCATGGGAAAAAAATCAAACTGGCGTAGGCAGCGTGATGCTTTGGGCAATGTTTTGCTGGGAAATTGTACCACCTACACAAACATTGTTGCAAAGAATTCCCTACATCTGAAATGGAACAATGACTGATTGGTGACAACTGAGTACTGTATTTTATTATTACATGGAAACAGCAGCCTTCTACGGTGGCCCTGAAGTGCAAACCACACCAACAAATTACTAAACACAACAACAAATTGAGAAACACAAACTAAT
>JBBPCZ010000163.1:17310997-17321141 GCA_037974445.1 Brycinus macrolepidotus
ACAAAAGGGAGAGAGAGATAGAGAGAGAGAGAGGGAGGGAGAGAGAGAGAGAGAGAGAGAGAGAGATAGAGAGAGAGAGAGAAATCCAGGGTAACCATAGACATTTCTTCACAATGTGACATTGGTGTGCAGTGATGTACCGTAGTAAAATCCTTCATGGATTTTACTCTTAACAGTCACTTACCACAGTTTAAATTATTTACAAACTCCTATTATAAGCATAATGGTCTAGTCCTAAAATTTGAACCGCATTATGTATTAATGTGCAAAGATATTATAAACTACTGAGCTGTTCATGGATTGATGGAACCAGGCATAAATCAAATGTCCCGACACACAGTCGACCCTGTTTCGTTTACACCGAGGGACTGACAACTAAGCTGATCCACTAGACAGGTTGATAATCTCCAAATATTCGCAGTCACACCAAATTGTGGCTTCACTATTTTGTTCACCAGAGAAGAGCAAAAAATCAGGGTAGCCATGATGTGGTTTACAGCAAGTAGTTTGTTTTTTAGCTAAGAGGGACAAGTGACGTGTTTACTGAGGAACAGTTCCGCGATCTAGGTCTTTTCAGAAAGAAAGGTTTGCCCTATTGTCATCCTACCAAAGCTTGTCCTATTGTTTTCTATTAGTTCACCTAGACAAACTCAGTGCAAACTGAAATTTGCCACATTTAGACAGACTTTCCTATTTAAGTCAAATACCAAATAACATTCACAATTACTGTAACCTCTTTAGGCTTTGAGCTCAAGCATTTACTGAAGGACTCACTGCTTAACTGCAACGTATGAACTAAATGACACATGGATGACATACAAACTTCTAGATGTCCATAAACAGCTTTAAACCCAGTGTGGGAAAATAAAGTATGGTACTCTTAGTTTGGTGCTAACTAAAGCTGACACAATAGTTTTACATACAATATCTACAGCAAGTTAATGATATAGCCTGAAGAGGGCTATGTGAGAGTGTACAGAATGGAAAAAGCATCACTGAATGCTCAAAAACAAGTAAAGTCTGAAGGCATTCTTTTACAATGAAGTATAAAGTAGATCACATATATGTCTGAGTTGGGTTTCTGCATAGGCACAACTTTACCCAAAAACATGATTTATCAGAATAAGCTAGCATAGCACTTACAAAAATCACTAAAGCTCAGCATGTTGCACTAACACTATTCACTGGAATATCAGCCTTGTCAGTTCAGACATAAAAAGTGTTCTGTTCACACATCTTATCTGTAGACATAAAAATACGCACATTTAGGCTGATGAAATGATGATTTGCCGACTAATCCACATGGCAAATTGACTATCAAACCCTGCAAACTCCATAGGACTGCCCATGCTAGCAAAAATTAGCATTACAACAGCGGTAGCAATTTGACAAGAGAAAAGGATTTTGAAAAACACTGCTATGTTGTGATAAGCGCTTTTAGTGTGAAATAATGATTTTACAACAAAAAAAAAGGAAACATTATGCAATAATACAAAGATCATATTACAAAAAACGTATGCAATGACTATAACAAAAAAGAAAAAGATATACAGGCGTTCAAACCAAGCTGACGCAGAAGGAGGAGTTTTAGGCACCTTCCCCTTCCATTATTAATGACAAAAGCACTGTAAAGACTCCTCAAGCTTTCACAAGCATCAAAATATACAAAGAATCAGTCAGGTGTGCACCACTACTACAGTCATTCAATCTGACCCTTTAATCTGACAAAATTAGAATTGCTCCCAAATGTTTGACTTCTAGTGTATGATCTAGATGAATCAGCCCATTAACTATGCTTATTTTATGCATGTTTCCTGACCTACAACACGCTTGAAGCTTGTATGTAAGCATCCACCCGTAAGACACATGCAGAAACAGCTTGGGGTCAGGGCGAGTCCTCCCCTGAAAGACTGCAGAGCATTGAGTGATGGTGGAGTGATGTGTGGTAATTGGATGGCCATGTGGGGCGTCCCTGATGGTTGACTGAGCCCTGTATTGAAATATTGAACAGCTGGATCAGGACCATCTCCAGGAGCACTGCCAGCCCACGCCAAAGAAGATTAGCTCCTGCAGGAACTTAGCAGGGGCCACACCTGAGACTCACAGGTCATGTCTAGCCATCATCTGCACCTGCCAAACACACTTACTCCAGGTTCACTAACTCGCGTAGCATCCTGGAGAGTGTGAATGACTAAAGCTGGAAGCATTGTACTCACTGTTGTAAGGTGAACTGATTTGGCTGCAGGTGCATGTATAAAATTAATCTAATGCTTGTACTTTATAATTTTCTTGATTAAATCACTGAGCTGTAAGCACATTCATTCAAAGCTTTTTATGATGTAAATAATACAAGATAAAGAAATTTACTGGCTCGCATTTTGTTTACAAGGGTGGTTTCAAGTCAAAACTTTCTCTCAAAATTATCGTAAAACAATGTTTTAGGCACCGGGTACATATTTCACATAATAGCTTTCTTCATGGTAGCTTTCAGAGACATGAAACTCTTCAGCTGTCAGGTTCCTTTCGCAATTGCTCAGAACAAATCAGACCGAAAGTTCTGTAAGAATTGAGCAGTAGAGCAACAGATGTGTTGGTAATGATGAAAGGAGCTGTAGATTATTCTAAAATGACTGAGAAATACAAAGAATGTTAAAACGAATAAAATAATACAAATTATTAAAAAGAAGAGTATTGAAAAGTATGAAAAATGGTGATCAAATTCCAAGGTAGGTAATTACCAGATCAAGACAAAGCATAATCATCAAATTAAATATTTTTGTGTCTATCTAAAAACAGAGTTTGGTATTTAGTTTATACCACTATATTGTATACTATAACTGTGCTGTAATAAAATATTTTACTGTTAATGTAATACATGAATCCTGACTTTTGAGCAGTGTACACAAATCAGCCATAACATTAAAACCATGCAGTGTGGCAGGGATGATTATGATGCTGAACGAGGTTGCTGCAATCAGAAAATACTGTTCCCATGAAGGGGTGTACCGGATTTCTAACAATTTCTAACAGAGTGTCACAATGCCACTGTCGGCTTGCCTTGTTCTAATACTGCATCCTGGCAAGATCTCTTCTCCAGGTAAGCGGCACTCACACCAAGCCAATCATATGATTTAAGAGAAAACGTGATTCATCAGACCAGAACAGCTTCTTCTGTTGCTCCATGATCCAGTTCTGATGTTTACATGCCCACTGTAGTCACTTTCAGCAGTTTAGAGGGGTCAGCATGGGCACTCTGACCGGTCTGCAGCTACACAGCGCCATTCGCAGCAAGCTGTGATGCACTGTGTATGCTGACATTTCCATCATAGCCAGCAATTTTTTCAGGAATTTGTGCTGTAGTAGCTTTTTGTGGGATAGGACCATATGGAATAGCCTTGTGCATCAGTGAGCCTTGGGAGCCCAAGACGGTGGTGCTAGTTCACCTGTTGTCCTTCTTTGGATCAATTTTGTAGGTACTAACCACTGCATAACAGACAAAATACTGCTGTTTTAAGAGGCTGTTTTGACCCAGCCGTCTAGCTATCACAATGTGGCCCTTGTTAAAGTAGCTCAGCTTCTTATTCTCATCCATTTTTCCTGCTTTCAACACATCAACTTTAAGAATCGACTGTTCACTTGCTGCATAATATATTCCACAACTTGACAGGTGCCACTGGCAATCAGTGTTATTCACTTCACCTGTAAGTGGTTTTAATGTTGTGGCTGATTGGTGTAGGTAGAGGGTAGTATTTGCTTCAGTGGTTTCATTTCATCTTTTCTTCCTCATCTCTTCATCTTTTGCTAGATCTTCTCTGAGGAGGCTGGTGAACGGGGAACAGAAATAGTTTCAAACGTCCGGGGGCAGAAGGAGACAGATGGGACAGATAAGGCCAGGCACAAAGCAATAGAGAGCCAGAATACTTATAGCAGAGAAAGAGTGAAAATAAACACCAGGCCTTAAATCAGGCCTCCTTTCATTGCTAGCTGACAGCGTGCACTGTTGTGCAGAAAACTGAATTTCCCTAAAGTTTGATGTACAATGTAATCATTGTTAAGGTTTGTTAACAACATTCAGTCCACAACTCTAAGCAGAAAAAACAGCAGGTCTTGGATATATTCGTTGTGATGTCACAACCATAAATATATGTATACATGACATTCAACCTACAGGATCCTGACAATGGAAGAAGAAATCAAAATGTACTTATTTGAGTCTGAATTTAACAGTTTTTCCAGAACAGAGCCAGACATGTACATGTAAGCTATAAAACTACAGACCCCACTATAACTGTCTAAAATGTCACTGCATGTATAAGCAATAAAATTACCCTTCACAAGAACTAAGGGGAGCAACCCAAACCCTGAAAAACAGCTTCAGATCATTTTCCCTCTTCCACCAAACTTTACTTCTGACACTACACATTCCAATAGGTAGCGTTCGATTGGCATCCACCAAACCCAGACTCAACTAGACTGCTAGTAGTGAAACAAGACTCATCATTCCAGGCAACACTTTTTCCACCACTCCCGAGTTCAGTGGTGATGTGTTTAACAAATTGGTCATTATGCATCGGTCTTGTGCTGATGCTACATCCAGAGACAGTTTGAAAGTCCTGCGTTGTGAGTTTTGTTGGTCTATTGCTTCATGGCTGAGCCACTGTTGCTCCTAGATGCTTCAGTTTCCATTACTGTTGACTCTGCTGACAACAGGAGTTTATAGATACTGCATGAGTTTGTGTTTGATACAGCTTTTAGCAATGAGTGTTAGGAGGTCATATAGTGTATCAGTCTCTAAGATAGTAATAAAGAGCAGGTTTAATTATGAAATGTATAAAGATGTCATGTACAAATGAAACTGTCCTGCTTGTGAGTGCAGAACAACTAAATGCATGGTATATGTAGACCTCAAGAAAAAAAAAAATATAATAAAATGAGGAAACTGTCAAATACGGGCTCTTTTAGAAAAAGATCTGCCTCCACTCCCTGCTGCTGGTGAGCAATTACGGGATACAGCGAAGGTGAGAAAAGCTTAAGAACAGAGTTTTCTGGCTTTATTGAAGCATTTATGTTGCCTTTAAAAGTTTCAGAGCCAGAACTTCAGTGGGGAAAGGCCCTCTAGCCCAGTCTTTCACGGATAAGAACAAATCTTCTCTAAACTCAGAGAGAAGCGTCTCTCTTTTAATGTTCCAATGGAGAGTACAATCAGTGGAGGCTAATGGGGCAGAGAGAGGGAGAAAAAGAGAGAGAGATGGAAGAAGTTTTGACAGATGAGGTGCTATACAGCAGAGAGAGAGAGAGCAAGAGAGCGAGAGAAAGCGAGAGAGTGAGAGCGAAAGAGAGTGTGAGAAAGAGATAGAGTGAGAGCGAAAGAAAGAGAGCTGGAGAGCGAGAGTGAGTGAGAGAGAAAATGAGATTTCCAGAGGACAGCTTAATTTATATCAGTAAACAAAGATGATGAGTCTTCCTAAATGCCAAATCTTTCCAGCATTTCAACAGGAACATTATCATTATCATGATCATTTCCTTACATTTTTCTCTCAGCCGTCTACAAAAGGGAGCGACTGCGGTTCTCCTGAACCTTAGACTGACAGCAGAAAATGAAAAAGAACACAGAATTGCTGTTCTCTCTCTTCAGAGCAACAGAACACAGGGAATTCACATTGACCAAGCTCCTCTGATTCAACACTTACAAGTACACATGAAATAGAAAGATGTTGAAGTACTACGGCATACCATACAACTTCCCTGCCAAACTTACAGACTGGCTTCTTACACAGTGAAACACTGTGCTGTATTTAAGAAGTGGGTTCCTGGATACCTTCCGAGTACAATTTAAACAAAATGGTCTACTTCTTACTCCATTACTTAACTTCAAACTTTGTTAAAGTTTCATCACAAGCTCACTTAGCTTTAGGGAGTAGAGTGTTTTAAAACTCTAACTACTGATTCCTCCCTTAAACAGTTTGAATGAAATTACTCCTGTCTTGCCTTTATGGTGAAAAAGCAGAGCCTGTGAAGGACAGAAAAGGCAGCAGATTGGCTGAAAAGGCTGGGGTTTACCTTGTAAAGGCAGGACTTTAACTCCAAAGTGTTCCAATCGTGAGAGGGCACTAATGAGGTCCAGTTCTTCTTGAATTGGAGGAGGACAATCAGTGATCAACTGCAGGCATGACCTGAGAACACACACATGCACAGACAATGCAATGAAATCGGCACTGTGGAAAAGGACTAAATCTATATAGTGGAGGTCAATGGAACTAAATCGGCATTGCCTTTTGTACATGAGTGGTTATATGGAATGGAGTACAATTAGGGGAGAACAGAAGTACATCTTTGGAAAGGAGGTCATGGAACTATGTATGCACTGGTTCATGTTATACAGAGTTAACAGAGCTAATCCAAGGAACGGAGGTCAGTGGAACCATGTCCGTATTGCCTGATGTGCAAGAAGATCAGATCTAAATCTATGCAGTGGAGGTCAATGGACTAAAAATACAGCTGCCAATGTATAAAAGAGACTGCAGAACTAAACTCCTGTACATGGAGGTCACAGGTATGAATCTATGCAATGGAGGTCAATTGAACCACATCTGCGAGACCTTAAATAAGATTAGGGATCTACACCTGGGTCAAATGAACTTAATCTGAATTGCCTCATGTATGAAGAGGTCACATAATTAAATAAATGGAATGGAGGTCTTTGGGACAAAATCTGCATTGTCATTTGTACAAGGAGGTCAGAGAACTTATTCTATAGAATGGAGGCCAATGAAACTTAATCTGCAATGCCTCCTGTTCAAAATACGTCATCCTCAACCACTTTGTGATATTTAGAAATTCTGAATATAATGCATGTCATATGGGTTTTTAAGCATTATCTAGGGAAGTGGTTACTAAGCATGGTCCTAGAGATCAAGGGGTCTAGTTCCAACCACAATCTGCGCACTTGCTAAAAGTGA
This sequence comes from Brycinus macrolepidotus, assembly GCA_037974445.1. Classification (NCBI taxonomy): domain Eukaryota; kingdom Metazoa; phylum Chordata; class Actinopteri; order Characiformes; family Alestidae; genus Brycinus; species Brycinus macrolepidotus. The sequence goes on from JBBPCZ010000163.1 coordinate 17,317,957, forward strand.
CTTCTTCAGAAGCCCCTTATTAGCTATATAATACACATTAGAGTTAGGTAAGGGGGTGGAGGTTGGTCACGAATGATGTAGGTCAGGCATCCCCAATTCCAGTCCTGGAGGGCTGGTGTCCAGCACAGTTTGGTGATTTGCCTGCTGAAACACTTGATTGACAGGTTTAGTGAGTGTGCTTGAGAAGGGAAAACTACATACCTATGCTGGACATCAGTGCCCAGGACTGCAGTTGGGGTCCCCGATGTAGGGCAAAAATGCCATATGAAATTCCTAATTTTTCCGTCACTGTGGTATTGAAGTTATCTAGTAGGAGCAAGTTGACATACCAAGTCTACTAGACTTACGATACAACCTAACCTTGTTTTACACTCCGTTCAAATGAACTTAGTTCATAAACATTCAGCACATCTCACATCTACAACTGTACAAATGTGGCTACTTCAAGCAGGCCTGCAACCAGACACTGCAGCCTTTCTTATGCTGCTCTGACAGATTTTAACCAACAGACAAAGACGAAGAGACAGTCCGCTGTCTCTTCTTCTCTTGAGATAAACCCGCTGCGACACCAAGGCAGTCTGATAGACAGACAGACACAACATTTCACTTGAGATGTCCAAAGAGACTGGAGAGGCGAGAAAAACAAAGCCACAAAAGCAACACATGAGCCCCTTTGGAACAGTCTCCAACAGAGCTGTGAGATTTTCAGTAATGGTCAAGAGGACATCTTTTCACTCACGCTTTTCGTCCAAGATTTACTGCAGTCTGTTAGAGACAGAGGCACTGTGGAGCAACAAAGCTGGCTGAAAATAGCCCCCAAACAGCTTAAAGAGCTTACTGAGCCCTCTCAATGTTTACACCAAAGCCGGTTTTATTACACGACCATAATAAGGGCCTGATTGATTCCAGCAAAACAAACGAAACACAAACACACAAACTACTGTCGTCCCTCATACGCAGAAATGGGTCTTCTTTATTGAGCTATAGCTCATCCAAAGAGTTATTCTCCCAAGTCTCCTCGGAAATATGTTGCAGTATTGTTGTTGTTAAAGAGTTTTTTTTGATTGTGCCTGACATTTTCCAGAATAGCTACAACAAGTTTCCAGTTGTTCCACTTAATTTCCATGTAATATAATGCATTTTCTACCTATACTGCGCATCAGATAAAACATAACTGCATGAAATTCCAAATCCATAATCTCACATGTTTGCAGTGTAAGTAAAGGCTTATCTGTGAAGATCCTGGGTAAATAATATGTTCTCTGAAGCAACTATACCACAATGACTTGTATCAGCATGCATCTACCCTTGCTTAATTTTTATGACTTTCTATAGTGCAGGTGGTAGTGAGTTGACCCATAACCTATGGGTCGGGCAAGTTAGGGTCAGTTTATTAGAAACATTTGCAAGTTTGGGCGGGGCGGGTCAAAAAGTAACAAAACAGCGTTCCTCTTAAGTGACAATTAACTTTGCGTGCAATAGGCTTTGAGTTATATGCTTTCCAATTTATATGTTATGAGTTATAGGTCAATTTCTCTCTTAAACACACACACCACAAGTACACACGCCCTCTTGTACCCTGGCTGTCAATAATCTGCATTACTGAACTATAAAGCAACCTATAAAATATGAGTCTGCACCAAGACTATAATTTATGATATGCAGCAGGCCTGACCACCACTCACACACACACACACACACACACACACACACACAGTGGTTAGCTTTAAAAGTAAGCTAGAGCCTGCAACCTCCGTCCCCACAGAATCATTCAGCTCAGGCAAGACCCTCAAAAAACAAACACAAACACACACACATACACACACACATACGATTTGTGTGCATCGGTAATTTCGTCATAGTTTTCTTTTACAGAAAGCATGTGATTCTACAAGCTGTGGATTTTCTGCTCGATTCTTCATCACATCAAGGAAACATCCAACCCCACTGTGATAACCATGCCCACACTGCCATGAGACAGGAGAATTTAAAACGTACACATAATGCCACATTTCACAAATACTGCATTTCTGTGGAAGTGACATACACAGAATGAGTCTTTTTAGTTGATGTCACTGGCTTTCTTTAGGTTAACTGGAGAGTATTTGGTCCAATCATCACATGAATTACTTTGTTTATAAACATTTGAAACGTGGGTGGAATTCTCCTTTAACATCACTATACTTAGCAAGATCTGAAGAAAGGTTTTCAATTTTTTTTTTTTCAAATTTATGCATAATTAAATCATGAAGATGTAAGCACATTCATAGAGTTGTTTGATGTAAAATGTATCAAATCCTTTCTAGAAAAGGAGTCAGACTTTAGAAGCTACCTCACAAAATTATTAGACAAAATGGGTACAGGTATACTGTCTGGTGCCTGATATATAGTTTGATAACAGTTGGGAGAAAAATATTTTGGTATAAGAGAACATTCATGGTAGGGCGTTAGAAGGCAAAATCCATTTTACCACTTATTTGCCCTCATCAACAATATATATCAAAGCTCAGAAGGTTCACCGGTGGTTCTGGTAAGTAAATTAAAATGACTATGTACGCATTGTAGAAATTGAGATCCCTGGTTCCTACTGACTGTCAAGAATTCTGAGTGGATAAGTCTCTCTATAAAGGGCCATTTATTGTCAAACTGCTCTGAATGAGTTTAAATGAAATTGAAGGCTGAATGAGTTTCCATCCCAATTACTAAATTATACAGAATATTGGGGTAAAAATCTATTTAGGCTGTTGGGACCCTCTCTAAGTTGAGACTACAGCCTAAAAATCTCATATGCCTCTAAAATTCACTAAAAGACTACTGAGTCACTACATTCAAATAGAAAACAATTTGGCTGTTCCAGACACAGCTGCAGGCCTAATGGTTGGTTGGATTGGATTACCACCAAAAACTTAACAACAATGTGCAAAAAAAAGCTCAAGAGCTGTTGAAAGGTGTCTTTGACCCAGTCGGAGCTACGTGAAAAAGCAAGTGTGAGCTCTAATGCAGTGAGTGAACAAACAGTCCGACGTACAGGCACACACACACATACAAACACTTTAACAGTATTTGCGAGCCACTCAGCTTGGGTCAGCACACATCATGCTGCATTATATTAGCTACAATCACATGGCAATATATCAGTGCTAATAATGATTTAGTGGGGTGGGGTGGGGGGGGGGGTGAGGGGG
>JBBPCZ010000163.1:17341074-17357881 GCA_037974445.1 Brycinus macrolepidotus
TATTTTTATTTGGAAATTAGGAGAAATATTGTAAGCAGTTCTTAAAAACTAAGGCAAAGCTGTTCAGTTCAATACTTAAACATAAAACCTGAGAAACTGAACATTTTTGCAGTGGTCTCATTTTTTTCCCCCAGAGCTGTATATCAAGAACCATATCAAGAAAAAACAAATTATCCTCGCTTTACTGACATGAAGTATTTTAATGTAGTATGTCCCGATTACTTTATGATGATGGTATAAGGAGTGTTTGAGTCTGTTTTATTAAAGGTGGCACAATACAAGGGACTCAGTCAGAACAGAGGCCATTAGTGTATATCAGTCTTGAAGGCAGAGAATGATATTCTTTGATTTTAAAGTATAAAGAGAGGTTGGAAAATGGTCGTTTAAAACTGGTTGACAGCTATTGGTGCAGAGACCCACACAGAAGACATTATAAGAAAAACAGAGAATATGTGCCCTTTATGGTGTTTTTGGTTTTCTACCCATCACAGCTGACTTGCAGTGGGACAGGGAACTACTGTCAGTTGGGAAAAAAAAGTAAAATACGCCTCCTTTAAGATAAACATACATTCAATTACACGCTTCAATTAAACTCTCCCCATACATTTCAACACCTCCTTTAACCCGCCTAAGGATTCTGCTCATATCTCATGGACAGTGCACTTTCTTTAAATTAAAATCGTCCTTGCACATTTTTGTGGACATAAAGGACAGGAGGTTAGGTGTGTGCTTTACTTTAATCAGGTGCCGTTAAGCGGCACATTATTCTGTCTTGTTGAATCATGAAGACGCACTCAGACACACACGTACTTTCCCTCTCTTGCTACGAGGCAAACTGGTGATAGTGGGGGTGGGTGGGGGGGGGGGTGAACAGCTCATAAATATAATATGCGTATGCAAGAGTGCTGGTACATGCCTGTCTGACTGTGTGTGTGTGTGTGTGTTCGCCTTTTGAGGGTCTTGCTTGAGCTGAATGATTCCGTGGGGACGGAGGTTGCAGGCTCCTACTTACTTTAAGAGCTACTTCAGAGAAAACCACTGTGTGTGTGTGTGTGTGTGTGTGTGTGTGTGTGTGTGTGTGTGTAAGTAGAGGGACACACACTCACGCCTGGCTTGGAGTGGTGAAAGATTTTGAGTGGCAGCAAGAGGTCCTCACGGGCGAGAGACACTAGGTACTCTCTGAGAAGAGCCGAAGCCGCTCCCTCTCTCTGACCCTCGCAGCGGTGCAGAAACGGGACCATCCACTGCAGTACATTCTTCACATAACATTCCTCCCTTGACTGAGAGAGAGAGTGCAAAAGCAAGGGGGGGGGGGGAGAGAGAGAGAGAGAGAGAGCGCAAGAGAGAGAGCGAGAGAGCGAGAGAGAGAGCGAGAGAGCGAGAGAGAGAGCGAGAGAGAGAGAGAGCGAGAGCGAGAGGGAGAGAGCGAGAGCGAGAGCGAGAGGGAGAGAGCGAGAGCGAGAGCGAGAGGGAGAGAGCGAGAGCGAGAAAGCGAGAGCGAGCGAGAGAGAGAGCGAGAGAGAGAGATAAGTGGGTTAATAGGCATAAAAATGGACAGAAAAATAGACTGACTGACAGACAAAGACAGAGAAAGACCAGAAGACAAATTTGTTTGACAGCTCTTAAGGTTATACAATCTGGATGCATGTCGTGTACCAACTCTACAAAAAGCTCTTAGGGTGTATAGGACATAGCTGGTGTTCTGTAAAACTCCAAGCAAAATTTCAAAAACATGGTTGCTGGAGAAGCATGCAGAAGACAATTGCTGGTAAAAACATCTGCAAATCTTTTATATTACATTGTAAATATTCATAGATAGATTTGGACTATAGTCTATAAATATTGTTATATTTATAATTTTATTATTTACATGTGTTGTTATCTTATTATATTTTTACAAAGACATACAATTTATTTTATTTTATGTTTTCTAGTTATGATGATAATAATAATAATAATAATAATAATAATAACAACTAGATTGCATTTCTGGTAGAAAAGGTTTAGTATGATTGTGTGGTTGCTATGGTAATTGCTTCTGTTACTAGGCAGTTGCTTTGGTGGCTGCTAAGGTGCAGCTAGTCGGTTGCTACGGTAAGTGTAGTGGTTGCTAATGTGTTGCTAGGTGGTTTATATGTTTTCACAGGTGAGGGTCAATGTAAAAACACTGGTCAAAAAGACAACGTTACCAATACTTTCGCACAATAAGAGGGATGCCAATACTTGGCATGTACCCAAACGTTAACACAGAGAGAGAGAGGCACCCAAACATTGGTTTTATGGCCAAAAGAAAGTTTATGTTACTACAAAAAAAAAATAAAAAAAACATCCACCCACGGTGACTTCTCCTCAATGCAGAAGCCTATCTTGCAAGACTAACGTGACATCACAATGGTCCACGTTCGATGAATTGAGGTCTAAGGGCAAAATGATCTATTTTAAATTATCAATATTCAGCTCCTGATCAACCTGATCAAAAAACTGAATATACGCACACTATACCAGATAATAATAATAATAATAATCTATTTTCTAGAAAAAAAAACATCTTTGAAATATGTAAGGACATAACAGCACATGAGGTCTTAAGATCTGTCTGCATCTTTCTACTAACTTCGGCGGGTCGGCGCGCTAAGCAAAGATCACAGTGGTCTCAACAGAGAACTGGATTTCAATAGTGAGCAGTTTCTGAAAATGTAATTTATGTAGTCTAAGACCAGCCTCAATCTGTGTTCAGGAAACAAGCGCTAAGAGCATCCGAGGGAGCTCTAAAGACAGAATCATAAACAATATGGCTTGTGAAGAAGTCATTTAAAGTCTAAGAAGCAAATGTTCCCTCAGAAAACATAAAGGGTGCCTGCCGGTACTGAGAGTTAGAGTTGAATGTAATTTACCTGCAAAAATGTGTGATGAGCATTCTCTTGAATGAGCAAATTGTGATTAAATCATTTTAATGAAAGCATTAAATCTGAACAAGCCGTCACAGACTTCAAGCATAATGAGTAAACCTCAATAAATTCCTCCAGGATTACACACACACACACACACATGTGCACGCACACACGCGCGCACGCACACACGCGCACGCACGCACACAGGTAATTTGGGACTGAATATTGAAATAAAGGTTCAGAAATTAGTGAAATGCAAAAATTAAAGGTCTCTGCAGTGCAGTGCTGACAGAGAGACAGAAAGAGACAGAAAGAGATAGTAGATAGAGAGAGAGAGAGAGAGAGAGAGATGTGTGTGATATATGGGCTGAAGCAGGGCCAGACGGATTTTGGACAGACGTGCGTGTGTGTTCATACATTCTTCATCAGGAGGCGGAGCTTGTCGATGTCTCTGAGCTGCTGCAGCTCCTTCAGACTCAGGCTCAACTCGCACGTCTCATACACTAGCGTCTCCATGGTAACCAGGTCGTCGCACAGCAGCTCCAGCCCGGGGATCTCCCGCTCCTTTCCCAGACGCACCAGAGACAGGGCGCAGTCCACCTGCGCACACACACACACACACACACACACACACACACACACACACACACACACACACACACACACACACACACACACAGCCAGACAAAACAAACAGGGCACATCATTAAAGTGTAAACAGACTCCCGCTACCAATCAGGAACAGTCTGCCAGCAAGCAGACCAATCAGAGTTCACCTGACAACAAAAGGAGCCAATTAGAGTTCAGGTCATCTCCAGCAGTTTCACCAAATAGTAACACATCATTGCTGTCATGTCAAAATCATCTTTTAATAAGGAATAAAAAATAAAATATTACCAAAGCCAATAGACTCAATGACTGGTGCCATTTATGCTCGTAGTCATCCGAGTTAAAAATTGTTAATCTGATCAAATGAGTATTTATCGTTTTCATTTTTTTTTACCTGACAGCACCCACACGAAAGCAAATGTATACAAGCTCCTGCTGATATGGCTTCAGTTTCCTCCCCTTATAAAGTGTAAACTGGTAAAAGGGAGCCTGTTAACAGCAACCAATAAACAGCAAACAAACTGGCAATTCTTCATTTGATAGTTTTTTACAGATGTGGATTTCAGCAGAATTTTAGTACTTCTATAAGTCCTGAGGCAATTTCAAATCAATACCTCATCTAACAGAAAATAGTTACACCTAACAACCAAGATAATCGAGAAAAAAAAAAAAAAAAGTGATACCAATTAACAAAAATCCACCTGCTTGAGTACCAGATCAATGCCTTGTGTTATACACCACGAACTGCAAGTAAATATCTTTCCCTTCACTGACAGACAGCACTCCAGGCCAAACAATAACAGATATATGTCTGGTGGCAGCAGCTGCTCTCTCTGTCTGATACAGGGTGGAAGTCTTCAGTGCAGAGTCCAGCAGAGGCAAATTCCTCACATTAAGCCCGCCCTTACTGACATGAACAGCAGACCGAGCTGGTCAATACAATCCACTAAAGCTGTATCAGAGGGAAGCAAAGGCCATACACACACACACACACACGCACAGACAGACAGGCACACACACACGCACGCACGCACGCACATAAACACACACGTATGCACGCACGCACACAAACACACGCACTCGCGCACACACACACACACACATACACACACACACACAAACAAACAAACAAACAAAACAAATACCCTTTGAAGAAAGTGGAAACTACAAGACACACACATAGATTTTCTCAATACACACACACACACACACACACACACACACATCTTAGTCATTAGAGTCAAATAATGACGTATTGATCTGATCTTGCACAGAAGAGCTCTCTGCTCCCTCATGGCCGTGCTGATCAACAGATTTCACACCTTTTAATTACAACAAATCTGATTTTTCCCTCCTCTTTCAGCTCTGCACTGTCTTCACACTACCCTTTTAAATCCTGTCTTTATTTTATCCTCATAAATGAAGCAGAGAGAAAGAGAGCAAGAGTGAGGGGAAGAAGGAAGGAAAGAGAAAGAGAGCAAGAGTGAGGGGAAGAAGGAAGGAAAGAGAGAGAGAGAGAGAGAGAGAGAGAGAGAGAGAGAGAGAAATACATGGTCAAATACACTCATGGATATCCAAACATCCCCTTCATATGTGCTTATTAAATATCTCATTTCAAAATCATGCACATTAATATGTAATTGGTCCCCAGTTTGCTGTTATAACAGCATCCACTATCCTTGGAAAGCCTTCCACAAGATTTTGGACCATCGCTGGGTGAGATCAGACATAGTTCCTGATCTTGGGCCAAGGTTCTCATACATCTCAAAGGTGTGATAATACTCCAATACATACAGGTGACTCTAGACTAGTGTGTAGTAGCTTGGCTGCTTTGGAACAGTTGTTGTGGAGCCTTTGCCTGTAAAGGCTTGAATAGCCAGTCACGTCTACAAAACACATACTGACCATGTCATGTGCGATGTGTTAACACTCCTTAGCATCAATTCTCTCAGCAGCAGGCCAGAGAGAGATCTTCCTCTAAGCTCTCCTTACATTAGCCTGTTCACACACAAGGAATCATTTCTCTGGTGTAAAGCAGAACTGCTGAGGGGTGTAAGTACATGCGTGATGTGCGTGCGCTTGTGCCCAAGGAAAAATCCCACAGTGTTAAATTAAGACCCTAGAGTGTTGAAGTAGAACCTGTAGAGTTATTTTAGGTCCACCAGGACACAAATTAAGTCTTACAGAGTTCATTAAACTACGAATTTTACTGCGTGTGTGTGGATATGTGCAAAGTAAGAGATTCACTTCTCCTGTACTTTGGCCAACATAGGAGCCAGTAATCATCATCATCATCATCGTCATCGTCCTCAGAGGAACATTACATGCGAAGTAATGTTACATTACTGTGATACTGCAACTAATGCATCAGAATTCAATTACCCACTGCTGTGCAACCAATCCAGCTTCTGGAGGGTTGTCGGTCACTGTTCCAGGACATCACATGTTCAATAAAACATAGTAAGCACTCATTGCCCTATGCTACATGGTTTAAATGAACTAACAGACTGAATCCAGCACACCTCTGAGAGAACAAGCTCCCTACGAAGGCTTCTCTGGCCTGTGGTATGGACAAAACTTCTTCAGGGTGGAATCTTAACGGAACCTATGGGAGTCACTGACCCCAGTGAGATCTGCTCTCTTTGATTTCACAACTGAATTTTCCATTCGCCAGAAAACCTTACAGACCTCAGGGCTACTGACACCAGTTCTACTGCCATTAAAAATGAACTATTCAATTCTACTCAAATCTACAGAGAAACCATATTCAGCATGTTTGCTTCACCAGAAGTGAAAACCCCTTTGTCAACAATTTCAGAGAAGTTCTTTGTGGTTGACATTGTAAGATGTTATTGTAAGATGTCTCTTTCAATGTAAGTTAAAATAACAAGATTTTCGCATTTTTGACCGTGTGTGTGTGTGTGTGTTTATGTACCTGCCGGGAGTTGTGCTCAATTTCCTGAGCTCTGGTCAGGTACCAATCAGTGAGCAGAGAAATGGAAGGGCTTTTTGTGCAGAATCGCTCTAACTCCGGCTGCTCCTCATACAGGAAGTGATGATTGTCTACCGTGGGTGGCTCCACCACAGCCCTGCACACACAGGCACGTATTTAGTAATATTTTATCAACAACAGCACTCAATACACTTTTGTGACCTGTGCGACAGAATTTAATTTTAAAATGAATGGTTTCTCCTGTTTTGAAATTACCATTAGTACCAAATTCTTTTCAACCCTCACCTGCACTGTGGATCTTCACACCAGTCCAAGTCTCGGTGCCTCTGTTCATCCCAGGGAATAAACACCAGATTTGATGTCTCATCCTTGCTACAGAGATAGGGAAAGAGAGAAAAGGGATGGGATTTAATAGTTCTTTGTTAAACAAGTGCAGCCAAACTACTTTCTCACTTCAGTGACGAGCCTGCTGGAAAATTGTTCTCCAAACCCATGGATCTGAGGGCCACACTCAGTGAGCCAACTGTTCATGACAGTGAGCAAGGTTCTCCTTTTTAACGGCATGCCACCTTGCTGGCGGTGTGCAACGGCTCAAAACAAGATTGTCTGGCGTTTGTGTTAGCGCTTGATGAAAGAGACATAGATGTCATGAGCAGATGGTGACGTGGCTCTTATTAAGAACAAGAACATGTTCCAAGCACTTGCAACTCAGACTGCTCCATTTCAGCTGGAACTGAAGATATTACATTTCACATGACACTGCTTGACACACTGCCATTCAAAAAAATTGACATTTTGCTAATTGGTGGGGCATAGGCTTTGATCACTTTTAAGGTACATTAGCACTGGAAAACTAAAGCAGCACACTTCGCATGCTAAACATGCTAAGGATGATCGACTATATTTATAGGACTGGCCAAAATGACTTGAATACGTGTTCCTGTTGTTCGTGTTCCATTCTATAGAAAGTATTCAGAAGCTTCAGGTCACTAAACCTGTTGGCTAAACTACAACAATTTACATCAGCAAAGAACTTTAGTAAGGACAGCTATTGTTACTATATTTAAATATGTAAAAAAAAAAAAAATACATATATAGCTGGTTTAGTGTAAGCACTCAAATATCTACCTTGGTAAAATAAACAAAAAACCCCGATAGTGATAAAAAAAAAAAAAAAAACAAAAAAAAAAAAAACCAATAATTATAATTACTTACTTCATATGTGGATACGAGACTTTTGGAACATTTGGAAATACCACAAATACTCAAAGCCTGTAAATTGCTAGTTCAGACCAGACTTGTACGTTTGTCACAAGGGAAATTTTGATTTTTTTTTTTTTTTTTTTTTTCCCTTTAAGGAGGATCTCGCAACACAGACTGAAATATTCACTTCAAGTATGTCCTAAGAATCACAGACCATGTAATCAACTTTTTAGTATTTTAGCATGACTTGAAGTTCTTCCACATTACCATACAGAATCAGACAGGACTGTCATCAATAAAGCAATAGTGTTCCATTTCAGCTTAATGTGCCTCGGTTATCACAGTTATTAAGAAGGCTGGAAAAAGCTCAGCTGTTCAAATGTCTCCAGCTAAATCTATAATCACCCCGTCACTGGCAGTTTCCGGGGCAATGCACATCTGTAGCTGTTGCACATGAATAATCCTCCGCTACAGATGAACAGGATGCCTTCTATGGCAGGCATTTACAGGATGTCCCTCAGAGAAAAAGTTTGGACCAAACAACTCCAACAACTCCAACCAGCCTAAAGATCCCTGGCCTTGATGAGTCACTCTCACAGTGGTAAACAGCTTTTCTGTGGGCTGAAGACGTCTTAATAGAACAGTCAAAACTAAGCTAAGTGTTGAAACAGTTCTTTTTTTTAGGCCCTTATATCTGGAAGGTCCACTTGAGCCACTTTGTCGGTTCTACAACTTCTAGATGAAGTTGTGCAACATCAGCCACTAGAAAGAATCTAAAAGGACCTCCCTGAAGGCTTTAGAAATGGACAAAAGCGTACAGCTAAAAGCAGCAGCAGCCATAAGTGGAAGCCTGGACTTTGTGCAAACTCTTGTGAAGTTTTATAGATGGATGCAGAGATGCACTGATCACGAATGTTTACAGCAGACTCTGATTTTCTTAACAGCCTTTTTTATTTCTTTAGCTGACTTTTCTATGCTTTCTTAAACCCAAAGCTCTCAATATGTGGACTAAATAAAAACATTTCCAAATTCACATAAATTATGCAATATAAATTATTATTACATTATATATTACATATTGCATTATATATGAAATATACAATATGCAACAGAAATAAATTAATTTACTCCAATTTGTGCATGAAAAATCAGTTTAAATAACATCAAAATTGCTATGCATAATTCATATGTCATGCATAATTATGCTACATTTGCTACACACTAGTACTACATTTTAGTATAGATGGAGCAGCAGCATTCAAATACAGCACAAGTGCACTTTCCTGGCTATATAACATAGATTGGCCAAAATCATAAATGCTGGGGACACCATCTGTCGAGAGGCAGTTTGTCCCCACCACTTTTTGAAAGATCGGTAATTTCCCCACATCAACAATGTTCACCGCCACCCTGAAAGCTGACAGACAATCACCAATCCCCTCCACACCGCTTGACAAACACTATGTCAAGCTACCCTGGTTGACAAATACACTAAGAGTAGTCTCAATCACTTTTCAAACCAAACTGATCCCTGTGACCAGAATCAGATCGATAGCGTGTTTGGTGAAAAAAACTGCCGATTCCAATCTTTGTCAGTTTCAGTGTCAAAGAACAGTACCACTTTACTTAAGGACAGTATATATAAAGCTACATAAGCACCAAGACAAACTTTTTATGTCACACATAAGCTGCCATAAAGGCTGCCTTTGATGACAATTCACCTCAGCAAGTGTAATGGCAACTGAAGCTTCTTTGAAAAAGAATGAATAAATGTCTACATATTTCAATTATGTGTCATGAAAGGGTCATGAAGGTGTCATTTAGCCTTGACATACAGAACACCGCCCTTAAGTAAAAGGTTACCCAAAATACTTATAAGCAAGTCTATTTGACTGAACAGTTGAACACCATTTGAGGTGTCAATATGTGACGATTTAGGCATGTAGCTTGCTTATCAGTGGGGTAAGCCCTGTAGCTCCAGAGTGACACTACAGACGCAAACTCTGTACATGTTTAGGCTGATTGAGAACATCTGATTAGCTTTAGATCGCTTTAAGAACACACATTTGCACAGGAACACACAATTGCAACAACTTGACAGGCACTAATGAGTAAGAGCCATAGATCCTCCAAAATCAGTTCCCTCTGAACTATATTATTAATAACAACTCCTTGTATCATTCGGCCCAAACCTGAAAAGTTTGAGGCTAAAGAGGCTGATATCCTTTAATAAAAAATCTGCTGAGAGATGGCACCCAGCTCTGTGGAAACCACCTTTTTCTTGCACACATCTCAGCTAAGAACTAAAATAAAGGTCTAGAACCTTTAAACTAGACCTGAAACCTTCTGGCAAAATGACAAAATTCACTTCAAATGAGCTATTAATGCAAGAAAATATACAACAGAAAGAGAGAGACAGACTAGACACAAAAGGAGATAATGAGTAATGTTGATTCATTCTGGAGAGAAATGGGCAGAAGACCCATTTTGCAGACAGCAAAGACCAACAATTTGCCCTGGTCATTTTAATGCTAAAACTTCTAAAACTACTTCAGGAGAAACTCTTTGATTTAGAAAATGGGATAAAACAAGCACAAAAAAACTTGTTACCAGATAAAACAAATGATTTCTACTTGGCACAGTGAGGATAAAGTAGTTAACAGGCACACTCTCACTCTCTCACTCAATAAATATGTCATGACTTTTGCATCAAACTGAAAACAAGACATTTCTGTTTGTTTCAAAACATTCTTGAGAGCACTTTCACTAGAAAAAAAGCCCTTCAGCACACCAAGGGCTCAATTCAAACACATTAGGTCAGTCAATCTAAAACAGACCAAAATAAGGCTAAGGTAAAGAGTGTAGCTAAAACTTGGTCTACCGGGACCAAAACTGATCCTAAGCCACCTATTCACAAAAAGTCTGATTTTTACTAACGAAAAAAAAAGTGCATGGCAGGTGAAGTGAGGAACATTATCTTCTCAAAATGGCACCTGTGAAGTGGGGAAAATTAGGCAGCAAGCGAACAGTCGTTTACTGAAGTGGATGTGCTGGAAAAATGGATAAACGTAAAGATGAGTGACTTTAATAAGAACCAGATTTTGATAGCTAGATGATTGGGCCAGAACATCTCAGGTCTTGTGTGGTGTTCTCAGTAAACAGTGTTAAGTGGTCCGAAGGAGGACAATTGGCGAACCTGCAGCATGGTCATGGGCACCCAAGGCCCACTATTGAGCTTGGGGAACCATTATTGGGCCTTAGGACACAAAGGTGTCAGGACAAGAGTGTATGGGGCTGCAAATCATGTTTTCTTGTACAGTATGTGGACAGTCTTGTGTGTTGCTTGCCTGGCAGAGAGACTGAACCAGGATGTACATGGGAAGAAGGCAACCTGGGGGGGCAGTGTGACTTAATGGACAATGTTCTGCTAGGAAAACTTGGATTATGGCATTCATGTGGATGTTACTGACACATACTACCTACCTAAACACCACGTATACCACCTCATGTCAGCGGTGTTCCCTAACAGTATTTCAGCAGGATAATGCACCCTGCCACACTGAAAACACTGTCCGGGAATGTTTTCAGGAACATATCAAAGATGACAAAGATCCGATCAAGCATCTGTGGGATGTGCTGGACAAACTAGTCTGATCCAGAGAGGCCCAAACTCGCAACTTACAGGCCTTAAAGTATCTGCTGCTAATGTCTAGGTGCCAGATACCACAGCACATCTACAGAGAAATTAAGCAGTTCATGTTTCAACAGGCCAGAGTTGTTTTGGCTGCACAATGAGGACCCACACAGTATTAGGCTGGCGGTTTTAATGATATGGCTGACTGGTGTATTAATGCGACTGTCATGTGCTTATATTTTTTTAATCAGAGAAAGCTCAACTGTGTTGCACAGATGAATTAAAGTCAAGCTTACCAATCTGAGCTCTATTATCATGGTTGTAGTCCAAAGAAATGGAGGCAGGACAGAACACAAATATACAACAAGCAACGCACTGCTTAGGAACATGCTGAGCGGAGGTTAGAGAAAATATGCAGAGGATTAAAGGCTGGGAATGATGATGAGTACCTTGGCATAACACACTAACATTACACTACCACGTCACTGCCACTGCTGTGCTGAGAATGACCCACCACGCAAATTACATCAGCTCACTGGTGGTTTTGTGGAGGTCCTGAGTATTTATGAAAGGGGTAAAGTCCCTGCCAGATTTCATTTAATAAATATAAATATGCATATTCACATGTGTATATAACAAATAAAAGCTCAGCTGTAATCTCCTAATACAAACACACGTTCACCAACAATAAGAGTATTTTTTTGTTCCCCAACTAGTAGTTTCATGAAGCTGCTAGAGAGAATGCTTGAGAGTTTTTGCTCTCAGATTTGCATGTCATTCAATCTTTATAACGGCTTAATAGACTGCTAAAAGTTTTTTTTGCATTTACTTAGTAAATTCTTAAAATAACGAGTAAATTAAAAAGGAGGCTTATTCGTATGCAGGTCAGAAAGAAAGTCCTCATTGATTAGTAGACATTTGTCCCTTTCTCTAAGCTCACACACACGTAACTGAATTATTCTGGTCATGTTTCCTATAATCTAGTCGAGCTTGGTCTATTCCAGAGAAATCAAGAGAGGAGGGAGGGAGAACGAAAAAACACAACCACAAGCATCGCACTCAGGCTAATGCAAATGTTTAGCAAAAAAGAAAAAATACTTTAAACAACATTATCTTTATTAGAAACGTAGTCAATAAGCCAAGACATGTTTGGTGTCTGATGCTTGAATCTACAGCTTTTCACTGGAGCTATGAGGCTAAGATGGCTAAGTAGCAGAAGCTTATGTACACCAATAAGCAGTGTGCAAATTGCATGTCTAAATTATCACACTCCTGTGATAATTGAGTCTTTATGTGGATATAAAATGGGGAAAAAACATGGAAAAGTGTATTGACAAAATTCAAGCTTCGATAGCTCTGTCACTAATGTCATTAGCTGTGAAACTAGAATATTTCTACTAATGAAGCCACTTGGAGGAGTATAAGCTTATATTATTTGTATTATTTGTTAACTTGTAGTTAAACTGAAAGTGCAAAAAATGTGTAAAGTGCAAAGAATCAAAGAAGTGGACTTTCACACTACGTCTGGATGTTGTCTTGCAAAATGGGCTTGACTGAGGCTGGGTTGGAAGACTTGTCCAAAAAAAAAAAAACAAAAAAAAAAAAAACCATGTTTGTGCCGTCAGCCTTCTAGTTAACATTAGTCGCTAAACAAATAGCAATAATATACTCTGGAGCAAAAGTGTAGATAGAGGTTGGTGGTAGTGGCGTGACTTCTGTGTAGCCGTTTTGAACCATGGAGCTAACAAAGCAGTTATCAAGCTGGCTAACTTACCTACCATAAAAAGGCAAAACCCTGAAAGTAAAGATAATGATCCACTCTCTCGATCTGACTGTTTCATCTAATCTTACTATCATGAAGTAGCATTTTGTACATTAAGCGCTGCTGTGGGAAGGGTTACCCTTTGAGAGGTCAGCATAGTCACCCCTTCAAAGGTCAAAGAAGTCAAAAAGTAAAAATACTAGCCCAATATGTAAATTTATATGCCCCAAAGTTCAAAAAATTCAAACTTCAAAAGGACAAATTGCGTTGAAATGTAATTTCAGTTGCAAAATTCTGCAGACAAATGCTAGTGTGACTGGGCCTTAAGAGGAAAGTTTGTTTGCCAAACTAAGGCTTAAACCAATGATTCCCGCTCTGTAACGAACCATTTCAAAAGGTGACTGTACTGGACCTGCAATCACAGCGTGTGAGTTAGGAGCTTAAAAAGGTACACACTCCAATCTCTTTGGAACTCAGTTTCACATAATATATAAGAACGTGCCTGAGGGACAGTGATTTTATTATTCCAGCTAATGGACCTCAGCAAAAGTGACTTTGCAATTGGTGTGTGTGGCAAAAATATCACCTTGTCAAGTTCACTGGCTCAGACATTCTGTAATATGTCTTTGAGAAGACAAAAAAAAAAGCATTCAAAAGACCTCATTTGGCTGTGCTTCTCTTGAACAGAGGATGGCAGATGGCAAGAGACCTGTGGTTTGCCTGTGAAAATCTACTGCAGTGCTGTTAGCCCTGTTGAACTGAGTGAGGGGAAACTGGCCTCCAGCTGTTGAGCCATAATGGATGCTCACTGCAGAGGAGAGATAGACTGAGAGAAAGGAGGGGAGAAAAAAAGAGATAGAGATGGGGGGGGAGAGAGAGAGAGAGAGAGAGAGAGAGAGAGAAGAGAAGAGAACAAAGAGATAGAGAGAGAGGGAAAGAAGGAGAAAAACAGGAAGACAAACAATGGAAGAGAGAAAGAGAGAGAGACAAGAGAAAAAACAGAACAAAAACAGAGAAAAAGGGAGAACAAACAAAAGAGAGAGGGAAAAAACAAAGAAAACAGTGGAAGAGAGAAAAGAGAAAGAGAGAAAAAAGAGATAAAGAAAAAAAAGAATGAAGAGAGTAAAAGAGAGGGAGAACAGAAAGAGAGAGACAGAAAAAGAGAGAGCAAGAAAAGAGACAAAAGAAAAGAGGAAAAGCGATAGAGAAAACAGAAAAAGTAAAGACAGAGAGAGAGAGAGAGAGAGAGAGAGAGAGAGAGAGAGAAAGTAAGAACATAAAGAAGGAAAGAGAGGCCACTACACTCAGCATGCCTAACACACTAAATCTCCCACCACCCTCATTACCGAGACAGCAGGGGAGAGACAGATATGCTCGCCCTTTGTTTCTCCTGCACGCACACACGCGCACGCACACACGCGCGCGCACACACGCGCGCACACACACGCGCGCACACACACGCGCGCACACACACACACACACACACACACACACACACTTCTCCATCCCCTCAGCCAGAAGTCTGCTGGGTCTTGTGCACTCCTGCAGCAGTATTTTACAAAAGAAAAGGAGGAGCAAATGCAAAACGGAGGGTTTAGCGAGAGTAGCAATCTGCACAACATCGTCAGGCCTGCTTTGACATTGTTCGGGTGTAAATTTAGAACGTGCAATTTTACGCGTCTCTTTTAAAGAGTGGGATTTGAGGGCGTCAAAGCGCTCCCTCATAGCGCAGCACATACTCAGAAATGGCAATTCCCAAAAGACTGCCGACAGCCTGACACCACAACAACAGCACAGAGAAACACTAAACATCTCCCAGCTCCAAGCTCATGGAGACACAAGATGGGGAAACTGCTAAACTGCCCCCATTCCTTTGTCTTGGGTTCAAACCTAAGCCATGCCATGCAACACAGATGACTGACACAGCAACCGGCTGTATTCTTACTGCCTGCAGCAGCCTCGCTTCTCCAAAGAAATGACATGCATGTTCACATTACACATCGTCATCTGCAAGTACATAAAGATATGCAAAAGTTCTCTTTCTCTCACTAAAATTTCTAGAAATATTGCAAAATTTATAGTGACTTATTATTACTTTGGAAAAAATGTAATTTGAGGGGGTGTTCAAACTTCTGCCTAGGACTGTACTTAGGCTTCATCAGCCAAGATCCAGTTAGTCCTGCAAACCAGGTTCTGATGTAAATACACCAAGAAAAGCACAATGGTTTCTAATAACTTGCACTCACAATGTTCAGCATCTTACAGGCTTAAACTATTTGCTGGCATTTTTTGAACTCTTGCTCTCAAAAAGCAGCATTTACATTTTAGAATTTACCATCATTTTAAGTATTTTTACTGCAGTTACTTATATATACATCAGGTGTCAACAACATATAGTCAGCTGAAACCCAGCCACTCAAACACTTATTGTTTTATTTCATCTTAATTTTTTTACTGAGTTTGGCCAGTTTGTCATTTGATCACGGCAAACAGCCGTGAAGGAGTCATGCAGGCTTAGTTGATCCACAGACACGTGAGAACAGCAATGAGGACCACCATGGAAGTGGTGGCAGAAGTCTCATCCAATACCATAACAAACACTGTTGAGGCTGAGCTCCTGGCTTTAGGGTTTTTTTTGTTTGTTTGTTTGTTTTTTTAAGTTCTTTTCTCACGATCTGTAGCTTAGGCAGCAGATTTTGTGGTTTGAATGGAACACCAACATAAATTATTTGGGCCAGTCTCACAGAATTCATCTGTTGTGAGGCATTCATAGGTGTGCGAATATCAAATATTTTGCAAATTATTTAATATTTACTTCCAGATCAATGCATCAACAAGCACTGGTGTATTTTCACACACCTAGTTACCAACAACTAGAGTAACAGCATGTTACGAATCATCACATTTTGATTAATGGTATCAAAAATCTGCTTTTTCTCTCCTAGAACCTGCTACATCTGGTACTGGCTGCATCTACTTCGATGACTACCACTGGAAGAAAAAGGCAGAATGGATGCTCGAAGGGAAAACAAAGTGGTGCAGAACATCCAAACCCATTTTCTTTTCTTGCAAAAGTTGTTGGGAGTTCAGCAGACAGTTAGAATGACCTTGTGCCTTTCGATGTGGTGCCTTTGGCAGCAGCTCAGCCCATGAGTCAGCATTAGAAGCTTTTTGGGAGCTGTGTGCTCTCTAGCATGAAGCAGATGGCTTTAAGATGTTCTGGCCAAACGCCTCCTCGGCTCTGCGCACCCCGACCCGGATCAGGTCCTGCAGTTGAGGTCACTGATGGAGTCCAGGCACCTCTTTAGAGAGAGATCATGTCCACACTGAAAGGGCAGCTAGTTTGTGCTCCCTGTCTCACACTGACACAGCTGGGAGGAGGTCTGGGGCAGCGGGCTGTTTGAGAAAAGCCCTGTGCTAGGCAAGTCATGTAGACACACAGTGACGGCTGGACTGGAGCTGGACTGGGGACACAGAATTCCCAGTTTACAGGATTAGAGTAATATATTATGTCCAATTTCCAAAGTGCATAAAAAAGTGTAATCTCCTGCAACAAACACACCTTCTCCAATAATTACATTCACAACTTCACCTTAGAAATAAGCCAAACTCTCCTTTTGTAGTCTTTCGAATGGAAATACATGTTCTCACTGCCAGGCAAACTGTGGGAATATTTTCTACACTATATGGACAAAAGTATTGGGACGCCTGACCATTACACCAACAGGGACTTTAAAGACATTGCATTCAAACAC
>JBBPCZ010000163.1:17367203-17400165 GCA_037974445.1 Brycinus macrolepidotus
CATATACATATACATATATATATATATATATATTTGAAATGTCAGACATTTTTATTCATCACTACTGTCCTATAAAGCCACCTAATATAATTATTATAATGTGGATCACCAGAAAAGTGACAGACAATGGGATGAAACAGTTAACTGGTGCATTTAAAGTTAAAGGACAGTCTAGAATTTGACTCGCCACACAACCAGTTAACAGGATGTCAGACATTCATTGTTGCATATTCTTTTATTTTACAAAGGAAACTTGTTTTATTTTACATTTTCATTTATAGTTGTTAACAACTTTTCAGTCCTTAACAACGATAAAATAGTGTATGAAATAAATAGGAAAAACCTGTGGTGTACAAAAACACTTGACTGGTTGGGCGCGTGTGTGTGTGTGTGTGTGTGTGTGTGTGTGTGTGTGTACAAATATAGGGGAAATAGGGGGCTTTTCAATTGATACTGTATACTATAAAACGAAACACAGCAGTGCACTCGCGCTAGATGGTAAAAAAAAAATATATATATATATATATATGAGCACAAATGCAAATGCAGCAGATTACCATTGAAAAAAAAATCTCATTATTCAAAAATAGCCAGGGGAAATGTTACAAGGTAATAAGGCTGGCTTGAATGAGAAAATGAGCGCTAATCCTACAGCTAGTGCTAGATGGTGATGACCAGTTTTTTTCTGGATCAGTGAAAAAATAAATTCACAATTTCCTCCAGTAGCTCAGCCATAATATATTTGTTAGCTTTGCAGCACCAGCACTAAACTAAAAAAAAAAAAACAACCACTACAAGCCAATATTCACCAAAATCACTTTCAGAAATTCATTCCTAAACTTCCCTCAACCTCCATCCAACTATTCACTAAGGTATATGTAGTGTAGGATACAGTACCACGAGATGTAAAAGTGAAGAAAGCCTTAATGAGTTGCCGAATGCTGAGGGCAAACGTTTTAGACAACAGGGTCTGTTTTCACAAATCACCTCCGGAAGAGGAGTGCTGATCCAGGATCAGTTTTTGTGATAATGTCCATCATAAATATGGAGATCCAATCTGATCCAAGATCAGTCCTCCTAATGACTGCATTAAAGTGTTTATATGCAAGTCCAGCCTCTGTGAATTCAACCCAGGAAAGTTATTTCCAGACACAGAAAAGTCTCTTACGTACTTGCAATTTAAATTTGGTTATTCTCAGTAAATTCAGCTCTAGGCCTTTTTCCCCCCCACCAAAAAGACCAGCATATCCATTTTTTTTTAACCTGAACTCATGAATGTAGTATACCAGACATCCAATTAGCAAGCTCATTTTCATTTTCATTATCATTATTATTATTGTCGTCATTATTATATAAAAATATTAGATTTTACCATTACATTTGCCCAATTAAAACACTGAAAAACGTAGGGCATAATTTATATTCCAACGTCCATCAATATCAAAACCATTGATTCAAACCTAAAATAAACTAGTAAAATTTGACATATAACCACTGAATTACTGAAGTACATAAAAACCCGAAATATAATTGTTCATTTTTGGCACTAATAACACAAATTATTTTTCAGGCTGCTCTGGCTCAACCCTTGTTCTTGAACTGTTTCCTGTCCGTGGTGGTGCAGACCAGCAAACACATACCTCGAGGCTGAGGAAGCCTCCATCATGGGCGGAGGTGACCCGAGGTGAGGGTTCAAACCACTCGCAGGATTTGCCCAGCAGATTAGAGAGAGAGCGCACGGAGGAGACCGTGAGGGAGCCGGAACAGCGGGCCAGAATCAGAGCCTGATCACTCCACCAGCCTACATCCATCAAACACTGATACTGCTCCTTATCTACAGAGAGAGAGAGAGGAGAGAAGGAAGAAAGAAAAAGAGAGAGAGAGAGAGAGAGAGAGAGAGAGAGAGAGAGAGAGAGAAAGAAAGAAAGAAAGAAAGAAAGAAAGAAAGAAAAAGTAAGAAAGAGAAAGTGAAAGGGAGTGTGAGAGACAGACATGGAGAGAGAGAAAAAAGACAGAAAGATAGCATAAGAGAGAGAGAGAAAGAAAGAAAAAGAAAGAGTGAGAAGGGAGTGTGAGGGAGACAGGAAGAAAGACAAAGACAGAAAGACAAAGAAAGAAAGAAAGAAAGAAAGAAAGAAAAAGTGAGAGGGAGTGTGAGGGACAGACATGGAGAGAGAGAAAAAAGATAGAAAGATAGCGTAAGAGAAAGAGAGAAAGAAAGAAAAAGAGAAAGAGTGAGAGGGAGTGTGAGGGAGAGATGGAGAGAGAGAAATAAAGATAGAAAGGTAGCGTAAGAGAGAGAGAGAGAAAGAAAGAAAGAAAGAAAGAAAGAAAGAGAAAGTGAGAGGGAATGTGAGGGACAGACATGGAGAGAGAGAGAAAAAAAGATAGAAAGATAGCATAAGAGAGAGAGAGAGAGAGAAAGAAAGAAAGAAAGAAAGAAAGACAGAAAGATAGCACAAGAGAGACAGAAAAAGTAAGAAAAAGAGAAAGAGCGAGAGGGAGTGTGAGGGAGAGACAGAGAGAGAGAAAGAAAGAAAGAAAGAAAGAAAGAAAGAAAGAAAGAAAGGGAAACAGAGAGGAAGGCAGAACGAGAGAGACAAAAAGAAAAAAAGGCAGAGAAAAGAAAAAATACTGTTAAAAGAAAGAGAGAAAGATCGTTATGGAACAGTCATAAGCCGGGAGCACTTTAGAGTTTAAAGGTACTGAGCAACATTTTAACACGAGTTTACGAAGAACTGTGTGTTGCGTCCTTGAGGTAAACATGACAAAAAGAGGGGGAGAGACAGAGAGAGAGAGAGAGACACAGGACGCTGGGGAGTGGAGGTGTAGACGTGGCTGCATTATGAAAATGTGTGATATAAAGTGTCTGATCAAAATGTCAGTGTGTGAATTTAACACCTCTGCTACAATCTAAGCACGGATCTTCATTAAAGTGCTCTGTTCTCTCCTTCATCATCTCCATCACCTGGCTATGCTGTGAATAACTTATCGAGCTGCGTGTGAGAAAATGTGTGCAAGTGCTTCTTGAGAGTATTATTACAGAAATAAACAAGAGACCTGTCCTTTTTTTCCCCAGCATGTGCCACTGTAGCTGATAGGACAAGTTATACCTCCTCACTAAGACAGTGTGAAACGTGCCCAATGAGAACACACCACTGAAACAGCTTTTAAATTCTTGAACGCGATCAGACAGTGTTATTATTATCTGTACTATTTTGAGAAGTTAGTGCCCAGTGCAGGGTGTGCCATCAAGTACTTCGCTGCCGACACGTCTTTTGGAAAAGACGACCAAATAGTTTTGTATTCCAGTTCAGTGGTTTTGACCCAATGTAAGTAGGAATCTGAAGGTAAAATATGAAAAATGATTATGTATTAAGTGAAGCATATCAGGGAAATAAAACTGATCATTCTGAAACAAGACACCAAAATCTAAGCTGTTATAGTGTTTAGTATGTGTATAGTGGTGCTGAGCGATAAAATCTTTACACATTATGATAAATGTTATCCCTGGAAAAGATGAGAAGCTACATATATTAAAATTACGAAAACTGATCATTGTTTCTCAACATCGAAATACATAACACTTGCAGCAGGTATTTCAGAGGTATTTCTGCTGAAATGAACACTGTTCTGTTCATCAATCCCGTGTCCCTTTTACTCACTAGATGGGGAAGGAGAAAAAGTCTAGCCATTCACTTACACCTACAATGGCACAAACTAGCAGTTAGGAGGGACAGCGAGATATTTTCAGGTTAATTTGTTCTTTTGTTGTTATCGGTCATGACCCATACGAATCATCCACGTGATCATTACTGATTAGGATGTGTGTATAAGGGGGCCAGCCTGTGTCTGTCTCATTTAACTGTCCCTGTGTCTGTCTCAGCGAATTCTTTTTTCCCCATAACCGTCTCATCCAGACTTTTTCCCCTGTCTGTCTTATGCGGACTGGCTCTCTGGGGTTTCCCATCACCCACATTTTAGGATCCCTTTGGGCAATCCTTTCAGTACATTTTCATAAACGCACACAGCACAATACATCTTTTCTACCATTTCTCCAAGAGACTTATCTTATCCGTTCTCCCGTTTTCTTCACCATTTCCTCTCTCTCCCGCCCCTCTTAAGCTGATCCCTTGCGAGAGGCATTTTGCCAGGTCACCACACCTACTAGATGGCTCAGCGGTAGTGCACTCGTCCCATTCCCTAGTGGAGCAGAATCGAGCGCTGCTAGTGAAGCCTTTTCCCCTAGCACTTTGCCACAAGCTTCACTCCGTGTGTCACTGTTTTATGTCCTGCCAGTCTGTGCCCTTAGGCTCATTCTTAAAACCTTGATGCATTTGGGTGGACCCGCCCTGTCACATCATTACAATGTGCATGCATTTCAGGGCAGATATGGGCATCTTACAAACACAAATGTCAGACACATATTTGTTAGAACAAAGTACCACAAGCTCGAAAACAAAATTCTCAAAAAAGAAAAATAGGAGTAGACACTGATAAATATTTTCAAAAGGAAGATTTTTTAAGCTCTAACAACTAACGCATCAACATCAGTTATCTTACAAGTTATTTTTCTCATAGCCACAATGCAGTGTTAGCATTCAACTGACTTCTTCCTTGCCAACGGATGTGGACAGAGAGTGATTATAAGATTGAGCGAGACTGAGAGAAAGATGGAGGGAGACTAGCTTGTTTTTTTTAACTTTGGAAAAATTACATAAAAATGATCAAAGGCAAAACCACATAATTCAACCTTTATCTAATAGTTTATCATGAGAGTAAAATTTGGTTAAAACTGCATGTTGTGTTGTTTTTGTTGCTGTTGTTGCAACAGCCATGAACAATACAGCACGCCATGGTTTTATCCGTCCGGATGCTTTATTAGTGTACAAATGGTGGTTCTGTGAGCACTGCTGTTGCCACTGTCATCACTGTTTGGATGACTGGATGTATGCCAATGACATGATGGCTGCAGAAGAGTGTTGTCAGCCGAACACTATAGACAGCACAGGAAAGCAATGTGAGGTCAACTTCAAACTCAATTCAAGTCCATCTCAATAATGCTTCTAACTTGAACAGAATACAACTTTTTTGAACATCATTTAGTGAATTTGTCACATTTGGTATCAGATCACAAACTTGTCATAAACTCACTGATTTTAAGCTAAAATTAAATGGGGTCATATAACGATGGGACTGGGCTAGAAACTGATAGTGAGCTAAGGTGAAAGATGATGATCAGCACTTTAACTGCCTTTTAAGTAAATTATGGATTTTGTAGCCTGGTCTAGGCAACACTATGGCACAGTGGGTAGCGCTGTCGCCTCACAGCAAAAAGGTTCTAGGTTTGATTACAGGATGGCCGAGGGTCTTTTCTGTGTGGCGTTTGCATGTTCTTCCCACGTCCGCGTAGGTTTCCACTGGGATGCGTGTCAGGTGAATTAGAGATACTAAATTGCCCCTAGGTGTGACTGTGTGTGTCTGCCCTATGATGGACTGGTGACCTGCCCAGGGTGTTTCTCCATATTTTGTCCTACGAGTGCTGGGCTAGGCTCCAGCAATCTCTGCAACCCTGGTTAAGGATAAGTGGTTCAGATAATGGATGGATGGATGGATGGTCTTGTCCCTTATTTAAGTTAATGCAGTAACAGACAATGATGACAGAGGCTGAGCAGTGCTTGAAGTCGCTGATTCTTCATTAAAAACAAAGGTTTTGAGGTTTTGGATGCTGCGTGTTATCCAGTATTAATCAAAGTTAAGGTTCCTTTTTTAATGAGGGGACAGGCATGTGGGATATAGCGGACCATGGATAAAAGTAGAGCAGAGCTGAACTTTATGCCACGAATCTAACTCAATAACAACGACAAATCTACCTAATCAGAAAGGAGGTGTTTGTATGGTTTATGTCATTAGTTCAATGTATGAAAGTTTTGTTAAAACGTATGACATGGAAGAGTAGCATCAAAAACCAAAAGATTTAAACACAACCACCCTCCACAATTTAAATTTAGAGTGGGAAGACAAGTAGTCGGATGTTAATACACTGAAATTACTGGTGTTGGCTATGAGTGATAATTAGCAACCTCTGCCTGTTAAATATAAATTGTTATGGAAAATATTGGTCTAATGAGACACACTGCGGTAGCCTCCCGGTGATTAAAAAAAGTATCAGTTACATAAATATCAGCCTTAGCAAGACTAAACTTCAATTGGATTTCACAGGGAATGCCCCTGTTTTACCCATATGTGGCTAAATGAAAACAGGGTTGAGGTCCATCACCACACCAGCATTAGTCAGTGGCTCGGACATGTAGCTCACTATTTCCTTGCTTACTAAAGCTGTGGTAATCCATCCACAGCGGTCAGGAACTCCAGTGTGCCATGGTGGGTTATACAGATTTTTTTAACTAGACCTGCAGGTCCGACAACCACCTGCACCTCTGGTTGTGGTGCCTTTGAATATACAGGTATATCTACACTCCTAGCAAATTCGGATGACAACTTGCTGGGTGGTGGGATTATAGAGCAAATAAAAAAAAAAAAATTCAGAGACCAAATTTGGGCCTACATCTTTCACCACAGTGGACAGTTTCTCAACAACAACCAAAAAAAAATGCTCAGTGGGGATCAGCCTTCGTTGCCTGGTCAGTAGGCATGTAGGCCTTTGATACAACATGTGGCCTTTACAACAAGTTTGAGGCCTTTAAAGTCTGCCACTGACTTCTTACGATCTTTTAACAAAAACGTTATCAGAGAACCCACCTCTACAGAGCCAGTTACCTTTTATTTTCTTTCTTTTTTCCAGTGAGGTCTTCCACTCTGGGTTGATCTCATCATATCCAGGCTACAGCAAAACGGAGAGGAAAAAGAGAGAGAGAGAGAAAGAGACAAACAAAAATAGAGAAAGGTAAGAAGATTGTTCGATGTGGTAAGCTGCCCTGTGTGCACCAACAGCTCACATGCTGAATACACAGCAGCGTCTAAATCAGCCAGACAACCATTTCAGCCTTACTGTGCACTACAAGAGCACTAAAATGAACACACACATACACACGGGCTTGTTTTAATACCTTGTAAGGATATTGGGTCATAAATATATCCCATATGCATTTTACTAGCATTAAGCTTCAAATCCTTAGTTTATTAACAATTTGTCATTTTATATACAATAAAAGCATATAATAGGGATTTAAATTTGGATCATTTGATGGCATTGGTGAAAAATTAAGCAACATTACGTAATAGTATACTCTTCTCAGCATATAATGGATATCGTCAGTACTTAAATAACCCAACTACAAGTTTCATTACAAAGAGAGTGCAACTGAATTAATTAAAATTTTATTAAATTGAATTTAATTAAATTTAGGGCAGTGCAGTATGTGAAACTTAATAGTATAACACTTATGTTTTTTTCTATTACAGTTTATCAAACCTCAGAAAACAAAATGTAATTATTATAAATCATGAAAATGTCTCAAAGTATCTAAGGATCAAAGGATGCAAAGTTATTATTTATAAAATTATATACTGTAAAAATCTAGTTACATTGAATCTTTGTTATCTGCCCGAGATTTGATCCACACTTTCAAACTGAAACATTGTGAATGTTAATTTTATTTTATAATTTTAGCTTAATTTATAGCCTTCCAGGACAGGGGTCACCAATCTTCGCCGCAAATGGCCAGTGAGGCTAGTTTTCACTAAAACTGGTCCCAAATAACTGATTAGTCAGAAGAGCTGAGCTCCTGCTTGGTTGAAATAAGACCTGCAGTCACACTGGTCCTTTGTGGGTAAGACTGGTTACCCATGTTTTAGAACCTTTCACAGCTGTGTCGTTTATTCCGCACACATCCAAAATGTCACACCTAAAATAAATATTTTTGATTTATAGCCTTTTAGTGTCTGACTACTTCTGAAAAGTAAGAAGCTGCAAAATAGCATACCGGAATTTTATACACACAAAAAAACAGTTTTATAGCATTAAAATATTGATTTCAAACTTACATACACTTCATATAATCAAGATTTTATAAACTTAACACTTACCTTAACACTTTACCTTTACCTTACCTTAAGTCTTTACCTTAACAAAATAGGTTTTACCCTTTCAGTTTTAAACAGTAAAAGAAGGGGGCACTTTACATAGTTATGACCGTTTAGCTGGTTCTGATCTTGTTGTATTTTTCTCTGGTTTACGTACACAGACAGGGCACATTAGTCCTACAAATGAACAAAAAGCGCACACGCTCAAGCACACCCCGCTGCACCTGTGCTAGCCACGGCTCACGGCTCACTGACACCCAGCAGAGGGAGTTCATTACCTGCTCCTCCTGTGTCCAGCTGCTCCTCTGTTTGAGCGATGGAACGTCCCAGAGACTGAGCATGCCCGAAAAGTGGATTACAGCCAGCATCGAACCGTCAGGAGAAATGCTCATCCTAAACACACCATCCTGGGCACACAGCCACATATACAGTACATATGCTTGTGTACAGTATTAACACACACACTATACATGCTCTACCTTTCAAAAGTATGAAGTCACAGTTTTTCATTTGCAGATGAACGTATACAATCATTCCTAATGCTGAGTAACTCAACAGGCTTTGAATAAATTAGGAGGATTCATTGTCCATTATGATAAGCTGTAGATGACTGAGAAAGTTGCAGAATATTAAGAATTAAGTTACAATAAAGTTAACATTCAGAATGCCCGGAAAAAAGTGATGATCAATCCCAAGGAAGATCATGTGACAAAAGACTGTAAGAATATTACAAATATACTCTCTAGAGCAGTCACGATTACTCAGTTAAAGCTGAATAAAACACTTAAATATTATACTGTACACTGGCCTTGTGTACTCCCCATCAGAGGCCGTTAAGCATATCAAGCTTTTTATAGCTGTAGTGAGCACCAGTGAAAAAGAGGAAACCCACACCAGCAGGACCTCACTGATGCATGTATGTCTGTAGTCGTTTTAATGTATTATTATACCTGAAGCTTAAGCAAAGCTACAAAAAACACATAAGTACAGCACACTAATTCATACTACATTTACATATGTTGTACAATTTTATTTATGAAATACAAATGATCTGACCAATAATTCCATTCACTTTTGAACAGTAATTATTAGCTGATATAAATTGTAGCAAAATGTCAAATAATGTCACACGCTATTCATTAAAACAACAAAGGCTTAAGTAATTAAGAATATACAGTTAATAAGCCATCCATTATTTCACTGACTGACAAAAGAAGAGACAAAGAAGGAAAGAAAGCGGAAGAGAAACAAAACATAATTACCTGCTCGTTGTTTTGCCTGGAAAAAAGTCTAAAACTGGGCATTCGGAAAAGGGCTCTCCTCTGGGACTGGACAGAATCGAGAGATTATGATTATCATCTCCACTAATTAATGGAACATTTATTCCAAATATTTAATTATTCTCCTGCCTTGCAAATTACAACCATTATCAGTCGACTGTGAACAGGGGATATTTAAATGAAGTTATCAGCACTTAACGGAGAATTCCCTGCGTGTGTTTGTGCGTGTGTGTGTGTGTGTGTGCGTGCGTGCGTATCTTACTGCGCCAACATCATCTTCATAACTAGTCACTTGTTTGTAATACGGTGCCCCTGATAACACTCTCCAGGCAGTGAGGCCGAAGCAGGTGGCCCTGGACGCGTTACTAGCCTTCGATTCACATCCACCAACCAGGAGCAACCTGGGAGGGACAAAGACACATAATCAACTTTGGACACAAAGAGACGACCAGTAAAACCACGACTAAACTTAAACGTAAGAAGGAATAACTACTAATCAATAAAACATCTATATATTAATAAAGCTGTTTGACTGTAGGTAGTACATTAAAATATAAAAATTAGTTGCCCATGAGATTAAAAGGTAAAATGGTATTACTACTATAGCAATTAAATCATTATTAAATTATTACAATAAAAATATTCATACCATGAAAAAACAATTTTGCTTTTAAAAGTAAGAGTTTAATGTAGTATGTAAACTAGAAAATGTAAATTTGAAATGTAAATTAGAAAATGTTATGTATTTCTGATATTACAATCTGTTTGTGGCAATGCTTGGAGAAAAACCTTCGTTCCAATTTGACAGAGTGGTTGAAAAATTGACATATTGTGCTTCTTAGGCATTGTGTTTTAGTGATATTTTGCTTTTGTTCCACTTACATTCACATTGTCGTCCATTTTTGTATCTATTTTTGTTCAATTAAAATTGCCCACTGACCAATTAGAGCAAACTTTTCTTTGCAGAATTGTTCTTAATTCAGCTGCTGGAGGGCTTCTGAGCATGAACTGCCCTCTTATGGTCCCATCCAGCATCTTAATGGACTTGCCTTCATGGATTCACCAAATACAGCAAGTTGCCCAGACCTGAAGGAGCAGTTGCCCAAAACTCACACATCTCACTACCACCATCACCATGACTGCTGGTATGATGTTCTAATTGTGGTATGATGTGTTAGTTTTTTTGGCAGATGTAACAGTGTTGACAGTTCACAGAACATTATTCAAAAAGGTTTGCATCAAGGTGTCTTTCAGCAAATGAGAGATGAGCAATTATGTTCCGGTTGGTTAGCAGATGTTTTTGCCTTGCAAATCTCCCATGGATGCCATTTTCCATCCAGTCCTTTTCTAAACATTGAATCATGAACACTGAGTTGAGCAAGACCTGGACTTTATTAGATCCCTCGGGTTCTTTTGTGACTTGGATGCATCATCTATGCTCTCTTGGAAGAATTTTGGTAGGCCGGCCACTTCTGAGAACATTCAACACTGTACTACATTCTTCCCATTTGCAGGCTCTCAATGTGGTTCACTGAAGTCCCACTGCCTTCAATTGACTTCACATGACTGAAGAAGGTTCTATATAAGGGATGTTTAGATTTAACAAATAGTACATCAGTACTGTTTGTGTCTAATCAAATTGATTTCAATCATCAACTAAATTTGGGTAACTGGACAATTACTTTTTCCAGTTAGTACTAGAACTTTTCCTCAAATGAGGAGGCATAACACTACAGACAGACAGACCATTTGAACTCTTTTCAAATAAGACTTACAAGTGCAGATGTGGTAAAACAAAATGTAGAATGTTTTAAAATTAAGACCAAAAATTTTAGAAATGTTTATAATCAGTGAAATAAACTGTAATTAATTTTAACCCAAACTCCATGGGTTGGGGTGGGATATATTAGACAGCAAGCGAGTTCTTGTGCTGGAAGCAAGAAAAATGAGCATGTGTAAAGATTTGAGTGACTTTGGCAAATTTTTGCAGTGACATACTATGGCGGGTCTTGAGATGTGTTCCCTGTATGCAGTGGTTAGTGGTTCCAAGGACAGCTAGTGAACCAGTCACAGGGTTATTGACGCCTAAGGCTGGCGGAGGCAGTGTGATGCTCTGGGCTCTGAATTTCAGCTGGGAAATCTTGGGTCCTGGCAATCATGTGGAAGTTCCACACCCCTTCATGGCAACCCTATTCTCTAATGGCAGTGGCCTCTTTCAGCAAGAAAATGTGTTTTGTCACACTGCAAAAATTGTTCAGGAATGATCTGAGGAACATGACAAAGAGTTCAAGGCGTTAACTTGCCCTCCAAAGTCCCCAGCTCTCGATCTGATTGAGCATTTATGGGATGTGCTGGACAAACTAGTCCAATCCATGGAGGCCCCACCTTGAAACTAACAGGACTTAAAGGATCTGTTGCCAAAGCCTTGGTGAAAGACACCATAGAACACCTTGTGGAGTTCATGCTTCGATGGATCAGAGCTGTTTTGGTGGCAAAAAAAGCAAACCTGCACAATATTAGATAGGTGGTTTTAATGTTATGGGCTACAAAGTCGAAACTGTGACTACAACAGAGAGAGTAGTACAGGCAGGGCAGATTGGAAGACTGTGACTGTTTCTAAACATTAGAAACCAAAACACATACACACACACACAGAAGAGTTTGAAGGTATAGAAAGCGAGAGAGAGCCTGACCTAGAGCGAGAGAGATTTAGACAGAGAGACAAACAGATGGAGTTGAGTTGGAGAGAGAAAAGGCCTGCAGATCTGGGCAAATGAGAGTGAGAAAGAAGGAGAAGAAGATTGTGTCAAAGCCAGACCTTCCAGAAACTTCATCAGTTAAGCCAAAGACCAGTGTGAGAGGGCGATAAGACAAGAAAGCAGGCAGCCACACAGCTAATCCAGTCACATAAACATTCACACGTACACACACACACACACACTGGACTAAGACTGCCCCCTTGTGACAGGTTACACACTATAGTGGGCTGTTACACTGCAAAAATTTCATGTTCACTTTTCGGTGTAGAGAATTTAAAAACAAGTTTCCTAAAGAAAGTTCTTAATTATACGTTTTGCAGTCTAGTAATGCTCTAAAAATAGCCTTATTAAATGCCTCAGTAAGTGTAGCCAATTCTTATCTGTGGTGACAAGTTAAACATACTGAGTTAAAAGTTATAACTTAATAACTTATAATATCTCTAAAAAAAAAAAAAAAAAAAAAAGGCTGCAGGAAAAGATCAAAACATTGGAAAGGTAAACCATTACACCAACAAAATAAAAGACAGTTAAAAAAAATATTGTGCTTTTAAGGCATGGACAGACAACTGAAGGTCGTGTGTATGTATGTATGTATGTATGTATGTATGTGTGTATTTATTCCTAGTGGACAGTCTATGGTTTGATGTGTACATGTAAGGTTACAAAAGGCTTTGTTAAACCCAGCTTGTACATCCCATTTCTTTCAAGGTCAGAGACATCTGACCCCTTCCTCACCTGTGGCCCGGATGGTAAATTGCCGCAGTCACGCCATTAAAATAGTGAGTGGAAAAGCTGAAGGTGTGGCTCTCCTGGAAGCCCTGATTGGTTCCCATGCTGAAACAAGACAAATGAGAAATACACTATTAGGCAAAGAGGACATATTCATTTCATTTTGTTCATTTAAAGGCGCCTTTCAAGGCACTCAAGGACACCTTACATGCAACATATCTGTGGTGTACAAATCATTTACAAGCTGTTCTTCAGTGTTTCAAGCTTGAAGTAAATATTTCAGGAAAATAAACATATTTACTCAATTTTACCCTGGGTCAAATGTATCTGTTTGTTGATTTTCTCTTAAAAAATAAATAAAAAGGTTGCACATCCTCCACAGAGAGCAAACTGATATGAAGGCATTTCTATTTATTTGCTGACTGGAAAAAATAAAATATAAAATATAAAACTTTCACACGGGACACACTTTAAGTTTTATATTTTTCCAATTTGTTAACTTTTTAATAAGTGCGTATTAAAATGTGCAGGCGCTCCCCAGTGGTGCAACTGTCTAAGCACTGGCCCTATCATTAGGAGACTTCAATTCCTAGTGGTGTCGCAGCCATCCGTGGCCAAGACTCCAGTTCTCCTTGAGCGGGTAGGATGGCCTTCCCTCTCCCCATCACTAGCCAGCATAGGCTATAAGCTGACATAACAGAAATGGCAGTCAGCATTCTTCTCCAATCAAGCTAAGCTGTTCACTGACATTGCGTTACGGGCAGTTTGAAAAGACGCAGTCGTGCTTCACATGACTTGGAGAAAGTATTTCACCCTATCCTTCACCCTCCCAGTGTTGGTGGTATCATGTAATGTGGGGAGAGTCCTAGCTAGTGGGTGGAACTGGAGAAGACTATATCAAGCAGAAATTGGGGTAGATTCATTCATTCATTTTTTTTTCCTCAATATGCAGAACTGTGCAGACATGCACTTCTTTTCACCTAGGAAATCCACAAAACATGTAATCTGATCTCCGCATCCATCGACATCTGCATACTTTTGTACATGGTTCTCAAACTTTATGACGAAAAACCAGAGAAAAGGATAGTGAAAAAGGTCACAGAGCTAACAGTTAAGAGTTAGAACAGGCAACCTGAAGCCTGAATAGACCTCCAAGTTGTGGGTTATTCTAGATTTAGGGTCACGCCAATATTAGGAATGCAGCTTCTTTCTAAAGAACAAATGAATGCCATTTACAAGAATAATAGCTCCTGCATTCTATAGCAAACAAAAGTGCTCTAAACTCAGTAAGTTTTATCTTAGGTACATTTCTCACACCATGTGCCACTGTATTCTCTGAATTATAAGGTTGTTCAGCGAATGAAATACATGTTAATAATAGCTTAAGGATATAATGCTGCTACTAACCATCTGTATATCTCAAACTACTGTAATCTTTTGCCAAATTAATTACATTAATTTAACTTAATCACTATATTTGACAAAACTTGCTGGGTATCGTGGGGTATTTTGTTGAGGTTGCCAGTTCTATGATGCCAGTTCAGTGCACAACAGTGTCACTTTGCATGTTGTACAGCTATTTTAACTCCTTAATGACTGCGTCATTTCTGATTTGAAACCGCCATTTTTCTTCTCCCCCACAGAGAAAAATTTGGTCTGTATCTATGCATTTGTCTACCGGTGGGAAATAAGTTTTCAGTGCTTGTTAGGTACATTACCCTCTTTAGCTCCAGTGTAAAACTAAAGAAGCAAACTTCAGACAGAATTTAGTCTTGGTTGATTAACATTTGGGGTAAAGAGAAAATTGTCTAAATTTAATTTTCACCAAACTAATCCTTTAAGGTAGTCCCAATGAAGGCCTGCTAAAAGCACACAGACTTCATCAGAGATCTGGCGAGTGTGGGCGTTCAATTTTCCTTCTCTAAAGAGAGTGAGGGACATAGGCAGTTGAATGTTTGCCTCAACAAAATTGTCAGAGGGCTTCATGCGCCTTAATGTCTTGAGCAAACCATTGCAATATTAGACAAAATGTTTCCAAACGGCTTTGAAAACCGCAAATCACAATAACTCCCACATGCTGCAGTAATGAGGGCTACTGAGAAAAAACAGCTTTCATTCAGGACTTCAAAGTGTCCCATAGAGGACGCAGAAAAGTATCTAAATTTTCTGCTCTCGCTCGAAAACAGACTTCTGGCATTTGGCAGACATGAAGACTTTGAAAAGTCAGAGACTTGCCAAGCTAAGAGTTACAAATAAATTAATCAATTAATAAATAAATAATCAGAAACTCTGTACTCTGAAAATCTGCACAGTAAGTGAGTAGACCCAAATAAAGTAGACTCAATTTCAAAATATTTGCTCTATTTATCTTGTTTTTTTGTTTGTTTGTTTTTAAGTGAAATAAACAGAAATCCACAGCTGGGCTGCCAATAGTCCGCATCCATTTAACCATTTGTGGGAGACCCCACAAACAAAGAATTTGTATTTTCTTAGGTGCAGATTAGACATCCATCCCTTAAAATTCATGTAATACAGCACAGCATTATACAAACAAATTATAACCAGGTACCCAGATACTAACACCTGCTCAGATAGGGGCAGAGATTATAGCCCACTTCAGTGGAATAGGCAGACATGGTTAACTGACACACTTTTTGTGTTGTCACTAGCACATGGTGCTAAAATATCAGACTTTATTATTATTAATGTGAACCTGATAAGAAAATGAATATTTCTATAATAAAATATTGAAACAAGCCGATTTTCTGACAGTCTGTTCTTGAACGTCATTTAGTATGAGTGCATTTCAAGTATCTGACAGATCCTTCAGATTCAGAGCAATTTACAGTTTAATGTTACAGAGGGTTACAGAGGGTTAAGTCATAACAAATAATGTATTAGTGAAGGGTTATCAGACCTAGTGCTCTTGATGAAAGCAGCGACAGTACTTCCCCTAGATTCTTTTTCAGGTCGGCTGGTAGACCCCTCAGAGCCAACCACACTGTTCGTATTTGATGTCAGCAAACGTGCAGTGGTGGGGTAATATAATCAGGCAGAATTATTTTAGATTTAATTTTAGAACTTTTTTTTTTTTTTTTAAAGAAAAAAGAGGAACATGTGATTACATTGATTTTGTACACATTCCTACACATTTTCTCAAGGAGTTCAATAGTGATCTGCTTTTTGCTATTAGGGCTGTTTTTCTTGTAATAATGAAGTCTCTTCGAACTTCATGTCTTTGTTCAGGGGTACAACACCACCTGTCAATAACACTACTCTAAACTAACATTTTAGTTTTAATTCATTTTTTAAGGACCAAAAATTGGATCCATTTCACCCATTCGTCGACCACGGCTAGATGCTACATGACTAGAGCTAGTTGCTCCTCCCCTGGAACAGACAATTCTTGAAGATGATGCGTTGGAAGCAGGAAAAATGGTTAAGCGTAATGACTAAATTGTGATGGCTAGACTTGGTCAAAACATGTCCAAAACGGCAGGCCTTATGGAGTGTTCCCGGTATGCAGGTCAGTACCTACCAAAAGTTGTCCAAGGAAGGACAACCAGTGAACCAGGGACGAGGTCATAGGCGTCCAAGGCTCACTGAAGCTCATGGGAGGGGAGGGCTAGCCCGTCTGGCGCTAAACAAAGGAAGAGATACTGTAGCACAAATTGCTGAAAAAAAATTAATGCTACCTATGATAGTAAGGTGCCAGGACCCACAGTGCATCGAAGCTTGCTTTGTATGGGACTGTGTAGCTGCAGACCAGTCAGAGTGCCCACTGCTGCCGAAAGCGGCTACAATGAGCATGTGAACTTCAGAACTGGACCAGGGAGAAATGGGAGAAACTGAAAAAAGGGCTGGTCTGTTAAATCAAATTTTCTATTCCATTTCTATACCTGGGGAAAATATGGTACCAGAAT
Source organism: Brycinus macrolepidotus (assembly GCA_037974445.1). Lineage (NCBI taxonomy): Eukaryota > Metazoa > Chordata > Actinopteri > Characiformes > Alestidae > Brycinus > Brycinus macrolepidotus. The sequence goes on from JBBPCZ010000163.1 coordinate 17,383,941, forward strand.
GTACTATTGGAAGAAGGCAAGCTGGCATAGGCAGTGTGATGACTGAGCAATACTCTGCTGTCTTGACTGATCAGAGCTGTTTTGGCTGCACAAGGGGGACTTACACAATATTAGGCAGTGTCTGGTCAAAAGAAATCTAGTGGTTAAAAACCAGTGAATAGGACAGAGAGTATGCATGACAACAGAGGGACAACAGTCTGTAATTGAGCATCTCTGTAATTGTCGATCTCAGAAAGTCACCAGTGAAAGGACATACACGAAACAAATTTTAAAAAAAAAAAAAAAAAAAAAAAAAGTCAAGTAGCTTGACTTAATTTAATTTGCAATTAGCCCTATACTCTCCACCTTTACAATTCCACAATCCTAACAGCATACCCTTACCCTAATCAAATGCTTACCAGCACCACTTAGACAGCTTGGTATGCTCACCTGACCAGGTAGCTCTTAAGTTGGCCTCCATAGGTGATGACCAGCAGCTCTGCAGACCATTGGGCACTAGCGGTGTACTCCAGAAAGACCAGTCCGGCGGCTGCATAGCTGAAATCACCGGGGAAACTCACCGCCTGAGGGAAGAGAGACAGGTAAAAACAATGCTCTAGCAGAAGTTAGAGACAATCAGGATTTTAGGAGCAAAAAAGTTTGAAAGCGAGTGAAAAAGAGAGAGTTTCTCTGAAGACTCTGCACTGATCATGCCTGACAGCAGGACAGAATGGTAGGGAGTAATGCAGAAAAGATGACAGCCATGTGAATGCGTTCACGAGGACAGGGGCGGCAAAAGATTGACTAGTACTTAACTCTGACAGCTATCTGACAGAGGGAAGACTGGGTGAAACTGAAAGAAATGGAGCAGCAGAAACCTCTCCTTCTCTCTGACTCTCATTCTGAGTTAAGTCCTCACAAGAAGTCCACCAGGCCTGTATGGGACTGCAGGCTGAAAGCAGGCAGAAAGTATATACCCGCCCTACACTAACCAGACAGAAACCAGATGGAACATTCATTCTGTCATTATCTGAGCCACATATGCTATACAGGCTATCCCAGCACGCATAATGTGAAAGACGGAGAACCACCCTGGGCTCCACACAGACAGGACCACTCCTGCCCTGAGGAAAAACGTACTATTTATTGTTTATTTATTCTCAAAATTATCTGATGTACACAGCTAATGACATATGTTGCAGTTAACTAAAAATGCCATGTAAAAATCAACACTGCTGTTGAATACCAATGCATAAACACAAACATACATATATCAGTCATATCTCTCTGTAGCTGACGATCCTAGTTTTCACAGCTTTGAGCTTCAAGTTTCGTCCTTCAGAAGATGCAGCACTAGGGATTGCAGTTTGTTGTTCCAAAATCCCTGCACATAGCTTTAAATCATTCAACACCCAAGAGCTGTGCTCTAAAAAGAAATCCCTTTCGACAGCTGGTTCCGAAATTAACTAATTAACAAAAAACTAAACACACAGTCGCCTCAGACCGGCACCGCTGATCAAAGCCAAATTAGCAAACGGAATTGTCAGACAGCTATAAAGGCCTGTTTGAAAGATGGCAACAATGACAGCACATCTCAAAACAAATCAGAAAACTACTGGGGCTTGAAAGGACATCCTGAATGATGGAGAACCCTTTCGTTGTCAGACACAGAGCAAAGGAGTAACGGGTCCGGAATGAGCAGACAGATAAACAGAGAGAGACAAAGAGTGTGTTCACATTACACATTATTATGCGGTGAAGTGTGACGACAAACAAAACATATATTATGAGCATTCTCATCACTCTCACACTGTCCCATATCAGATATGTATCCAATCTAAATGACAAATAAAAGGGGCTCAGATCGGATTTAAAATTATTGCATTCACATTTTTCAAAAAAAAAACAAAAAAAAAAAAAAAAAAAACACAAATCTGAACCTGAGCCCCTCTGAAGTGTGATGACAAACCAAAAATAGCATTCACATTACTCTCACATAGTCCCATATCAGATATGTATCTGATCCACAACGAAAGGGGCTCAGATCAGATTTGAAAAGGGTATGTTCTCATTTTTCAAAAAAAATGTGTCTGTTTTAGGCAAAAGAAAGCAGATTTGTGACACTTTGGCCCTGTCATGTGAACTCACTCAAAGAGAAGAATGTAAATAGAAAGTAGGAAGTAGAGATGTCTCACTGGAGGGATGACGAAAAGCTCGCTGCCCATTAGGTCGAAGACTCGGATGGTGCCGGTGCTGTCCGCGTATGCAAGCAGGGTGCAGTCATGGCTCCAGGCCACTTTACGCCACTGAGGGGACGGGTCTTTGGGCACTGCAGGCAAAAAACAGAGATATTACCACAGTGTATGAGGTTTACGGCATCAGAGACAAACCGGCAGAAAATGAGTGAGCATATACAGCGGCAAGAAAAAGTATGTGAACCGTTTGGAATTTCTGTATTAATGTGTCTGTGGAGTGTCAATGTGCTCTTTCGCTAACTTCAGCAATGTTCTTAGTAGTAAGCAACCGCTTCCTTCATGGTGTCCTGCCATAGACACCCTGCTTGTTCAATGTTTTATGTACTGTAGACTCATGAACACAGATGTTCCAATGATGCCTTCAAATCTTTGGCTGTCACTCTGGGTTGTTTCTTTACCTCATTGATGAGTCTTCGGTGTGCTCTTGGGGTCATTTTGACTGGGCGCCCATTTCTTGGTAGAGCAGCCACAGTCCCAAAGTGTCTCTATTTGTAGATCGTAGACTGTAGACTGGTGAATTTCTAAAGTCTTTGAAATCACTTTGTAACCCTTTCCAGCTTTATGTAAAACAACAACTCTTGATCAAAGATCTTCTGAAAGCTCTTTTTGGCGAGGCATGGCTCACATAAGCGTATTCTTCTTGTGTGGAGCAAACTCCAAAAGTTTGAGTGGTTTTATCAGTCAGAGTAGCTCTAGTCCACACCTCCAAAATCATTTTCTTAACAAGACTCCAGGTATGCTAACACCTGACTCCAATGAGCTTTTTTGAGGTTTAACTCGAGGGTTCACATACTTTTTCCACTAGCACTATAAGATTTTTATGGTTGTTCTCAATAAAGACATGAGAAATCAGGATTTCCTTGTGTTATTATTTTAGCCACATTCTATTTGTCAATACCCTTGTCTTAGATGAAGATCAGATCACATTTTATGACGAAATAATGCAGAAAACCATGAAATTCCAAAAGGTTCACATACTTTTTCTTGCCAATGTAATCAAATACTCCAACAAGATTTTACTGAATCTTACTTTATATACTAACAAAAAATCAAGATTTATCAGTAATAACAACTAATTTTGTCCAGCTTTATCAACCTTTCAAAATTGCTTACCGTCCCAACCCTACTGAGCAGTTTTGAAAAAATTCTATCAAAGATGTCCACATTCTACACAAATAGTCCAAAATACTCCAAAGACAAATCTGTGTTGACAGTTTTTCAGATAGCCAGGTACAAACATGGACATAAAAATGTATCCTTTAGGGGCAACAGGACAAACATTTTAAATGGTATTGATCCAGGTAGGCCCAAAAATCATTGGAGCAAAGTTTTTTACAAAGTTTTTATATTTTTTACATATCGAAATGTGGCCTGCTTAGAAATTTTTACCATGGCTCCACCACATTTAATCTCCACTGAAATCCTGTGGCTCGAGCACATTAAACTTCAATCGGAATCCCGTGGCCTGAGCACGACAAAGTAAAATAAGTTTTTAAAACACTTTAATATACTTCTAATTAGGGAACATTAAAAAAAACATGTCACATCAACTGCCCTTATACCGGAGCTCACCGGAAAACCCCGCTTCAACACTGTCATACAATCTGATTCAACTTCAAATAAGCGAACCATCGTCAAATATTTAATTTCATGGTTATCATGTGGTCTTATCAATTAAAACTGATTTGAGACAGCAGCATGAACAAAACAGCTAACTTAGCGTCAGTCTGAGTTACTCTCCATGCTGCACGGCATCAAAACCCTTCAAAGGGCAGCATTACACTAGAAACGAAGAGCCACCATTCCATCCATGCAATTCAGAGAAGATAAAAGCCCATCAGGAAGGCTTTTCAATTACAGCTCAAGGCCTTACACACCAGACAATCATGTCCACCATCAAAATGTCGTCTGATCACTTTCATTAAAAAGAATGCGCCATCAGAGCCATCTCTGTGAACTCCCACCTCCAGCAGACTACAGAAATGTGCATTTCACAACCTGCAAGCCGCATAATTAAGATTACAGCTATTCATCGCTACACAACGTCCATTAAACACTTTGCTTAGACTGGATGCTTCATACTGTGGTGTTTTGAAATGACTCACTTAACAACTTACACTGCTTTTTCTTACAGGAATGGCTCAGTTAAAACATTATTTTCCACTTAGCCCAGATGTAGTCGATCAGCAAAGACATGCTTAGAGTCCAAACTTTGCTTCTATAGTTTATTTAGGAACTCTTCCCATTTTCTTTAAGTCTACAATTAATACAAAATCTGTATAAACAAGGTTCCCAAGCAGCCCTCCTGGAAGATCACAGAAAGTCTGCATTATGAGCCAGCCCTACAGCCTGTGGACTTTCTCAGTAGCGTTCACATCAGGTCTGGGTGTCTGCAAGGTCAGAGAAGACCAGAAATTTTGACAGGGCAATAGTGACTGCAAGTCTAACGCTTGCTGCCAATGTTAGCCTTGCAGCTCTAGTGAAGCATGTCTAAAATTCAACCAATCATATTGCACCATGGGATGACATGACACACAATAAGTGGGTAGTGATCTCTGTGGGTCTCTGTGGATGCTTCTGAATGAAGCAAGTGATGAATGAGGCAGGCAGAATGTCAATTTGGTTTCACTGTAGATTCCTTTTTACGTTATTATCTGAGTTGCAGTACACAGTCGGTCAGATAATATGCCACAAGCAGTTAGTCAGTTCAAGCGGCACAATCTGAGAAAAGGCTTCTACCAGTTATTCTATATAGTTATTCTATAAAACTGTGCAATTATCACAAACAGATAGCTTTTAGACAGCTTTAAAAGATGACATTTCACATCCCAGTCCATTTTGTCAAATGAAGAACAGTAAATCTGCCTCAAATTCCGACACCTGTCTTTGCCCTTGAGTAAACTTTTTCAGTGAACAGCCCTAACAGCAGAACAACTAACGTAAAACAAACTGGAGTTGTCCAGAAACTAACAGAATTGTTTATAACTGTTCACAAACTGCTGTGAACAGCTTTCAATAAGAGTTAAAAAACTAAAAAAAAAACTACTTTATGTAAAACGTTTAAAAAAATTAAACAATTATGACAACTGTTTCAGCCACAATAATGTCACCTCTCGTATCGGGTCCAGAAATTCCATATCGGTGCATCACTAGTTTTCAGTCATTTTCCACTTCAGAAAACTTTCCACACACAAATTAAAACCATTATTTAAAAAAAAATATATATATGCCTCAGTGCTGTAGGTTGTATCTACCATCCAATTATAGCACCTCTATGACACTCCTGAAAAAAAATTTAAAAAAAAACAGAAGTGGATCAGGCTTAATTTTTTCACCTGTAAACTTTAATTTATAAATCTTTAAGTTGGTTTATTACCTACTTATATCATTTTATACATCAAAAAGGAACCAGGAACTGGTACTGCGCTTACTGAATCTGGAATTCTGATTAAAGCTGGACACAAATACAACGGAAGGCGAACATTTTTTGTGGAAATTAGTAAAATGTCAGTGTTTTAAAATGACTTATTGTGGCTTGATGATCACTGTTTCGTTTTGTAATATGTTTTTGGGACCATGTTCCTGCCTATCCTAGACAAGACCCTTATGTAAAAGAGATTTTAATCCATATTAGTACCACAGCCATCCAAGTCCAAGACAGAACAAATGTACTCGCTCTTTCTGGGTGAGTAGGACGGCCCTCCTTCTCTGGCCATTTCTCAGCATGATGCTAGCCAGTGTGTCTATTAGCTGGCATCACAGAATAGGTGGTTAGCGTTCTCCTCCAAGGGTGTTGAGCTGTTCAGTAACTGTGTTACTGGCAGCCCAAAGATGATTTTTAACTCTTGGTTAAATAAAAATTGTTTTAAACAAATGACTGCTTAAAAATAAACAATTTCTCAGTGAACTGGCTTAGTGACCAGTTTGCATTTGAATGATTACAAGGGTGTCCGCAGGTCATTACAAAGATTCTGAGCACGGCATACACATTTATTCAAATGCTTTCTTGCCATCTATGAGTGAATTTTCACTTCCTTTCTGTCTTTTTCTGTAAAGTATTGGAATCTTTCAAAGGCTCTGCATAATACATTCTTGCTTATTTAAGACCATTTCATAATTTTAAGATAAACACACACACACACACACACATACTTACATGCACATAACACGATGACTGCAGAAAATCAGATTTCGGCATAGTCAGTAATCTGACTATGAAAACCTGCTTAGAAATAGTCACCAAAGTGAAGAATGTGATTAAAAAAAAAAATCTAACTTCTTACCAGTTTTCATATTAACTTAAAGTCTTTATTTGCTAGTAAAAATATTTGAGAGTTAATACGGCTCCAAACTGCACAAAATGCAGTCATTTGACATCATTTCACAATTGAAGCGTTTAATGTTTATTATTTCCTGAGAAGCTTACTCAGAGTAAGGGAGTCCATACGTTAAACCTGATTATGGACCCTTTAACAACTGTAACCTCGTCATGTAATTTGGCAGTTTACATGATCAAGTGAATAATCTGATAACCGCCATAATCTGATAATGATCTTACAATTCATGTGCATGTAAATGCACTCACTGATTACTAAATTCATTGTCAAAATAAGTGTTTGATTCCTGAATTACTAATGCGATATACCTAGCTTATTTAATTTATTCTGAGTAGGATATTATAATGTCATTTCACCCAACACTGTTGTCAAGATGATGGTGATAATGGTGATGAGTTATTAATGCAAACATGATACAGTTTTGGAATTTTGTGACAAATATCTCTTGATTCCAGTGGTCTCTTCATTTGTAGTGGTTTCACAACTCAAAACCCATTCCACTAGCAAACCCATTCATGAGCCTGTTGCAAAATGCCACATTTCAAGTAAGGTTTGTTTATTTCCCCACATCCCATTCCTTTAAGTTGATCAGATTTGTGTGCACAGCTGAGCTTGCCAACACATGGAAACAAGATTTGAGATTTTAGCAGAAATGAAATTCCATGTGCAAGATCCACACAAGATCATTTAAGTATCCAATATGGAGAACGAAAAGCAGATTGGGCCGCTAGTCTAAAAATAGTCTTCGTAAGTGGATAAGGTAAGGCAATATCTGCAGCAGGGAGTTGAAAATGATCTTGCGCAATCCATTTCAGTTGATTTTCATTGACTTTGCATTCAGGAAGCCTGGGACAATGCTGGTTAAACAGTTTTATTACACATATGCTCCTTTCTTTCAGCACTGGAAATGAAACTATATTGCCACACAATTATTCAAAGTGTGAACGCGCACAGGGCCTCTATTAGGTAGAGCCTTGAAGCGTGGTACAGCAAAGAAATGTCAATCAAAGGGACTGGAGGCTCTAAAACAACAGCCTTATCAGTGTGCGGTGCAGAGATGGGAAAAGGCAAGCTGGCGATTTCCATTCAGGATGAAAACTGGTGGAAAATGCTGGAAAGAGAGTCTGATAACTCTGGATGAACGATGACGCTTTAGCAAGATAAATACCTGTAAGGGGAAAGGCTCGGCAGAGACCATAAATCAAATCTCCTCTGCTAAAGGCTAATTAATGTGGGCGCAGTGCTGGAACTAATAGGCCTGAGTGTGCGTGATGAGCACGCTGTATCGTATCCGGGCAGATTTGCTCATCATAAATCTCTGTTTAGGAAGGATGGTGGGGGGTGGTGGTGGGGGGGGGGGGGTGGTTACGATAGCCTTTTTACAGAGGGAGATGTGCTAAGTCAGCAAAGCCGCTTCGCCTACCATGAATCCGCAATAAAAATGTCTCCCCAAGTTTAAGGGCACAGTCTACAATGAAAGTGCGCCACACTCAATCATATAGAGTTCTATCACAATATGGGGCTCAGATACAGTACAGCCTCTATGTCTCTGAGAAAACTCAAACAGACCCTACAGCCCTCAGCTATTTAACACAGAACTATCAAACTCCTGCAGAAGACACCTACACGCATACACCACCAGTCAAAAGTTCGGGAGATCTGAGTGCAATACACAGGAATGGTCACTGGCAGCCTTTATGGGACGTGAGCAGGACGAAGTCGGGATGCTTCATTTCTGACATGGTTTCTGGATGTATAAAATGTCTGCTTAAGACCTCAGTGCTTCTTGTTATACCTTGGTTGAGACTAACTGCAAATGTTTAAACCCCATCTACAAGAACCAATCAACAACTGAGTTAAGCTCATTTACGTTGTGTGCATTATGTGCATTTCTCCCGCATCTCATTAGAATATTATGCAACAGCTTGGATACAGTGCTCAGCTTAACTCATTCGAGCTTAGTTTTAAATATCGCAAGAACCCAGAATCAGAGCATCATGAACTGAAATCAGCTGAGAGTATCAATATACCCCAACTGAATAATGACAATGGCATTTTTCTGCTGTTAAAACACATCTTTTGGCCCAAATGTGGTTTAAACGCCAGAAAAGGTTGAGTGCTAACATCACAAGGAGATATATAAAACATTAAAGCTCAGTCCAGCTCTCACTGGACTCCTTAATCATCCTACCACTCCAAAGCAAAGCACTACTTCACTGCTACCTCCTTAAAACAGACTTTTCAGCTTTTTAAAGTCTCTTTTTATTTAAACACAGAATTTTGCACATTACGTCTTTTCCCGAGGATTGGCCTGGAAAATGGATGTTAAATTTCCTGGCTACTGCAAAACGAAGAACTGGAGCAAGAACAGGCCAAGAACCACACCTTTATCTCAGTTAAAACACTGTGAATTATGTGGAGCGAAGGAGAGAGAGGGTGGGAGAGAGATAAGGCGGGGAAAGAACATGCGAAAGCGAATACGCTTTTTTTTTTTAGACACACAGTTTGAAATGTTTAGCACGAAACGAAACTGCCGAATAGATATGAAATACAAAAAGAAACGTGGTATAAAAGCATGCCTACATTCACCAGCAGCAAGCCTGGCCTCTGAATGATATGCTTCACAAAACACAAAATAAAAAATAAATAAATAAAAAAAGTTTGAGGACATTGGAAACTGCTCAGCTGAGAAAGAGGATTTGGAGCAAAAGAAAAAAGACGTCAGCGATGCTTTCCATCAGAAAATACAAGGACGGAAGGATATGCGGTTCTAAACAGCGATAAAGAAAGCCCAACCGCATCAGTGCACCGTATCAGCTGGCAGATTAGTCTGTTTAGACAACTCAGCTGTTAATTACACAGAGACGTACACACATGAATTAAGCTAATTAAAGAGTTCATTAAACTCTTGTCTCTGTTGCTGCAGCTGTTAATTACTGAAGTCCCAACAAGTGAAGAAGAAAGCTGAGAATTTCCTGAAACTTTTGCTTCCCTCTCCTTTTATGTGAAAGCCTTAAACTCAGATCAGTACTTTCTTTTCTGCAGTAGAGTTTAAGCACTGCACCATGTAACTCTTTTCTTAAAGGGGCTGTCGGTTTATACCATTGACTGTCAAATTAAGGGTCATTCTGGTCATTTTGATTGACAGATATTTGCACCTATATGTTTCAATAGTTGGATCCTATTTGAGGAAGACAGAACTGGAAGTGATCTTTCAAACCAGTCAGAATTAGCGGAGAGTTTATCATCAGTGGCTCCTTACCACAGCCCTGTCCCATAAAAACCAAAGTCTTTTTATCTGTGCTTGATAGAGTACCAGCAAGTAAACTACTTAGCAGTTTGAAAACACCCCAGTGTAAAAAACAGCTTTAAAGGTGAAGAGGAACTCCACTGATTTTTCTAAATGTCTGTGTTATTCAGTAGTTGAGATGTAAACTTCATCATTTGTTGTGGTTTGATGTGAAATGGTTCATTGTAGAGAAACTTACTGAGTGAAGGTTATGGGAACCAGGGGTCATGATATTTATATCACAAACATTTATTACATTATCCAGAACTGAAACTACCACCCCTCATTTCTTTATAGTGTGCTTAGAATTACCTTGTTGCTGCAAAAATACTATTTCATGCCTGTAAAACTTATCTTTGTCTTATCTTTGGCATAGTGAGTAGATTAAAAAGTTAACAAATGTTTTACTAATCACTGGCCTGATCATCTGGAATCATCTGTACCCGTTTCTTCACTGGTTCAGGCCTTAAGTTAAATGTGCTTTGTTATGCTTGAATAATTCATACTGTGTGGCCACATTCCTCTGAAACCGGTCAGGTTCAGGGACTGGACTGAAAATGAGAGCCTTTGAAAATCCTTTAGGAAGCCTGGAGAACTGTTCCACAAGACTACTTAAAAAAATACAAGAAAGTCTGGCTCTTTGGAAGCAAATTACGAAGAAATGAGGCACGGCTCAAGACTTTTGCACAGTATTGCAAATGTCCTCTGAGTTTTATATACGAAACATTGATAATGGTAAGATGGTAAACTAATAATGGTAAGATGATGTACTGTATATGTACACCCTTTTTTATTCTAAGGGATGCACAGACGATAGAAAATGGGCATGCAAAGAAACCTGTTCATTTTTCAGTACATAATCACACAAATGTTCCATTGGGTTCCAAATCTTTTCGGATCTGTCTCAGGTATCAAGTCATATATTCATAACCATTTGAGTAATAACTTAGCTTAGCTTTCACAGGCTTTAGACACTTCAGACTTCTGCTTCCTATCACCATCACACAGATGATTACGACTGGGTAAGTTTCACTAGAATGTACCATTTCACATCAAACCACTTTGAAAAAAAGTGTCTGCAGTGCCTACTTTCTGAAAGACCAGTTTCACAATTTAACACAAGTGAAATTGGGCTTTGGGGAGCAATTTGTTCTTTCTCCCTCTCCCATTCTCTCCTTCTCTCTCTCTCCCTCTCCCTCTCCCACTCTCTCTCCCCCTCTCCCCCTCTTTCTCCCCCCTCTCTCTCTCCCTCTCTCTCCCCCTCTCTCTCTCCCTCTACCCCTCTCTCCTCTCCCCCTCTCCCCCTCTCCCACTCTCTCTCTTAGCCCAGTTGTTTCTGCATAGTTTGCTGGTTCGTCCAACTCAAGCACCAAATGCTCACGTTGTATTTATAATCTATCATAGCCACCCATCAACAGTACTACACCTTTGCAACGTGCACTAATCATTACAGTTACCGTTGTCTCTCAGAGTTGAATGGAATTTGATCAATTCAATATTGTATGAAGACTCAACGCCCAGCTTCTGCCATAAATGAAAAAGAATAAAATATGGAAGAGAATCTGCGGCCATGGAGTTGTTAACGTTGCCATGGCTACACCATGTGGGTCCTAAATACCCACAGTCTTGATCAGGCACAGATGCTGAGGAAGATTTAACTCCATTTGACTTGTTTTTGTTTGTTTAATTGTTTTATGACCAAGTCACAAATCTTTAGGATCAACAGAATCAATAGGATTAATATTTGTAGTAGGGTTAAAACTGACAGACCCCCACCCCTCACATTCCATCAATCTAAGAGAGGATAAAAATAGCTGCTGTTCTTACAAATGAGTAAAGAAAGGAGGAAAAAAGAGGGGGGAAAAAATTACAGAGGGCACTGTGGCACTGTACCTTGGCATTTCCCGATGACATATCCAAAGTCATCTCTGGCTGACCTGAGAGAATGAAAGAAAACGTCATGCATTACAACACTGCATGCTAAAATGGGCTTTACAAAGAATGCACCATTCTATAGCTGAGACTGACTTTGAGCGAGACCTTGAGTAGAACTGGGAGGTTTTCAATTTACGCGAGCACTTATTTTAACTATTATCAATCAGCACCAGAGATAAGCCCCTATTTTCGCCTGTGCTCTTTTACCATAAATCACATCCATTTGAACTGCAGCACTGAACAACAAACACACTCTTAATGGTGACAATTTTATAAGTCAGTCAAAAGCATAGAAAAATGTGTATGGAAGAAGGGGCATTTAAGGGTGGTCGACAGTCTGGTTTTGGAATTTCTGTGCCAAAATATCAGTCTGAGCCACAGATTTGCTGAGTCCAACATCTGTAGTGACAAGGTAAAAAATGAACCAATTACAGTAACAGGGAAAACGTTTCCGATTGATGGGCAGAATTACCTAATTTCCACACACTGATCCTGAACCACGGCCAGGAGCTTCCCATTACTGCAAAAACACAAACGGAGGGGAAAAGAAGACTGAGTGAGAAAACACAACTGAAGGATTAAATGTCCAAAAACAAACATTTCAACACATATAATGATTGCCTTCCCTCCGCGAATCAATATCTAATTAAAGCCTGCTCTCTCTCTGTCTTTCCACTATTTGCATAAGAGACAAACAGAGAGGAGGAAAACTTCAGCTTGCCTCAATGTCTGACTGTTCACATGAACAAATATATATCAGTGAGGATTTTCTTACATAACATTTCACACATGTCAAAGGACTTGTTTGAAGCTTGGTACCACCAATTAGTCAATGTTAAACAGGTTCTAAACTGAACTTTTTAGAAAAATATCTTGTAGTCGTGTAGTCTGGTTTTGTAGCACCAGCCAAGACTGCAAAATGGAGAAAGGTGTAAGGTGTAAAGAGTGTAGCCCATCTGTTGTTATTCACACCCTCATCCGTTCATCATAGGTCAGTTTCGGATCACAAGATCACTCTCGCCTCGTCCAGTCACAATTACATAAAAGCCTGATCGCAATTATTCAAACAATTGTAATCATTTAAGTGTTGCTGACTTTCCCAAAGCAGGGTCATGATGGGTGTTGGAGCCTATCCCAGCAGTCATAAGGCTGAAGGCAAAGAAAAACCTTGGACAGGTCACCAGTCCACAGCACGGTAAACATACAAAAGACGCACCTAGGGCCAATTTAGTATCTCCAGTTCACCAGACATGCGTGTCTGGGCTGTCCGAGAAAACCAGAGCATCCCACAGAAACTTATGCAGGCACAATGAGAAGATGCCAACTTCACAGAGAAAGGACGGTCTGTCACTCCGTCTGGGAATCGACGCCAGGACCTTCTTGTCATAAGGCAACAGCTACCCACTGTGCAGTCCATTACAGGACTTACAAAAACACCATAAGGACAGAGCTTCTATGTTTACTTCCAATCATTTCAAGGTGTCTTGGCATCAAAAAGATTTGTTCAATAATAATAATAGTTAGAATAATATAATAATTATAATATCATCTATGCTACTGGTGGATGATGGTGGAATTTAAGGAATAAAGATGTATAATCAGCTAATCTGGCAAGGCTTGTACTTTAATTAAGGTTGTAATGATTCACAAAACTCATTATCCAATTCAATATGCTACAGTGGTATCTCAATTCAATAAGTTTACCAATACATCAACAACAAAAGTGGCTGGAAACGTGGCTTACATTAAAGTGTTAATATTTCTGTAAAATTCTGTGAGTAAAATTGAACTCAAGCTTCAGTTCTCTATTCTGGTAAAAGAAACAAGTTCACAGCAAGCAAAGTTCAATACAAATCTGTAAAACTCACAGGAGAACATGCAAAGTGAGACATCAGCAGCAGCTGAAGCAGTGGTAGACAGACACTTTATTTCTTAAACCCTCTGGCAGCGTCGAGCTAATGATCCTTGGAGGTACTACTTAATGCATCAGCAGAGCACCTGCAGGAGCACAGGCCTCATCAAGCAAGTTCTCACCCTCGTGCTCCATCAACTTCTCTCGTGTGGTTAGTATAATGAGTGCTGCCGCATGGGGCCTGCAGCCCACATCACACAGTACTCCACATTTGCCTTACTAGGCTCTGAAAAACCAAAGGAAGTCAAAAGCTATTAGCATCACCTTGCTAGCACCAGTTGCCAGCTGATTTGCTTTGCTGCTAGGTGCACCAGGCCAGGGGGTAGGGACGAACTTGAAGGGCTGAAACACAAATAAGCTTTTTAACTGGACAGAAACAACAAATGACTCAAAGAGCAGCACAAACAACACTATCCATTTGGCAGAAGATGTGGGTCTCATGTTAACATAACTGGATTCATTTTGAGTCAAAGATACAACTTAAGATACAACAAATTAACTCAACAGTTTCCGACAATACATTCATGCGTTTTCCTCTTAATCAGTGTGAACAGTAGGATGAGAATTTAACAGTGGATAATAGCTTACCTGTACCACAGGTAGTGCAATATGAAGCGGAAAGGTCCTGGAAAACGATATTAATGTGGCTGAATTATCATCACGGACATAGCACCAAATATTTATTCGCAGCAGACATTACGGCAAACATAAAGATTAACCAACTGTCAACTGACGAAGCTCAAATATTAGACCACAAATGCAGTCATCTTGGTTTCCTACCACCACTACACATCAACTCTGATCTGTGCCAGGCTCATATTTGGTTTTGACAACTTTTTCAAGGTCTTAAAAGCAAATACTGGCTGTAGATGCCATTCAAGAAGTAGATCATTTAGTATTAGTAGTGGTGTTCAACAACAGTATTGACCCTTTGCTTTCCTTAATAACAGGTATGAAGTATTTACCATAGCACTGGTCATGGTCATTAAGGTTTGTTTCCTGGTCAAGCAATAAGCATTGTCCATACTACATAGCATTCTGAATACAGATTCTGTTGCAGTCTAGAATTAGGCTTAAGTCTAAGGACTAAGTATGGGCATAGACAACATACGTAAGATTTTGAATGGAGATTGTTCATTAAAAAGAAAACTTAGTCTGTCCAGCCCGGAGAATGCATGTTTTAGTGGTTAAGGCAAAGAATAAACAACCCAAATGAAGCTGCGTAAATATTATCGTGCCCTGATACATGAGCCCATTTTATGCCAATCAAAGAAAAAAATGCTCAACATGGAAAATTGACTACCTGTCACAGCTTTGGTGATGAGAGAAGAACTGTATTCCTGAAATCCACGCAACTGCAAAATAAAAAACTGGTCACAAATGAGAAACTGGTCACAGACAACTCATTTTTTCAATGAATGTAGTTACATGCAATGCTGCATCCGCCACATTAACGAATTTGTTCTGAGAATGTCCTTAAGCTGGCAGATCTGTGGACCACTATGGTGGACATTTTAAATTACTACCCTTGAGCAAGGTACCATCCCCACACACTGCTCCGTGGGCGCTGTGTTCCTGGCTGCCCGCTGCTTCACTTGGTGAATGGGTTAAACACAGAGAAAGAATTTCGTGCTGCTCACACTGTGTGCAGTGGTGTGTTGACAAATGGTCACCTCACTTCACTTCACTAAAGTTTGGTTTGCCCCACAGTTCTCACAGATGGAGCTCTGGACATCCAGTATTCAGAACATAATCTACAAAGACAAGCAGCCAACTATGACTGTTTGTATGAGTCTATTCAGGAGCTCTAATTCTTGTGTTGTTGTACTAGGTCATTTCTACAATCAAAACATTTGTTAGGTGCTGTTACTGTAGTAGTTGCTTTATTTTGGTCCTATATGTGCCTGGTTGTGTTTAACACTGTTTTCCCTCTATTTCTACACCTCCACCCATGTTAAAAATGCAATGAACACTAAAATTCCTTAAAACACTTTTCCCTACTAAGCCAGCAGCCCTGAGAGTAAGTTATCTGGCTAATGCTAATGCTCTCACTGAGAGTGTACAGACTGATCTACGTGGCTCTGAACACTTTGAGCTGCACAACCAGCACAAACAGCAGCTCGTCTTTACAGCCACAAACAGACCTCCTACAAACCTGCGTGTCTGTTTCGGCCGGCCACTCGGTGTTAATCAGCAAATCGTACAAAATATTCTCCTCCTCATCCTCAAGAACCAGATCCGCAGCCATGTCTCCAGTGAAGGCGACGTCACTCTACAGTGCCCTGAGAGGCTCAACTTCAAAAGATTCACTTTCACAAGGTTGTTCATCACAGGGATCCGGAGGAACCGATTCACCAACACAAACGAATCTTTTTTTAATAAATCTGTTTTGTATAATTCACTGCCGAACATGCAAAAGCTCGTTTTTAAAGAAAATATAAAGTAATTTTTTTCATTAAAATAACAACATTATAAACAAAGGAAAATTTACAGGAATTACTAAACATATATATATATA
>JBBPCZ010000163.1:17414147-17424147 GCA_037974445.1 Brycinus macrolepidotus
GTGTGCGTGTGTGCGTGTGTGCGTGCGTGCGTGCGTGCGTGCGTGCGTGCGTGCGTGCGTGCGTGCGTGCGTGCGTGTGCGTGTGCGCGTGTGCGCGTGTGCGCGTGCATGTGTAGGTATGGTACCACGTTTGTCCTAACAGAGGTCGAGGCTGCTATAACACCAGATTAAAGGAGGATGGAGGCTGTACTATATGGTACAATGAAAAAGAGGTGAGTATTACTTTGTGTTTCTGAATTGATAAAGAGATGGTTTAGCCAAGCCAGGCTAGTCTGTAGAAGTTTTATTAGTCCAATAGAATTGTCCCTTTAAACTTTTAATGAAAACAGGTTTCCCTAAAGAGTTGTGTGTGCTGTGTTTGTGTGTGTTCATGTACAGCTGTTGGGAGACATTGAGGATCACCTGAAGTGTACCATTACTCAGTGTGAGCCAGACGTCAAAGTGCCTGTGGACGAATTTGATGGCAAGGTCACCTATGGCCAACGCAGAACCGCAGGAGGTGTGTGTCTGTGTGTCTGTGTGTCTGTCAGTTATTGCGTGCTAGTCAGCTGTCTATTCAGTCCTATTCATTTATACCGGGGTTGCGTAATTGGAATTGGCAGATTTTTGCTCCAAACATGAAATTGACTGTTGGCCATCTTATTTTTATTTTTGCCAATCTGCCAATCTTTTTTTCCATTTTTACATAAATAACAGAAGGCAGGTAAGTGCACTAATCCTGTTTACAAATGCCACTGCTGCATCAAAACAGTTCTGCATAATTCTGCCTGACTTATTGGGCCAGTCACATTAAGTTTACACTAATAGCTCCCCCTTGTGGAAGCACATATTTACACTGCTGCACAATTACAACGACCTGCAGATTCCCTGTTGAGAATTGAAAAAACAAAGTAATCACTGAGCCAATCCATCAGCAGTTTTAATTAGATGAATTAAGTTATCATGACAGCCCTAGATACAGTTTAATTCAGATTCAAGATTCAACCTAGTTTTCAATATTTGAACTCGTGTTAAAAAGCTGCCTTTTCACATCACTACTTGTTCACACATTGTCTGTCTTTTTTCAGGTGGTCTCTATAAGGGACATGTCGACGTACTGGCCCCCACCGTACAGGAACTGGCAAATCTAGAGCGTGAAGCGCAGACCTCTTTCCTTCACCTGGGATACCTCCCCAACCAGCTCTTCAAAGCTTTCTGACCAGCCTTTCTCTCATCAACCCAGTGATACAGTAGTATTTACAAACAGGAGGATTCGGACACTAAATTAAGAGCTTTTTTTTTTTTTTTGAGTTTCATTACGATCTGTTTGCACGAAGTATACATTCATTTATTATTCATCACTAAATCATCATAGTACCTCTAAGGAAAGAAAATGCATTTGATGGTCCTAAACAGGACCTTTTGTGTTATGTTGCACTTAAAGTAAAATATTAAGACACAAAATAAATCGTTAACTGCTTTAGCCTTTCCAGTTTATTTTCCCAAGATCATCTTGGATCAAGCGAACACACTGATGCTCCAGTGTTCTAAAAAGCTGTTCCTCGTCCCTGGTAAAAAAAAAAACTTGCCAAACTGTGAAGTGGGTTCACACTGCTCACATACTGTAGTGCAGATAACAAAAGCATGTTTATATTAGTTATCTCTAACTCATGCCCCACTGAAACAAGTGGAGACATTTTGTCAAGGGGCGATAATTATAAGTTTTTAAGTGGTAGAGAACATAACATGTTATTATAGAGGGATTTGCTTCAAAGATATTCTTGTGCATACAGTCTTGCTTTCCTGTAAGAAAAAAAGCATCCCGTACAGTTTTGCCATGTTTGTCGTTTCAAGTCATCTTAACAAACAAAGAAATGAAGATGCAGAAGTGCAGATTCTACCCTGCCAGTGTGTATAGTCGAGTGGAAAAGTTTGCATACTCTGGTCAGGTTACATATTTTGTCTGTGCTGAAGAACGTATCCTTAATCTAAATGGAAAAACTTACATGTACAGTACTGTGCAAAAGTCTTAGGCTCTTGTGCAAATGGTTTAAAGCCATTTATCTAAGCAGTGAAGGACTTTGTATCAGCGAATGCACAAGTTAACATTAGAATACGTGCAAACAAAAAGAAAGCATTTAAAAAGTGCTTGAAGTTTTGTGAGCTGGTTAGAAGAACACCGGTTCGCTTCCACATCTCACCTCGAAGCCTTCAGCCTTTATATGGATTTGTGAAACTCCATCAGGAGCTCACCTGATTTAAGCTACTGAAGTATCAATTGAGCTGAACCGAGTATTTGAAGTATTTGATGAGAACTACAATGTAATACTGGGTTTCCATGGGGAGATGTCTGGGAATTATTGAGCAAACACATAGGCATGCTCAAAATAACTATTCATATTTGTGTACATTCTAATACTATATTTTAAAAACTGCTTAGCTAAACTGGTCTAAGGCTTTTGCACGTTAGTATAGCATTTTCTGCTCTTTTCCACAGGCCGCATTTTATTTTTTTTCAGTATGTTACGAATAAGCAGCAGTTGTTCATTAAAATGTCAGTTGACCATAGGCACCCAGTCTTTTGCTCTCTACCTTATATTGAGTGTAATAGATTTGTAATTGCACTTAAAACCGGCAAATTCTGACAGTAATAATGCTCAACCTCTTAGGGTTAATTATATAGGTACCACATCGTTACTATGTACCACGGAAGTTTCCTTATTCTGCCTCAAGAGGGCTCCCTTGTCTGAGAGAAGTGAGATGAGAGGGCGGTCATATTGTTGAGCGAGTGGGAAAGTACCCTGACTCCATCCATGCACTGTCGACTGTGTTCGGAATAATTAAAAGACGTTGGACAAAGAGATTGATGAGGGTGAACAACTCTTCGGGTAAAGTCAACAAGCAATGCACTGTGAGGGGGGCGCCCCGCTTTGCTCTGTGCCCTGTTTCAGCCTCACACACAGACACACACACACACACTGGTGCTCTGTAATTTTGCCCGAACCAGCAGCAGTGGGTGTGAGGAACCTGCAATTCACACTAATCCACACATACACTTACATCACATGTTTAAGACCACACGCACACTCACAAACAGGTTAACTTGAGCATAGTATAAAATGACACAATGCAGATCAATAGAAAACAGTAGAGGTTTCAGGACACCCATGCAGAATGACGTTCTGTTGATCTGTCAATCAGCTTCACCCCAGAGAGATAACTTGCAGACTATTGTCTCACTTTCTGTGTCTAGCTGTTATGTAACTTCAGTAACTGTTACTCTGTGTGTGTGTGTGTGTGTGTGTGTGTGTGTGTGTGTGTGTGTGTGCGCGCCACACTCCTGGCCTCTCACAAGGAGCACCGGGAGGAGAAAATTGTTTGCAGCTGCAGAAAGTGTGTTTGCAAGTCTTATTTTAAACACACAGACGGTGACAGAGGCCGTCCGGTTCATTTCTATATAGCAGCCTCTTGGCCTCAGTGCCTTCAGCATCCAAAACACAGCCTTGGGCCGTTCCAAATGGATTTTTACTCCACTGTAGACCTGCATAACTCAATGAAAATTTCATATTTATAATTCATAGTTAATAAACTCAAAAGTCTATACGGTTATGACTGTCTAAATGTTAGTCCTAACATGGGTGATCGCAGGTTCCGTCCCCAAAGAGGGCCCAGCTGTCTGTGGCCAGGGCTCCAAGATTCTCTGAGGTGGTAGAATGACCCTCCTTCTCTGTCATTACTCGGCAAGCCAGATAATGTATCTCTATAGTGTGCAAATACAGACTATCCTTTACGCAATGTAGAGCCTTCAGTGTTGCTGTGGCCAAATTATGGAATTCATTGCCCAAAAACTTTAGAGAAACTTCAGAATTCAAGAGTCACCTTAAGTCACATCTCTTCTCTTTGTGTTACGACTTTAGTTCTGTTGTTCTGTAGTATGTGTTGTGAGATTATTATTTGTATGCTTGTTTTGTTGAGACTCTGTAAAGTGTCATTGGGTTCGAGAAAGGCATTGTATAAATTAAACTTATTAATGTATTTAAAAACATGATTTAGGCCAAAACTCTGACAACTATGATAACTATGGTAACTTTGAAAAAACATGTCTCAGGCAGTATACGACCCTTTCATGTAATGACTTTCTGTGTGGCAACTTTTAAGAGGTATTAAGCACTTCAAAAGTCTGATTCCTATCACTACTGCTGTGAGCAAGGTGGGATTTTTTCTCTAGAAATAAAAATTTTACATCAAACCACTTGGAGTGACTAGGTTCACGATGACCTTCTTAACAAATGAATAATGGATGTAAAAAAAAAAAAAGATGGAGTTCCCCCTTAGATCCCAACCACATAATGTTTCTTTCATGGAGCGATAACTTGTGTTAATAAGAACAAAACAGACAACTTATGCTCTTTCTTAGGTAATTAAATGAAATTTCGATGTGTTTTGTCTTTGTAGTTGAAAGGCCTACTGTAAGTGTGGAAGAGAGAGAATATATGTGACTGAGAGACCCCGAGGGAAAACTGTATAGCAAAACATACACAGCCTCAGTGCCTGGATACAAGAGGGCTGAAGCCGACACGTTTCAGGCGTACTTCAAAAACCCAAAGCTAATTTTTAACGAGCGTATTTCTAGGCCTTGTTAATAGGCCACGTGAGGTTGGCTCAGGTGTAACACTTCTCAGACGCATTCCTGAGAGCCGCTGCCTGTAAAGCTGCCGAAAAGCTCCTCCTCTCTGTGCCCAGAACCATGACTCTGCTGGAGATTTATGTCTGAGTGTGAGATTAGTGGTGAACGCAAAGGATAGGAAGTCCTGCCCCTCAGCCTCGGGGCATTTCCTCTGCACCTGGTGATGAGAAACAGGTAAGACCGTTCAGGACGTTTGCATTTGAGCTGTGCTGATAACAATGATTAATGGAAAAGCGATTCTACTTTTCAATATTTTCCTTTAATTTATCTGTGTACTGATCAATATAGTTAGTTATAGTTTTAGTTCGATAGGAAATGAAGTATCCACTGAATGTCTGTAGGTGGCAACACCTATGAAAAGTCAGTAAATTTCAGAAGACATGACTTCACACCATGGACGTATGACCACTGGGGATGTTGCTATTAAACACTGTGACACTGTAGCCTATTGTGATGTTGCAAATCATATCATGTATCATATATTGTGTTTGACTTAAAGAAAAAAAATCCAGTTTTACACTTAGAGTCGTGACATGTTTGGTGTCCAGATTTGATCTCTTTAGCTTAGAACCGGAGCTAAGAGGATAACATTGCTATCAAACACTGGAAGTCATAGTCACCCAAGTCTTCCCTCTACCTGGTCAAACCACACTGAACTCTTCCTGAAGGTGGTACAGACTTGTGGATGTGGTTTAGTGCACCGTATGAATTACTGTGAGCTATAAAAACAAACTGCAGCAACCAGTTTAGACAACAGGGTCTGTTTTCATTAAACCACCACCCCAGGAGGAGGAGTGCTGATCTAGAATCAGTTTTTATGACAAAGACTGTCATAAATACGGAGAAAAGCCAGCCCTGGAGGGATGTCTGCCCATAGTGATAAAGTTTAGTTCATTTTTATATCTCACAGTAAGTCTTACTGAGTCCTAAACCTCATCTATGCCACCTTAAGGAAGAGCTGGATGTGGTTCAACCTAATGGGAAAACATTTTAGTGATGTATATTTATAGAAACAAATTGTGAGAGTATGGACTCCAAATATTCGTTTGCAAAGCTCATAGCTCCAGCGCTAAACTGAAAAAGCAACACTTGGATTCCAAACATATCCCAGCTGATTGACTACATCTGAAGCAGAAAATTGTGTAAATTTGTTTTTTTTACTAAACTACTGCTGAATTGCTTTATCGATGAATTACATTGTCTTGTTTAACCACAGTAACAATGGAGACATAATAACTGTTCAGTTTCAGCGAAGTGTACACCGCATGGGACATTCGGTATGTATGCCCTCTGTTTTACAGGTGAATGATGTTTGCGATCCGTGTTCACTGAGGCCTAACAAAAGTTGGCCAATTTTCCCAAATGCTGGCAAGGTGATTCATCAGGTGAACAAAGTTATACGAAACGTTTCTGATGTCTACGGTGTGTCTTCAGTACATCTCAGATTTTCTTGGCCAGACAAATTTTCTCTTCCAGTGAGACGTGAAATTGCAGGTACTATCAGAGGATAAATTACACACCTGAACTGTAGCGTATTCCTCCACTAATACAAAACGGCGCATGCATGAGAGAGAGAGAGAGAGAGTGAAAAAGCTATAATCTGAAGAATGATTGTGATTTACTGTGGTCAGTGACTCTAATGGTGGCTTATGCATATTTTTTGTATATAAGTGTGTGTGTGCGTGTGTTTAAGAGGATGCCCCCTCTTTGATGTACACGTCTGCTCCACATCAGCTATATAAAGCGTCAGGTCCCTAAGGCATAAGGTATAAAATCTACAATGAATCAACCTGACAGCATCCACTATAGGTAAAAATGTTCAATATACGCACACACACCTTTCCCCCAGTAGAATTGGAGTTATAGAAAGAGTATAAAAATGAATGTGTGAATATATACACACACATATATTTATGTATGTAGAGAGAGAGACAGAGAGAGAAATAAGACTAATAAGACTAAAGATTAAAAACCATTACAGGTAATGGGGTTTAAGGAATCAATCACACTATTTATTAATGCCACATGACTGCAGATGTGTGTTTTCACAGGTAAGGAAGTTTTAAAAACCACTAATCCTCCACAACAGCAATGGCTGAGAGAAAAGGACAAGAACGGAGGAGAAGAGGGGGAGGAGAAAAATGTGGGCTGAACTGTAAATGCTACAGTTTTAAACGGTGCCCACATAAAACAGAATACGCAGAGTTTAGTTAATGAGAGGTCGGTCTCTCTCTCTCTCTCTCTCTCTCTCTCTCTCGCCCTCTCTCTGTCTTTTCCATGCCCATGGGTGATACTGTCGAATAGTCTTTGATGTGCTGCCAGAGCGCACAAAGTACGCACCAGGGACAGGAGAGAGGGAGAGAGAGAGAGAGGGAGGGAGGGAAAGGAGGTGGAGGCAATGTTTCAGTTACTGTAAGTCTTTAAAGGCCTCGTTCCCTTAGGGAGCTCCATCACAGGGCCTTGTTTAATGGAGACATAACCGTGATTCACCACATGGGGGTTGGCGCTTGTTTGAATGAACACACAGACGCACAGCAACGGTGCTGTAATCCTTGTCCCAGAGAGTTTCAGTCACTGGCAGAGCAAACTCGCAAAGACAAACGTCTGTGTTAAACCCTTAGAAGTCATGAGCATTACTGTCATATCACATTTACATTACAGAGGAAAAGTGTCAGAAAACACAGTGATTCACAGCTTGCTATGTATGGGGCCGTGTAACTGCAGTCCAGTCAGAGTGCCCATGCTGACCCCTGTCCACCGCCATTAGTGCCTTCAATGGGCACATGAGCATCCGAACCATGGAGCAGTGGAAGAAGGTCATCTGGTCTGGTGAATCCCGTTCTCTTTTACGTCCTGTGGACAGCTGTGTGTGTGCACCTCTAACCTGGGGAACGGATGGCACTGGGATGCACCATGAGAACAAGGCGAACCAGCAGAGGCAGTGTAATGCACTGGGCAATGTTCTGCTGGGAAACCTTGGGTTCTGGCATACATATGTACCACCTACCAAAATGAATTACTGTGAGCTATAAAAACAAACTGCAGCAGCCAGTTTAGACAACAGGGTCTGTTTTCATTAAACCACCACCCCAGGAGGAGGAGTGCTGATCTAGAATCAGTTTTTATGACAAAGACTGTCATAAATACGGAGAAAAGCCAGCCCTGGAGGGATGTCTGCCCATAGTGATAAAGTTTAGTTCATTTTTATATCTCACAGTAAGTCTTACTGAGTCCTAAACCTCATCTATGCCACCTTAAGGAAGAGCTGGATGTGGTTCAACCTAATGGGAAAACATTTTAGTGATGTATATTTATAGAAACAAATTATGAGAGTATGGACTCCAAATGTTCGTTTGCAAAGCTCATAGCTCCAGCGCTAAACTGGGTTCTGGCATACATATGTACCACCTACCAAAACTTTGCTGTGGACCTTCTCTCCCTGGTGGTTTTATGGTTAAGGCTGATTGTGGTACATACATATTTGTTATATAGAGAATTTCATTTCCTTTTGATCAACAGGATTCTTGTCAATTGTGTTTCCTTTCTAAAAATAAGACTGTTACACAGAACAGTCATTTTAATAATAATTAATCATCTCTTACCTGCAAAAACAAATGTGGCTCTTAAGTTTAGAGTCTGCGTGTAGCATTTCTGAACTATCTCAAAAAATGTATATACAGTGACACCAAGCTTTTGTTAATGGCAGTGATAGAAGATAATAGATATGAAATATAAAACTTGCTGAACACTGGCAGCTGTACTAGTTGCCTCCACATTAGATAAACACTCAAATACTGTCAAATGCGTTAAATAACACATCCTGAAGCTTAGTTTTGTAGACTCTCCTAGGTAAAACTCAGGGTCTGAAGGAGCTGCCAGTATAAACTTCCCACACTTCTATTTATCGGAATGTCCTTCAAGGTTGCAGCACAGATTTTCTTGAGGACAAGCACAGCAGTGTCAGTTACAAGTCAGCTCCATGAGGGGCTTCACAACTACAATCAATAACATAACTCAGGAATGTCTTATCTGGTCAGTGTTTGGGTATTTCATTCAGCCATTTACCTCCCTGCTGCTGAGCCACCCAACCAAAAATTCCACTGCTGATCCACTCATTATATTTGCTCCCCATAGCTGACAAGGTTTCTTTGAGGTGCTGAAAGGGGTGATTTACCATTGAGCGAACATTCCTTTACCACTCTATCCTATCTCATCATTCTCTGTCCTGGAGAATGACCCTAAACCCAGCGTGAACTCTGACCTCCACCCGAGACTTTTTCTCCGCGACCCCTTTAGAACATCGTGCCCGGCTAACAGGGACACCCAATGCTCATCCATCTAGCGCTCTGCCTGCTCCTGTACTCATTAGGCTGGATCTGTCCATTCCTGCACTCGTCTATTTATCATTTGGTCCATTCTCAAATGTCTTTGAGGGTACTCACTTACTCAGTCACTCACTCACTCGCTCAATTGCCAGAGTTTTTTCATTTACTTTATGAATTCAATTTCATTAAGTAATCTTTAATTTGATTGATTCATTTATATATAAAATCATATATATAGTATTTATTTGATTAATGAATGAAATTGAATATAGTGTGTGTGTATATACATACATACATATATATGTACTTATAACAAATAGATTTAAAGTGTAATGTAACAATATACACTGTAAGTGCAATTTTATGGATGCGAAAGCTTATCTACAAGTTTCATCAAAAGAACCACCCCTCGCCTTTATCACAGCAGCACAGATTCATGCCATCTTTCCAGTGATCTTTGGAAATAACTTGTGTCTAAACCCAGCATCCTTTCAGGCTGGCAAACAGTTCTGTCTCATTTGCTGGACACTCATTTCAAACTTGTTGGCCCAGCTCGTCCCATGGCAACACAATGGGAGAGAGATCTGGAGACTGGGAGGCCAAGACATAATTCTCAAAACCTGGATATCATTATGGCACAATTTTGAAGAAGGTTTGGGATCATTATCCTGTTGAATAAAGAAATTTTGGCCAGTGATACATAAACCAGAAGGAATTGTTTGATGTTGAATGCTTGTTGATACTTGATACTTTTCTTTTTTCATGATCCAATACAATGTGAATGTTAATGCACTAAAGATAGACCAGTCTGTGCCTTTGTGGCTAATTCGTCTGTTAATACAGACTATAAAATGTTGAAAACCATTCAGTTACATTCAAGTATTTTTAATGACTTTTATTTTTATTTTGAGGGTGGGCCCAAACCTCTGGCCTGTAGTCTGGTTTTCTAAATGGCAAGAAATTCAAAAGCAATGGAATGTAATGAGAATGCGTTACACAGCTTGTGTCA
>JBBPCZ010000163.1:17431006-17450840 GCA_037974445.1 Brycinus macrolepidotus
GGGGGGAGACAGGTCAGTCAAGAGGTAGCAGAGGAAAAAAAAGGAAATATGGAATACAAGAGGAGAGAAGAGGAGATAAAAAAAAGTCCCTCTCAGACTGTCCTTATTTTTTATTTTTTTATTTTTATTTTTTTACCAGTTATTACTTTTTTTTTTACAATTGATTTCCTTATTTACGGATTAATTTAAATTACATTCTAATTGTAATCTGTTCTAAATATAATTTACATTGATGTTTACGTAGTTGTTGACAACAGTGTATCTTGTTTCATTCATCCACCTTTAAAGTGAACTGAGCTCAGAGAGAGAGAGAGAGAGAGAAAGACAGAACAGATAAGATAGAGGCAGAAAAGAGAAATAGAGAGTGGGAGAGAAAGATAAAGAGAGAGAAACAAAATAGAGAGAGAGTGAAAGGAATGATACAGAACAAGGAGAGAGGAAAAAGCAGAAAGGCGGCAGGGGAGAAAGGGAGAGAGAGAGAGAAAGACAGAGAGAGAAAGAGAAAGAGTGAGTAACATACAAATCAAGCTAGATTCATGACGTGTTGTGGACCTGTGTATGTGTGTGTGTGTGTGTGTGTGTGTGTGTGTCTTCTTGAACACAGGAACCTGGAAGCCCTAAAGCTAATTGTCCTAAAGCCGTCAGATCAGATTGATTGATGACCATGCTTCTACAGACGGTCAGTCATTCAAAACCCCCACCCTGCACACCCACACCCACACCCACACACACACACACACACACACACACACTCCTTAAGCACACATAGCAAACTTTGTTCAAATCAAAGATGCAGTTGTTATCAAAACACTCATCAACAGTTCATAACAGCTCTTAAAAAACACAAAACGCACCATTAATTCTGCAACCCACAGACAGTCCAGTAATCCTTCCTGACCTACAGTAGCTTTTATTACACAGCATTTTAGCTCCAACTGTAAAATCTCGTCGGTTGAAAAACATCATACTCGTGTTGTTAGGTCTTTTTCACTGTTATCAGTATTTTTCCACTGAGCTCCTCCTGCCAAGTAACAGCAATGTGTGCTTTACTCTGAGGCCGCTGGATCTACTTGTTTGGATGCAGGGCCAAAATTATAAAAGCATGCTGTTTTGTTTGTGATGTGAAAGCAGCAGAACACTTAAGTTACTATTAATAACATTCTGCCGTATTGCCTTTATAAATGACTTACATAACAATAACAAAGAAAAAAATAAAGATTCTCTGAACAGTGATTGAAATGCTTAAATAAACATCACTTCCTTCCTAAAATGCCCTGTAACTGGTTGTTTGTGTCACAGAATGGAGTGGCAGTCTATGTACAAGTTATTGTGTTTTTTATAAGCCAGCAGCACGTGGACGGCCTTTTCCTGGACACTGGGTTTACCCTGGACTTCACACGCTGAGGAGACCCAGCCAAAGCAGTAGCACATGTGGAAACACTTCAGCATCACCTTTAACAACTCTGCTGGCAGTGGAGAGAGAGAGAGAGAGACAGAGACAGAGAGAGAGAGAGGGAGAGAGAGTGAGAGAGAGAGAAAAGGGAATGAATGGGTGAACTGTGCCAAGAAACACACTCCTCTCAGCTGTTTCCCTCCCTCTCTCCTGCCAATAGGCATCCTGCTCTCTCTTTCTGTCTTTCTCTCTCTCTCTCTCTCTCTCTCTCTCTCTGTATGTGTGTGTGCGTGTGTGTGTGTGTGCACATCTGTGTGTTAGATCATTGCATAGTGGCGCTGTGCTATGCAGGAGCTCTTTATGGGCCGTGGAAATGGCTGGAATGTTCTTATAACAGCCATGGGAGTGACCCTTCCTCAAAGAGCCTGATTATGTATCACACACAGGGCATAATGGAGACAGCTGCCCTACGTGGGTATGCGTGCTTGGTAATGTATGTCTACAGATAGAATGGCAGAGTGTGTGTGTGTGTGCATGTGTGTGTGTGTGTGTGTGTGTGTGCGCGCGTGTGCATGTTAGTATAACTATGTTTGTGAGTACTTTCAATACTGTGAGTAATTTCAGTTCTGTTATGCCTGCACTCAAAGGGAATAATTATTAATTATTGTTAATTGTCAATTCCCAAATCATGTTAGGCAAATCAAAACTAAGTTCCCAAATCATGACAGGAAGTCTCAAGTCAATTCTCAAGTCAAGACAAGCAAATGTCAAGTCAATTACTGAACTAAGACTGTTACATTTCAAGTCAGTTCCAAAGTCAAGGCATAAGTTTCATGTCATATCTTTAGTCTAGACAGGATGATCTGAAGTCAGTTCCCTAATCAAGAGAGGTAAGTCTCAAGTCAGTTCCCAGCCCAAGACAGGTAAGTCTCAAGACAATTTCTAAGTCAAGATAAGTATGTCTTAAGTCAGTTCCGAAGTCAGGACAGGTAAGTCTCAATTCAATTCCCAGGTCAAAAGAAGCTGATCTCAGATCAGTTCCCAAGTTAAGACAAGTATGTCTTAAGTCAATTCCCAAGTTAAGACAGTCTAAACATTTTGAATGATACTGCACATGTGACTTGAGTGTCCCTTGTCTAAATCTTACCTAAACCTAAAACTACCTAAATCTTAGACTAAGGTTAACCTCAGGAGCCACACAGCAATATTTTGTCTCTTTTGCTTTTTTTTATGATGCAGATTCAGTCAAGCAGTTTTTTTATTGCCAACCAGCCAAATTTTATCACACGTACCGGTTTCCCTATCCTCATGAGGACATTTGGTTCTCACTAAGGGCAAAAAGCAAGCACATATATGTTTCCGTCTGTTTGAAAGATAGAGAAGATTGTTCTTTGGAACATTCACTGAACCGAAAAAACAATTCACCTAGATAACTCACACACACATTCATTCACTGACAAGAAGGGGTTATCTATGAGGTGTGACAGTAAACACACAAACACACAGAAGTACAAACACAAGCAAGAATGTGAGAGAGACCATGGTGATGAAACACCTGACATGCAAAAAGACAGTTACCCAAACAATCCTGCATTCACACACAAAGTGAAAGAGAAAACTGTCAGTGACAGATATGATTGCATTTCTTCATTCCAGTGTACACTGTGTTCCTTCCCTTGTGCTTTAATGTACTTCTCAGACACACATTCTGCACGGATGACGCTGTGTGCTGCTCATGTGTCATATGGAGCCAGGACTTTGGTTCCGCTCGTGTGTAGTGTGTGTGTGTGTGTGTGTGTATATATAGTGGGATACATTCACATACACTCATATAGGGGCTTTCCAATGTTTCGTGGGATATGCTTTATAGGAAAATTATACATTCTTTCTCATTTTCACACACACATGCCCAAATTTCACTATGCAATTCATTGAAGTGAACTGAAGACCACTAAGTGCTGTAAGATACAATGCACTAACCAGACACTTTATTAGAAATATTTACCGTGTACGTCCACTGACTGGCCACTTTATTAGAAACACCTACCCTGTATTTCCACTGACTGGCCACTTATTAGAAACACTTACCTTGTACTTTCACTGAATGGCCACTTTATTGGAAGCTCCTACCTTATGTATCTGCTCTCTGGCCACTTTATTGGAAATACCAACCTTGTATTTGTACTGACTGGCCACTTTATTAGAAACACCTGTGCTAATGTGCAGTTACAGACTAGCCCATCTGCTGTCATACTCCATTCATCAGTGGTCAGTTTCTGACATGCAGTAATATGCACTAACCCCCATGAGTCATTCAGCAGCTTCTATAAAGCTAACATGTATGTTAGGTAGTTATGACAGTGCATACATTCAGGTTCTTGGCATTTAAAGGGTTAAGGGAAAGTATTTCAGTCTTCTCTGTTTGTTGGAGACAGGCCGAATTTCTGCTGAACATTATCATCAGTTGATGAACTCATGAAGAGTCGAAAGTGATGCTACATTTCCCATTTCTGCCCAAGCATGTTTATCTGGTCTAACCTGTGGTTTAGCGGTTAAGGAGTCGTGTTCTCTACAGCTGATAGCAATTCAGGCACAAAAAACATCAGATCCTGTGAAAATGTGCCAGTTTTCACACGTGTGTTCCTGCTCAGACAGACCACAGTGTATAGCTGGAGTTAGGCTGCTTTCCAATTCAAGTAATGATCATAACTAGATATGTAATGATAAGGATTCTTCAGGGTCTTCTAGGCCACATGTCAGACAGACACAAGTCCTGGAAGGCCAAAGCACTGCACACTTCCTCCTTGGTTAACGCACTGGATTCACACTTTGCAAAACCATTGTGAGCTGAACTGAGCTGGAAAACACTGGTCTCTGGATAGCTGTGGTCTGGAAGGAAACAAATTTGACAGCCATGCGCTAGGCCCTCAGAAAAAAGCCAATGTATTTGTTACAATTAAAAAATGTCGAATTTTTAACTTTTTATTTAACACAATGCTTGGTTGTATTCAAACTCTGCATGGGTTGTAGTACCAGTCTAGTACTAGCACTATTCTAATTCCAAGTTTTAGCTAGAACTAAAATGGCTCTTGAAACTGAAAATTGTCCAATCAGGACGTTGTTCACTGTGGTCTCTGGATATCCAGCCAAGTGAGCACTCCCATTGGTTAGAGCTTCAGGAGGCAGACATTAATTTAACTTTCCACATAATTATGAATTAGGATGGTTGAATCAACCAGTCGTGTTTTGATTTCTAAAAGTATGACCAATTTCATAAGAAGAAAGGGTCAAAACCTCATTTGAAGGTGTTATTCTCCTATGGTTTAAATTTGATGAACGGTTATTGGGCTGTCTGTACAGGTTTGTTGAGGACCAGTTTAAAGGTATGTGTTCTAAACGAATACTAATATATGTGATATAACACTATTACACCCACACCCACACACATTTATGGACAGGGCACCACGATATATATATATATATATATATATATATATATATCCTGGTGCCCTCTCTTCCCCAGGCAAGCAACACACACACCTGGATGTCCACATGATGTAAAAAAAAAACATGATTCATCAAACCAGGCTACCTTCTTGCAGTGCTCCGTGGTTCTGATGCTTGTGTGCCCATTTAAAGTGCTTTCAGTGGTGGTCAGCATTGGCACTCTGACCAGTATATATTATTTATAGATGGATGCTCAGTAACACATAATACAACATCATTTTTAGATATAGTTACTCACATATATATGATACTACTAATGTGTGTGTATCGGTGGCGACTCCTCTAAGACTACAAGGGAAGCTCCGCTTCCTCTAACATTTCAGAAAATAAATGCTCAAATATGCACGGTCGTATTTATATTGCTTTAAGTAAAAGTGTGCTTGAACGCGTTGAACTTCATGACGAGCTCGTTCAGAATCAGCTGTTTATCGTAGATTGTCTTACGCGATTTTCTTGTCATACATTTCCGTGCAGCACAGTGCACTAAACCCTATTGAAGCGCAGCTTCACTGGACCTCTATGGCCCGGCACAGGAGAGTTTGTTCACTGCAGTGAAGCTGGACGGTTATTGGATAAATGCAGCAAAATCGTCACTTCCAGGGAAGCTCAGTGTCTCTGGGAGTGAATGGAGCAGTGGGCAGGGCAGGATGCTGGGCTGCTGCATGTTGATTGGAGGAAATGTCTAAAGGGCGGGACCCCTTTTTGATTGACACCATGTTTTTAATCGACACCGGTAATGGAGCGATTCGCGCTCAGGCCCAGCGGATCTGTAAGAGAAGTCGTGAGACAAACTGCTGCACGTAGTGTGTTATTTGCTAGTGATATGAAGCATTTCCATTTGTACATATAATTCTTAAAATAAAGAAAGCAATTATAGCGTTCTTGAATTTGCTCCTTGTTTCAGCTTTGTAAAGTTTGTGCATTCATATCATTAAAGGAGCTCGTGGAAGGGGAAACCAGCTGTGCATAATATTGTTGACCTGCTTTTGGCAAAGCCATTTAATAATCTTCTTTATGATGAGAGACTCAGAAACCAACGCCCAAGACTGATTTGGTGCAAAATCAGGAAAAAATTACAGTTTCAGCTCTCCTGGTATGACCAGGTGAACTGGCTGATAGGAAGTGTTAAGTTGTCTGGACAGCGTCGTTGAACATGCAGTCAATGAAGGTCTTCACATTCAGGTGGCAAAACATAATGAAACAGTAAAAAAACAAAAAAAAACAAAAAAAAAAAAACGCCTTTTTGAACCGCCTAATGGATGTTCACTTCCTTGCTTGGTTGTCAGGAGCTGGCCGTCAGGGGGCATGATGGGAGTAGTGAATCAGCAAATAAGGGAAATTACAGGGAATTTACAGAAACATTAGCTAAATACAACTCTGTCTTGGCCACACAATTCAGTCATCAGCTGTGTTTTCTGGTATGTCCCACTCAGTCCAAAATGACTTGATCTCTGCTCTTGCAGCCACTGTTTCTGATCATAAGACTGCTCCCTTTATAGCATGGCAGATGGATGAAGTACGACAGGGTCACAAACCATTTTCTGAAAAAGGAACGGAGGGCGGAATTTATGTACAAATAATGGAACTAATTTTATGATGCAGGCCTAAAATGAGCTTCCCCTGTTTAAAAGACTAGCAGCCGCCACTGGTGTGTACATATGTGTACCAGCTACCATGCAGTATATGGCTTCTTATATAATTGAAAAACTCAAGATGACATTCACAGTAGAAGTAAAATCGTTGTTGAATGTGTGTGTGTGTGTGTGTGTGTGTGTGTGTGTGTGTGTGTGTGCATGCGTGTGTAAACACTCTCCGTTTCCTAACTCATTAAAGCCAGTAAAGGGGCCCCCGAGGAGAAAGGCAGCAGGATGTAAAGCATCCTCCGCCGTGCTGTGCGTTAGCAGTGTGTGTTACTATATTCGCTAACCAGCCTGCACCTTATTTTTTCCCTTTCACTTCTCCACAGGAAGTCCAGCAGAATGAGGCGGTGCTGAGCATGTGAAACAAAGTGACAAAGCAAAGGTGTGTGTATCTGTGCCAGTGTGTGTGTATGTGTGTGTTAAGAGGATGTTAGTTTAAAGCTGATATTCCCAATGAGCCTTTCTTTTGCCTCTGTAACAATGAGAGGAGTTTCTGCCTGCTTCCTTTGAGCTTTTATTGGACACACACACACACACACTCAGACACAAGTGTGACAGGAACAAATGGAAACGAGGAGCCACGCGCTGA
Organism: Brycinus macrolepidotus; assembly: GCA_037974445.1. Taxonomy (NCBI): domain Eukaryota; kingdom Metazoa; phylum Chordata; class Actinopteri; order Characiformes; family Alestidae; genus Brycinus; species Brycinus macrolepidotus. The sequence goes on from JBBPCZ010000163.1 coordinate 17,438,136, forward strand.
AAGACAACATCCATGTCTCTGCAAAAGAAAGGCCGGATACACTCTCAATGCTAATTGTGCATTAGACACGGACACACACACACACACACACACACGCTCAGTTGTATGCAGAGCATGCCACACATCAGATAGCAACCTTCTTCTCTAATGAAGCCGCACTTGTGTGTAAATTATGCTACATTACATAACGCTTTGTTGTGGAGAGCTCATTATGTGCAGATTGTTTCATTAGTTCCGCAAGATAGACCCCGACTGTGCACTCCATAAGCTCCAAATCTGTTCACTTACACAAGGCAAAGAAAGTCTAATTGTTTTTGTGTGTGTATGTGTGTGTGTGTGTGTGTGTGTGTGTGTGTGTCTGTGTGTTTGGTCCATATAGTGTAACAAATTTAGTGTAAAACTACAGTAGTTTATTGTCAGCAGTTTATCCACAGTACTTATACTGTACCCTACAACTGCAACACTTTACTGTATTTCTACTGCCCGTTATTGTATTTATCCACTTCTTCCCTGCACAAATATATCTAGCTTTCGCTACTGAATGCTTGAATGCATTTGCTAACGTAGCTAAGTAGAGGTTAAATTTTACAACAGCATAGGACTGTTTATCAAGTCCGAGATAAATCGAGCATCACATTACAGCAGTTACTGCACTTATCCCAGTCTTTATAACTACAAAGTTGCCAGTGGCCAAATATGCGTTCATTATTGAATTACAGGATGTACACAAACCACCATCATGGATGGAATACCAAAATGCAGTAAAATGTATCTTCAGGGAAGGAATAACCTAAAGCCCCCTTTATTAAACTATGCAATGTTCTTTCTTCTTTTCTGGAGTATTTCATATATCTGTGTATGAATCACAAAACTGGAAGTTTTTTATGGTCATATGACAGCAAGACAACATTTTAAAAGTGTATAATTGTGATATATTGTGGCAGGGTTTTTTTTTTGTTTTGGCATAGTCGTCAGTGTGGAGAGTTCTCACCACTCCCAATCCAGCTCAACACAGTGTCACAACATTTCACAGTTAATCACAGTGTGTGGGTGTATACATATATATATATATATATATATATGACTACTTCCTGCCTTTGCGTTAAAAACCAAGTGTTTGTTTTGCATAATTACAACTGATTACTGATTGTAATTTTCACAGAGCAAACCTCCTGTCTGTACTAAAGCATGTGACAATGAATAAGGCTTAATGGATAGTGAATAAACTATGTAACTTTTATTGAAATACAAGATCTTAATAAAGTCATCCTACGTGTTCTTTAGTCAAAAAAAAAAAAGTGTTGCCACAGTTGAATAATGTGCAAAATGAGTAGCTAATGCAAAGTTTATTAATGTTTTAACATCTTAAACCCAAATATACCTTTTCTTGAATAATTTCACACTTCCAGGAACATCAACATATGTTCTTGGTCTCATTAATAAATGTCCTTTTTCATGCAACACCATTTTTTAATAAATGCCCATTTTATTGGTAAAAAAAAATAAGACAAGGACCAGACTGTCATGGAAATAAGTTTATCTTAAAATGGGAAAACTATCAAACGACAAGCAACTACACATTTCCTCTTCCCTAAATTGTTCATCCATTATGCTCAAGCGAATTAAGTTTTCTTTGTGTGTGTGTGTGTGTGTGTGTGTGCGATTTCCCTTTGCTAATTTGCCGGCATTTGGTTGGTGGTTTGGCTTAATCGCTGCTGGCCTCCTCCGGGGGAACTGTGTTTGGTGCGAGTCAAACACAGATGAAACAGTGGTAGCACTCAGAAAAAAAAAGAGTTAAATAAACAAGTCCAAAGCCAAATGATTTGCAGGTGTGAGTCAGCAGACAGCATCTGCGGTAGGGCACAGGGTTGATCTCTGAGGAGCGCCGCCTCTCCATAGATGAATGGCATGACCCGCATTGCCGGGACAGTTATGTAATTGCCTCAGCTGCTGGTGGAGCTCAGTGTCGGCTCGAAGTGGGGTGACACTTAGGCTGAACTCACTGTACAAAGACTTTTAGACACCAGGCGTCTGCTTCCTTCTGCTCAGGAAATGATTGTTCTCTCGGCTTACATTCTGCGTTGGGCCCATAGGGAGAGCATGTGTGTGTTTGTATGTGTGTGTGCGTGTGTGTGCGCGTATACGTTACAGTAGCTTACATTGAGTTTCTAGCCTTTATAAGTGTTTTTTGTTTTGCTACTGCATATATTCAGCTACACTGTTAATTACAGGTTTAGCACGTGTTAGTCTTCACCCTCCCAGTGTTGGTGGTATTGTGTGATCAGGAGAGTCCTAGCTAGATGGAGGAGTGGGACAAGACTAAATTGGGGAGGAGTGATGGTTTTCTTTTCTTCAAAAATAAAACTAATACCACATGGATGGCATTAACTTGCCTTCAGTTTGAACCCATAATAAAATATGTCCTTCTCTACTCCTAAACGCAAATATGGTTGCCCACGTTCAACAGAATTTCTTCATTTGATTCAAACCCATTTAAAATTACAGAGCTCCTTTGTTATCGCCTGCACTATCTGCAGCTTCTAGAGTTAAACAAGCAAACATTCTTTTTAGAAAGTACTGAGGAAATTGAGTCTGTTGTTCCTCTTGGAACCAGTTGAACCATCATCTGGCCCTGAACAGCAGCCTGAGTAGTGAAGAGGAAGGCGCTATAGAGACATGGCAGATTTAGTTGTCATTATTGTGCTTAATAACCTGCCATCAACCTTCTATCAACGCTTACTGACCTCAGCCGGCCTCTGCTGCCCTCTGAGGTCAATTCCTGCGTCCTGTGCCTGCGGGGACTCCTTTCTTCTCCCACTTCTGATGAGACACAGGTTGTTGGGTGAAAGAAAGAAAAAATGTGTTTGTGGGTGTGTGTGAAGGAGTGTGTGTACACACACATATATATATACACACATACGTACATACACAATGGGCAGCCTTGGTCAAATTGCACATTTTGTTGACTATTTATTTGCTGATTGGAACATATTGGAAAAAATAGCTTAATGTGTGCTTAAGACACCCACCCCCCATCACCCACTTCAGTCTGCAGTTAGTAAGACTTCATTTTCGCAGCCTCCAAACATTTTTTGTGGTCTTTTTGTTTTTGATTTAGGATTTTCCTTTTAGTTCTTAACTATTCACAGGTCGTCTTGCCTGAATGTTTAAGATCATATTTTCAATAATTTATACAGCCTGGGGATTGTGAAGGACATTTCAAAACCAGTCCAGGGTTGATTTTGTATGCATGTTTTGGATCATTGTCTTCTTGTAATATACAACCTCTTTCCTTATTCAGTTTCTTTACTGTCTGTGGGACATTAGCTTCCAAGATTTGTTGATATTTTGTAGGATCCTTTCTTCTCCACCACTTTTATTCTTCCACTGCCTGCCACAAAACTCCTAAGCATAACAGACCCACTCCCATGCTGAACTGTTGGCAATTCTTCTCCAAACATACCTTTGGTGATTGTAGACAAAGAGATCAGGTTTTGACCACAGACCAGTTTACTTGACCACAGCACTTCCAAAATACTTCTGGTTTAGATGTTTCAAAGTGGTTCAGATGTGGACTTCTGTGATGAGATCTTGGTTAAGGTTAGAGACCGATATTGTTAGGATTTTACTGATACAGACATAAAAACTGATACTGCTTATCGATATTCCTGTTAATACATAAACTCTCTGTAATTTGGTGCAAAAAACAGACGTGAATAGATGTGAAAAGATTCAGCAGTTATTTTACTATGAATTTTTCAGAGAAATAACAAGCTAAACTGTTTCCTGAGTTTCCTGTATATTTAGGAGGAGCGATTGCTACAAATGTCTGGTCAACAAATTTCTGGGGGTGATGTGCAGAGCATCACTTCTGTCCATCTATTGTTCCAATCTAGCATTAACCATTTGAAAATGCCAGCTATGTTAGAATGCTTTAACACTAAGCATAAAGACCAGCATTATTTGTTCAAGAGCTTATAGATATTTCAGTATTCATCAGTCAGAAACCGGTACCAATTTAGTACCAGTACCCATCCAAGTTAAGACTGCTGATCGCCCTTCCATGTTTTTACATGCTTGTGTAGCAGCTGTGATGTGGAGATTTTGCTTTGCATACCTAACTGGCTGACAAGCTGTTTTTTTTTCTTTAGTCTTCCAGATCATGTCTTTATTTTAATGACATTTTGGACAGTGAAAATGACAAGCAGGAAGTGTTTAGATATCTTTTAGAGGCTTGTCTTGTTCACAGTCAATTATCTTCAGTCTCATATCCTCAGTCTGCTGCTTAGTTGAGCCCTTGGCTGTTAAATGTAAAGACAGTACCATGAGAGGTTTAAAGGGTTACATCATTTATCATGCTTTGGAATGTTCTACACTTGACTTGGGTGACGGCCTAATGAGTCAAGTAAGCTCCATACAAAATTAATAACACTAGTGGATCGACTGAAAAACATCAAAACCTTTGCATGTTTTATTTTGGGTTTTTTTTTTCCAGCAAATAAATAATAATTGTGAATTAAGTTGCCGATGTTGTACTGTCACTTGGAAAATCGACAAAACATTTAACGCACACTTACTACGGATGAATAAATTGTGCGGCCTTTTCCTTCTTGGTTCGCTTTGTTCTGGGAGTACCCATACTGAGTCTGTTCGCCATGATCAGGCTAATAGCTGCAGTGCAGTGCATTGTGAAGTTGCATTACTGAGGCAGATTCAGTCTGATATTGCGTCTGAATGTGAAATGATGTTCCGACACTTATGAACTGATTCCTTGTTTAGGGCTGTGCTGTGGTTCCCCTCCTGAACTCCCTCTCTATGTGAGAGATTCTGAAAAAGTGTGTGAGTGTGTGTTGTGTGTGTTGTGAGTGTGTGTGTGTGTGTCCAGGGCAGAATCACTTCTCAGTACTGGTGAATTTATAATGTGTGTGAAACATCTCTGCTATGCATGGTCACATCTCCTCACCACCACTTCCTAACCCTGACATTTACTGGCCTTAGATGAAAGTCCGCAGGCCATCATGGAGGCCATTCCGCTCTTTAACTCCTGAGGGTCAGTATTGCATACAGAGATGTTGCTGTGGCCACTTCTGTCCTTGTACATTTCCATATGGACACCAGAAGCGAGTAGTGTTTTGCCAGCTTCTGCAAGGTCCACATCTTATGGGAGGGTACAACATCAGAGTGTGCTTTTCTCGTGCTCTAGCAGCTGTACTGGACACACAACCTGCCTTTTTTAATGTTTTACTCTTTAAAAGTTTCTGTTTTAATACAAGGAAAAATAAGTATAAATAAGTTTCTGAGGAAAAATAAGTATAAATCCTCCACATGACTTAAATGTCAAGTAAATGCACGTTTACACTTTTTTTTTTTTTCAAATTTTAATGCATGATTTCCATTCACTGAAACAACACCTTGTATTTTGCTCTAACCACAATTAAAGTTTCGTTCATTTTTCCCCAATATGTAAAATATAAAGATATACATATATAAAGAAAGATACTCAAACGAGCAGCAATTGCTCGCTACTCTTTACACACTGCATTATGTAGGATTTCAAATACAGGCTCCTGCACTTAAATAGTGTAAATATGTCTAACAAAGAGCTATGGGTGATTCAGTAATGTGTGCCGCATTCCATAATGGAAAAAATACACTTGCACTATATGGGTGTAGAAACTGGAAATGTATAACTTACTTAGCACACTATAGAGGAAGTAGGGAACCGATTTGGATTCAAGCTGATACTATTTTGGTCTGGTCTTATTTACTAACAGCTAACTAATCCAGACTAATAACACATTAGTTTGGATTAGTTAGCTGTTAGTAAACAAGACCTGACCAAAATAGTATCAGACTGGTACCAATATCAGCAGATACTTGAGCGTGTGGTATCAATATCTGTATCGGAGCTGAAAAATGAGTAATACATTTATATACAACAGAGTGCTTGTGTCCTTCTGACCAATCAATGAAGTATGTGTGAAAGGCCTGGTCAGTATCAACTACCCCGAGTGTGTGTGTGCACATGTGAATCTTGGCGTATTTTTGTAGCACATCTGTGACGGTTCACCCATTTGAGGGCGTGCATACATTTGCATAGCTTTCAGGATCAATGCATGGGTGGAGTTGTGTAAACTGATCAGAACTGTGCATGTGTCAGAGATCCGCTGCAGATCAATCAGTGTTTAAGCGTGACAAGATCTAATCAATACACTTACTTCTGTCCTTCTGTTACAAAAACTCCACCCCATTCACTGCAGGCTTTATAATATATCACAGTGGGAGCGCTGATATTCTTTACTATAGCTCTATTTATATATATGGAAGCAATGCTTCACACCTGGCACCCTTGGGTGGTCTGATCATAAGTGGACAGCAAGAGTGAATGGCATTAAATACAAGAGTGAAAGGGATCCAGTGTGTCTCGTGATTGTGATCCAGTCACTCAAAACGCCTTTGGAGGTGGACAGGGATACATATGACCACATAGCCGCATTTGCAGTGTGAACATGAAAGCATCCTGATGGAACCCAGGCTTTGTTTATGCTTGGCATTAAAGGGCCCATACCCTATATTTTTCTTGTATTTTATTTTTTTTTCACGTTTCTACGGGTTAGTACACCAAATTACAATTAAACTGACTTTTTTGTGTGAAATCATAAAACTGCTGAACCAAAATGGGCTGTTTTTGCAGCTTACTTTCCATATCTAGTTTCCATATATATAAGATTCGTTTTAAACATTTTTTTCTATGAGATGGGGACCTTTAAAAAGTGTCCCATATCTGGATGTTGTCCATTCATATATTTAAAAGATAAGGTTAACCACACTGGTCTAGCTGTCCTGATCCTGAGGTGGCCAGGCACGCATTGTGATCGGATCTGTGTTTCACAGCTGTGGTTTAGACTCTATTTGCAGTGTAATGTCATTTGTGCTCCAAGAGAACTTTCACACTGTGCTGGAACACTGGACTTTGAAATTCAGTGTTTAGATTGCAATGCCTTTAAGATGATGAACACAGATGGGTCTAAACTTCTGACTTGCACTGTGTATTATCCCTTGGGGTGTTTCACAAAACAGGATTTCTAACTTAGCCACATAACTTAAGCCCAAAGTCAAGTGTGCAATCAAAATGTGAAATCAGAGACATAACACAGACAGACCCCTGCCTTCTTTCTTCATGCATTAGCCTCCTTGCCCTTGGTTCCACAGGGAAGTTGTAGTGATTCCAGACGACATTACAACCTATACTGGTTGAGCTCTTTGAATTGTTATTTATTTGGCTTGGAAAGCTTTTACATGTGTGTTTTAAACATGTCAGTTGCCTTGGTTGCCTCCTACACCTATCCAGGCCCAAAAAAAAGAGTCCAGGCCCAAAGTCAACAGGAACTGTTTTGGTCTTGTTGCTTTACGGTACAGATACCTCCAAAGGGCTCATATGATAGAAAGCCAGTAAACTAAACGTAGAATGTAAACATTTCACTACTATACTGTTCACTTGCCAGTCCATATGTGGAAAATAGGCAGTAAGAGTGGCCTGCTTTGAAGCCATTGTTTTTGTGATGTCACAATGTATTTACACTCTTCTGCCTATTCGCCTCAAAGCAGTTTATCCTGGACATTCACAGTATATGGAAACATACAGAAATCAAGCTACAAACACAGCCCCCTTTGTGGAAAATAGGCAGCAAAAATGACCTGCCTTGAATATGTTTTTGTTTCTGTGATGTCACAACACATTTACATACATCCACCAATACAGCTTACATCAGTTTGGTCGGGACATTCATAATAAAGCTTTGAGAAGTGTTTCAGCCCCTTCTTGAAAGAGCCACAGTGTAGCACAGCCAATCAGAACTGAGTTCATTTACATATAGGTATAGGTAAAGGTATAGGTAAAGACACTGCAACAAGGGGTCAAGGGAAGTTGGGAAAAAGTGTCATGTAAAAAAGAATTTTCTGTTTATGCTATATAAATCTTCATAAGTGGACCTCATAAAATGAGTTACAACACAAGAAAAATGTGGCCTATGGGCCCTTTAAATATGGAAGCCCTACTCTTGGTGTGTGTGTGTATAGGTGGGTGGGTAAGCGCATTTACTGTACTTAAGACTGTCTCTGTTCTTAGGCCATTTGAGACAGATTATTACATCAGGGAAGTCTGCTTTTACATTCTGAAACACACACACACACACACACACACATGCGCTCACTCTTCTCTCGTTTACCAAGTGAATGAATCACGGTGGCCCTCTCCCAGCTCTGAAAAGTGGCTTCTTAAGCCTTTGAGTTCTGTGTGGTTGGAGCAGCAGCATAATTAGAAGCTTGAGCAAGTGAGAGCTTTTCTAATGCTGTACTTAGAGAAAGCCAGCACTGTTATCAGCCTTGTACTTACTGACGATTACACGACTACACAGAGGAGGCCGCTGACGGAATGGAACAGAATGCAGTGGGCAGAAGCAAAGACACCCAGTCTACTGAGCACACTTTAACCGTTAGAAGCCTGAAGTTATTATTGTTTTGCTTTTCTATTAAAATGTCACTACATAATTGCATCATTAATTATTACATTTCGTAAGTGGTCAATTACATTTCCATATCAACAGCTTTGTCGTTTCTGCATTTGGATGCAGGACAAAAGCAAAACATGGCAAACATGTTAAGGATCCAAAAGGACTGTATTCATAACTATACCTTTTTCATCAAATTCATAATAAAATATCTCAGGTACTTACAAACACTGAGATATGGAATTAAAGTTTAAAATGTTCAATTTGGCCAGACGTTTTCAAAAATAATATTAATTACAAAAATGAGGCCATACAAAGCCTTAAATTGAAACACTGACTATAATAATAATAATGATAATAATACTAATAATAATAATCATCATCATCATCATCATCATCACAATAATAATCATAATAAGCATAATAATAATAACTACACGAATGATACTAATATAATAACTGCTACCCCGACCCCAGACAATGGGCCATGGGGGAATACAGTTCTTGGCAGGACAACCAACTTAAGCATTGTGATTGTGAGGGTAATGTTTACACAAGCAGAACTCAAGATCAGACCCGCACAGTTGCATAGTGTGTGCTCACTTTGTTACAAAGTAAACACTGATTTAGGTTCCCTGGAACTTTATCTCATCATGTCTGAGAGATCCTTCTCAAATACAGTGAAGAAACAATGAAATCAGCTGTGTAGCACCTGCTGGTAACACTTAATATTTTTTTTTTTGTATATCAGCTATAGTAAGATAATAAACATTCACTTTGTGATCCACTTCGGCACAGGAACAACAATCTAAAGGTTTAATTTATATATAATACAAGCAAGCCTCAAATGTCTGTTTTATAAGTTCAGTGTACCACTGCTGTAGAACCTAGTATAATGAACTGTGAGTCCCTGAAGGGCGCTAATAGATATAAGCATTACTGCAGTAGTATAAATTAAATATTAAATGATTCTGCATCAAACATTGCCATGTAATGATAGTCTCACAACTTGACTGTATTTAAGTCTCAGCGTAACAAAATCCAAAAGTTTATATTTGTGTGTTTTACAAGGCCTTGTCCCAGCCAATCAGATTTTAGAGCCAGGCCTACTCACCCTGTGTACTGACTGCAGACTGTGGGCAGGCTGAGCTTGGCATCGCTGGCTTAAAAAATGAGGCCAAAAAGAGAATGAAGGGGGCGTGTCACTACATTTAAATCTTCACAGCACATCTGAATTGCAGATGATTTGAATCTACAGCTTGGGCTAGATGTAAATCAGCTTCATCTTTGCCTGTTTTTATATCTTCTTGGGTTTACAGAAGTAGAAAATAATGGCTTTACTAGTCATTTGTTAACAGCAGTGAAACAGTGTATGTGCCAAAGATGAAACCTTATGTTGATGCCTCTTTATTCTTCAAAGGGATAGAGGACAAGCCCATTTATACCAGCGCCCCTGCTGAGAATACTTCAAGGCACATGCTCAGATAGACTCTCTGCCATTTTGCCCTCAGAATATATAAGTACTCTCCTGGTCAGTTTTTTTTCAGTAGGGCACAACTGAATCATGGAATTGAACTTATGGACAAGCTCTTAACTCCAGGTTTGGTTTTCTGTGAAGCACTTTGGTGAAAATTAAACTATGTTCAGTTCATGTTCATGTTGCCTTGAATCCATGGCACCCAAAATGTCTGTGAACAGGTGTAATCCTTTCTTATATTCATTTACGCAGTCATATTTCAGCTCAGAGCCATTGCAACTGACCCATCTGCTGCTTGAGTAGACATCTCCAACCAACTGCCATTATCACCCTACTGTGACTGTTAGAAGATCTCAGCTCATCTTTAAAGCAGGGATTTCTTTCTGATAATAAAACCTTGAAGGTAATGAATCATACAGAAGGCTTGGAAAGGGGTTAAGCATCTGAACCCTTCAGACATCACTGTCTGTAATTTGAATGTAAAGCAACACCACACTCGCCAAAATACTGCTGGGGTGTGTTATTCATTTCAAATGATGGTTATTTTTATGCATGTGAATGTTCACACTTTACAGATAGATTTGGTGCAGATTTATTGTCATGGAATTAAGCTAATGTCAGCATTTTTATGTATAACGTAGCATAGAATTTAAAGTCAACATTACAAAAACTGAACAAAAATTGCTCAGCTTCTCTATAGGCTTAGAGTTCCACAGATCTTGTCCAGTGTGAACCATTTGGCTCATCTGTCTTAAAATGTCTGGCTTAACATCTGGTCGGATGGCTGTTCGGCCTTTATTGTTGAAAACTCAAAAACTCTCTCTCACTTTCGCTCTTGCTGTCTCTGTCTTTCTCTCTCGCTACTCTCTTTACCCTCTTCTGTCTCTCGCTCTCTCTCCTAAATATATACATGCTCCATGCTTTGTTAACAAAAGACTCCCTCTGCTATCATTGTTCTTATCAGCTTTTATAGGAGTTGAGAGTGAAACTGAATGTAAAGAGGCGTGGGAATGGATTAGCCTACACCTCCGAGCACTCAAACCTTTTAATGCATTCCACACCACTGAAAACACACACGCATGCACACACACACACACACACACACACACACATACAGTAGAGTCGAAAGTGAAAGTAAAAAGACATTACATATACAGAGACACACAACAGGGATAGACAGACAGAGAGAGAGAGACTTCTAATAAAGGTAAGTCCAGCTGCTGTTCCTTTGTGTGGGAATTTTATAGGTTAAACATTTCACATATTTATAAACAGCATAAATATAGCAAAATAATACATTACAAATCTTGCGTTCATCACAAACTCTTTAAAAGGTGGGTTTTACGAATGATACCACTGTAGTTCTCTAAACTTAACAAAAAATGTTTAAATGTGCAGTAACCTTCAAACAATGCACTTTTTTTTTTTTTTACCACTTTACCTTTTTTCTTGAAAGCTTTACATTTTGTGATGGTTCTTCGATACTTTGAAAAGTTCATCTAATATACAAACGTTCTCTACCATAGCATCCATTGGAGGGTTCCTTCATCCATGGCATTACACAAAGAACCCTTTGTGATGCATTTATTTTTTAAAAGTGTGTATGAATGAATCTATTAATACAAAAACAAAATGAGAAGAAAACATCAAACCAAAAAAGCAAAATGCAATCAACAAAGACCTCAAAGACCAAGAATGTCACTGACATTCTGACATGTCTAAACCCATTCCACCTGCTCTCTGCAGATGTGGGTCCAACACAGGAACTGAGCCAGTATAATACTCCAAAAAATACAGAACTGTACACAAAACTAACTTTAACATCTAACATGAACATCTAAATGTTTTTATTATAATTACCATTTAACAAGATGCAATTAGCATAATTAACATATAATGCATATTAACAGGATTGCCATTTAACATTATGATTATTAACCTAATTACCATTTAACATAATATTTAATAACATAATAAATCTTCTTTTAATGTGCCCAGGAAACTCTTTACAGCAACATCTACAGCGTAGCGCAAGCTGAGTCAAGTCAAGTATATCATTTCAACCATCTCTTTCATGCTGGAAGACAAGACAGGCAAATGCATGTACAAAAAAAAGATGGCTTATTTCAAGGACACTTTGAAAAAAACAGAACCAAAAAAAGATTTTTGCAAAAAATACATTAACTAAATACTAACTAAAAACTAAAGTTCAGAGTGAGTTTGTATTTTTTCTAGAAAAACTCACCAAACTAGATTTGTTCACAGTTAAATTTTAGCTTTTCATTTATGTTCATGTTATGTTTTATAATAGTTTGCACATTGATTTTCCTCCTGATATTGATAGGAAACTCCTGCTGGAGAAACCTGTGGCATGGTAAAGTTAATGGGTGTGTGAATAAAGCTACTATCTATTAATAAATTTGTAGCTGGGTTTCACTTTTACAGACCTGAAGAACAATTTGGTTTTGGTCTGCAGCCTGTGCCTACATTTATTATGAAAACAAAAGAAAGTCACACTGGGTGAATCGACGTCTCAGCTTGCTGCAGAAACTCTATAAAATCATATGTGTACTACCAGTGTCATTAATAATAATGAATTTAGTTTCACTTCATTTTACATCACAGGCCTGCTTTAGTTCTTTACTGCCATATTTGCTGTTTTAACTGAATGTAAAACGGTAACTAACCTCTTTGCCTTAAAAAGTGAGTTAACTTCTG
>JBBPCZ010000163.1:17459352-17469352 GCA_037974445.1 Brycinus macrolepidotus
TATATGTATATATATATATATGTATAGGTTACTAAATTTCACAGTGCAGAGTTGAAACATTAACAGATAAAATTGCTGAATGTTCTGAGAACAGTGGGTTACAGTATATTTACAGTGCATTTATGGAAAGTGAATTTAAGCACTGGAACAAACCCTGACTCATTTGAAATGTCAGTTTTTCCATAGAGAAAAAAGAAAACACTGCATTGCTCACGGCAACGCAAGATTCAATTAGAATAATATTTTAAATTGATAAGGACCAACTTATACCTTTTATTAGATTATAAATTCTTTGTTTGATCATTACATATGCCTTTTGTTTGACAGCACAAAAAGAGAGAGAGGAAGATAGAGAGGGAGATAATGAGAGAGTTGGCAGGAAGAGAGAGAGAGGAGAGTGAGAGAGAGAGAGAGAGAGAGAGAGAGAGAGAGAGAGAGAGAGAGAGAGAGAGAGCAAGAAAAACCAGGTGTGAAAGTGGACAGGTAGTCAAGACCACAATAATAGGATGGCAGCTGTTTTGCCCACATTCGATGTGGTGGACTCCATAATGACTTCACTTTGAACTCCTCTTACATCTATTTACATTGCAGTTACTCAATTTTATTTATTGTCAGATAACATGTCGTTTTCTGGTTGAAGACAATATGTTTGTGTGTGATTGTCAGGGAGAGTGAGAGAGACGATGGAGAGAAAAAGGGAGAGGGAGAGAGCAAGAGCAAGAAGTTATAAGATTGTTATAGTGGCAAAACTGTAACTGTTTAAACAAGAAAAAAGAACATTACATTCACAATATAACTTTACATGCTTTTCATGGGTGCTGTGTGATTTTCTCCGCAGTAAACACTTTCCAGAAGCACAATTAGGACATATGTCATTCATTCAGCTTCAGTCAACATTTGGTGGTGCTTCATTCTGAGCCATTATTATATGCTACAATAGACCACCCAACTAATTAGGTTGCGCCTGAAGATATTATTGGGTACCTAATTGAACTGAATTGCCAAAGTGAAAGGGGATATTATTGGTGTAAGTTAAAATATTGAATATAGATAAATACAGATAATGTGTTAATTGTTTTCCAGTTAAATGAGTGATGCATGTCACATTCTCATGAGGGGCAGAGCCCCCCTAAAGAAATAGTCTAACGAAATGACCTGTCATTATATACAGACATTTAGCCACTGTAAGATCACAAAAATCTGAAATATATGCAGTATGTAGTACTAATAAACTCACCAGACTCCTAAAAATAGTAATAGAAAACAGTATACAGTTGCATTACTCACTGGTCTTTATGCAGTTTACACATGAATTATTCCACTTGAGTTCTCTCAAATGGATTTAAAATTAGCACCTCAGCTGTTGAGCACTGAATGTGTACTAAACCTAGTACTCTTGATGTGGACAATCGCTTTAAAGTGCTGTTACAAAGTTGCCTAGCAAAAATCACTCCTTTGGTCAATGTTTTTCTCCAGCACCACGAAACAGTACTTGTCTGCCCTGCTGGCTCTCGGTCTGACCCAGAGGCCTTAACCACAGATTCTAGTTGTAGTAAATATGATTTTTAAGCTGGCCTCCCATACTTTTTACAGATGCGTTTCAAAGACAAACTTCACCACTTCTTAAAAACACAATTACACTTCTCAAAATGTTTTTTTTCTTAAATTTTTACCTCATAATAACCAGTTGAGTGATGCTGCTGTGCCTGAATCTTCCCTGTACAGCCCTATAGAGCTGCTCAGGGAACTGCGGATGTTTAAACTGAACATGTATGAGAAATCACCATACATAAATGACTCAATAATCGTACGAGATGACCAGTGCAATAAGCATTTGGGGTCCTGCAGCCCACTGACGCAAAAATTACTGTTTGGTTCCCAAGGACCATGCCATTCCACTATATGTGAATACGAATGAATCTGACTGATGCGCAGAGCAAGAGGCACACTGAACCGAACGCACGGGGAAACGAGCAGAACTGGACGCGCTGGGTTTCCCACTCCCCCTCACTTTCACACAGGAAGTTCTTCCTGAGTGGGGGTCACAAAGACAGGACTCTAGGGGGGTGATCCAATTCCCAACTCATCCTCTCTCTCTTTCTCTCTCTCTCGCTTATTCCCATATCTCCCAGTTTCCAGCTCAGTTGGAGCAGAAAGCTCTGAAGCTTTCTGGAAACTCTCAGACTCTCATAGCCCACTTCATAGGGGTGACTGGGCCAGCAGTAGGATATTATGTAATGCAGTATGAGCACATGGCAAAGCATTTGGTCCCTCAATAATCCTGACTCCAGCTTAGCGCCAGATCAGCAGAGCTAAAGTGAATCTTCACCTTGTTATACTTTTCATTCTCATGAACCTATACACACAGTATCTGACGTATAAAATGAGCAATAACTACAGTAAATCGATCTTATGGAACATGGGTGCCAGAAGCATTTTTAATGTGGGGCGGACGAAGCGCTCTACGTCTCGGCTGTAGTCCAATTTTGGGTGGGGGGGATTGAGGTTGGCTGGGGGGCAGGGGGTCTGGGGGGCTGCGCAGCGCTCTACGTCTCAGAACGATTGATTTTGAAAAGTCAGGGGGACACGTCCCCCCCTGCTTTAATGGTTCCGGCACCCATGGTATAGAACCATTACATATGGGAAAGTACATTGAAAACCAAGTTTTCATGACTTTTTCCAAATTAGTTCGACATATAAACACTGTTTCAAAATGTACTGTTCGCTCCCCACTCTGTACAGGTCATATATTGAAATTAAACTACAAAGATAGCCTGCTTTGAGTACTTTATTGTGGTGCCACAAAAAAAAACACATTTGCAAATACCCAATTATGTGGCTTATAGAAGATAGACCCCGACTGTTAATGCTGAAGTTATAAGGAGTGTTTCTGTCTGGACTGCTTTTTGATTAAGACTTAATACAAGGCAGCCAGTTAGAAAATATGTCAAATTTATATTTCACTCTCATAGACACAGTAAGAAAAACAGCTTGTTTCATTCTAAATTCAGTATGAATTGATTACTAAGCAAAATCCATGCTAGAGAGGAAATATGTGAGACTAGGGCAGCATCCCAAATCACAAATCACTGGGTCCCAAACCCAAATCCCTGGGGCAGCTGGTGGCCTAGTGGTTAGGGAGTCACCCCTGTGATCAGAAGGTCATGGGTTCGAATTGCAGGACTGCTAATGGCACCACTGAGCTACCATTGAGCAAGGTCCCGTCCCCACACACTGCTCCCCACCATCGCTGGCTGCCCGCTGCTTCACTTGGTGAATGGGTTAAATGCAGAGAAAGAATTTCACACCGTTCACACTGTATGTGGCGCTGTGGTGTGTTCATGTGTGACTATAACGGGCCACTTCACATATGTATTATTTAGTATGGTTTAAGGACGCGGCCCTAGTTCTGCCGAAAAAGTCACATAAAAATATAACACAAAATAGTTACAGGTATGCTGTCTGGGGCAATATCTTATATTTTGAGAAATATTTTTTCGTCTAAAACAAATTATTTTTCTTCTGCTCACGGCAAGGTGTTGTATTATTTATGTTGCATGCTGTATAAATTAGAGCCTTAAGACACTGTTAGCATTATATATGAAACTCACATGTAGATTCTCTGGTAGTCTCAGATAGTAAATACAGTGTTTATATTTGACATTATGACCCATAGTTTCTATCAGGGTAAAGAAATCAAAATCAAACCACTCTCACTCCCATTACTTCCTTTCCAAAAAAAAAAGAAAAAGAAATAATGATAAAAGAACCTTTTGAATTCCCTTTCAACTGTCAACACTGGTGATTAAAAGGGGAAGACAATGAGCAGGAGTGCGCCTCTTGTCCACGAGGGGACGCCATTGAGCCCACCCCTTTTGACTCCAACTGGAGCTGGTGATTACCTCATTGCAGCTCATTTGTTCGTGGTGGTCCCATCACTGGGATGTTTTAGCAGAGAATAAAAGATGGGGGCAGACTACCCTTTACTACTGGCAAAACTAAACCTCTGCTTTAGTGGATAGTCACGTCCAATCTTAACCTAAAACTGCTCTACAAACAGTCTGCAGTCAAACATCAAACGGGTTACACCGGCTGGAAGATGAATTCGTTTCAAAGTGTGTGAAAGAGAGAGAGAGAGAGAAAGACAGAGAGAGTGAAAGAGAGAGAGAGAAAGACAGAGTGAAAGAGAGAGAGAGAGAGGGGGGGGGAGAGACATAGAAAGCGAGAGAGAGACAGAGAAAGATAGAGAGAGAAAGAGAGAGAAAAAGACAGAAAGAGAGAGAGAGCGAGAGGGAGAGAGAGAAAGAAAGAGAGAGAGAATGAACGAGAGGCAGCGGGGCACGGTTAACGCTGTCCCGCCCTCATGTGGGCGGAGTCTCTAGACCCAAAATGCTGTGTCTGGCTGTGGGAGATCAGTCCCGGCTGTGTGGCGGTCACTCGAATCAGGAGCAGTAGATGTACACTCCGAGACCGGAGCGCCCTGTTACAGAAGAGAGCAGACCAGACGAGCACACACACCTCCACACACCGCGAGGTGAGAGGAAAACTCGTGTGTGATTCTTTTTGGGCACTTTTCAGCGCTTTTGAACGTGAATGGCGTGAAATAGCGATTTAAGAGATTTATGAACACTTTTAACAGAGAAAGTGAACGATTTGGGCTAGAAACAAAACTTCTGCGAAATATTAAAAATACTTTAGGGCAGTTAATTGCCGTTTTAACGGAACTAAAGCCAAAATGGCATCCTGACTGCATGGTCCTGTGTTTTGAGTGTATGTATTGACCAGCATCAGTGTCTCTCTGACACGGCGGTGTACCTCAATCCGAGCTTTGCTGCACTAGACAGTGTGCATTTTGGATAGCAGCGCTGCTGGCGGTTTACTAGGTAGTGCGGGGTGTGCGGTTTGGGACGGAGCCACTGACTCCCTTAACGATAAACGGGCAAATTGACTTTGATGCGGCACATGACAACAGAAAACAGTTAGTATCGGAAATGTTAGTATAAACGGGGTTTAAAGTAGATATTTTTATAAAGCTGAGATGCTGAGAATCTTTTCTAGCCTGTCTCACTCGCACCTTTTCTTCTTTTTGTCCAGTTTATCTCTCAGAGGAGAGGAGAGGAGAATGCCGGCCATAATGAAAAACTCCGATCTGGACTTCGACTCCCTGCAGCCGTGCTTCTACCCGGACGAGGATGACTTCTACCTGTGCGGTCCTGACTCGGCTCCCCCGGGCGAGGACATCTGGAAGAAGTTCGAGCTGCTGCCCACGCCCCCTCTCTCGCCCAGCCGTGCTGCGTTGCCCGGCCGCGGGGACGCTGCGGACTGCCCCACGCTGGGTCTGGGGCTCGGGATGGGGCTCGGGTTGGGGGACCCGCTGGACTGGGCGTCCGAGCTCCTGCTGCTGCCGCCCGAGCAGGACGTGTGGGGCGCGGCCGAGGCGGAGGGAGACCTGTTCGGCGCTGAGGGCTCCCCGGGAGACTCCATCATACTCCGGGACTGCATGTGGAGCGGCTTCTCCGCCAGAGAGAAGCTGGAGCGCGCCGTCAGCGAGAAACTTGCCAGGAAAGCCGTGTCTGCGTCCTCCGGAGCCAAGAGCAGCGCGGCCAGAGCGCCAGCTCCCCCGCGGGAGCCCGAGCCCAGCACGGCCGTGCCGGAGTGCGTGGACCCCGCAGTGGTCTTCCCCTTCCCCGTGCTCAAAGTCAGGGCGCCCGGGCCCGAGGAGGAGGAGTGTCCGAGCGACTCCGGTGAGTTCCAGCTGTGTAATAATAATAATAATAATAATAATAACACAGCAACACGGGCTTAAAGGATGAACAGCGTTTAAATGCACACATTTCACCACCTCTTAGCATTCATATTCAGCTGCAGTACCCACACTTTTGAACTACTTAAATTTTAAAAAGTACGTTTTATGCAGAAAGACATTGCATTCATATTCAGGTGAAGTAGTTACACGTTTGAACTAATTAAATGAAAAAGTACATTCTACGCAGCAAGACTATTCTATAATAAAGACTCTTTGAAGCTGTGAGTGTTTGAAGGCAGCGCTGGTAGCAGCAGTGAGAGATGAATGCCAGAGTGTGACCGACAGGGGGCGCTAGTATCTGATGGTCTCACCCACCGAGAAGAACCTGGAGCCTGTTGGCATGGGGCCCTTTGTGTAAGGATTTGGTGGCTGAGGGCTGAGCCAAGTGCCGTCAAACAAGGAGATTTTTCGGATTCGCTATAGGACTTTTCCCGGAGAAGTAATGCAAAAAACAGGTGGTGATGAAATACTCAAACTAAGGGTTTAAACCATGTCTTTGTTCTCAGCTATGGCAGCAGAATTGATAACAGGAGGCTGTGTCCCAAATGACTGTCTGCTGAGTGTACAAGCCTCGGTTTTGTGACCTGTGTACATTATACAGTATATAAAATAGTAGCCAGTATATAATATTATATACTGTATAATTATACAGTATATAATATAGTGGCCCACCATGTATACTGTATACTATTATATAGTATACAGTATATGTGATGGGAGTTAAACTGAGGCTGTGTCTTCTATTGGACATTAGAGCACTATGTTTGGTCTAGAAGTCTCTATTTCATGACTTATGTTATACACTGTGTAGGGAGTGCAGGGCCATTTGGGATTTAGCCATAGTGTTGGAGCTTCATTAAGCTCAGTTTTCATATGCAAATCAAGAAGGAGAGTCGCACGTGGGGAAGAGTGTAAGAGCTGGCACTGAGGGGCGCGTGGGTAGAGGTGGCAGGGTGTGTGTGTTTGTATTTATCTCTTTGTGGGGAGTAGAATGTCCCCGGGTTAGAAAATGACGTACTTTTTTGCTTTCTTTCATTTATAAAGGTAGATGGAAACATAATTTCTTTTAGGTGGTGAGTCGGGTTAGGTGTAGTACAGCAGCATTAGGTACAGTAGTGAAGAAGTCAGTGGAATACCCCATAAAGGCAGAAATACAACCTTTGTGTGTGTGTGGTGAGACTGCTGCTCTGGGCTTGACTTGGCAGGCTGAGCGGACTCGCTGAAAGGCTCAGAATAATAATAGCAAAGAGAAAAAAACACACCCGCCGTCTCTCTTTACAGGGTGATGGCTTTGAAGGAGCGCAGTCTTCCTTCAGCTGTCCGTCTGGCGCGCCTCCAGGGCAGCGGCCTAAGACGCGATCGCATCACTGCTGGTCGCCCGAAACCCGCCAATAATCAGGCCTGACTATTACAACACTCTTCCGGCACACACTGACTGTGATTCCCCCAACCAACAACCCAAAATAAAACATAGCCTCTGGCGTGGGGGGAATGGGGGGCTGCCCTGTCCCGTCTCTCCCTACCACACGCAGCCCAGTTCCTGTGGAGCGCGTTTGAAGTGAGATCCAGTAAATGCCAAACACACTTCACGAGTGGCTTAGCTGATAATCACCTCCATTATCTCCTAAATATGGCCCTGAGGCGTCACACTGATGCCGGTTTGCCTTCTGGAGCTTGAAGTGTCTCACCACCTGGACAAGACCGCTGGTAGAATGCCTCCACAAAGTAGCTGCTAAACAAAAGTACACACACATTCTTATCAGAGGTAACGCCTGTGTGTCTATGGAATCGCACTAGGTGGTCCAGTCGTGGTGGGATTCTCCAGGATCTTGCAGGGTGTGCAGAGATAGTTTGTTCGCTAACTAACAGTGAGGGCTTTCTTGTAAAAAATGTCATTGAGCAATCACAGCAAACCAAACCAGCCCCTCACACACCCACATGATAATAAATGAGCTTATATGCACATCGTGTATCTACCTGTTCACCCAAAGTCTTAAACACAAACATGGTTTATCAGACCTGTTAACCCCTTAAGCTTTTGACAGTGGTACCGGAGAATATTTCCTCCATGACTACATTTGTGTATTTAGCCTACACTCTTAACCAGAACAACTTACAAAGGCAGGCAAATATAGCATTAGGAGCCTAGCCAAAGGACTCCTTTTCCTGATTATTGGTATAGTAGTGGTGTTCTTGCCAATAATTCTGCCTCTGTTTTTCATCAGACGAGGACGTGGATGACGAAGACGAAGATGATGATGATGATGAGGAGGAGGAGGAAGACGAGGAGGAGATTGATGTTGTCACTGTAGAGAAGCGCCGATCCACCACCAGCAAGACTCTCAGCCTCTCTACAGGCTCTAACCCTCAGGCTTCAACACCATCCCGACTGGGTTCAGGCATGAGCAAAGCCCCGCAAGAGCTCATCCTGAAGCGGACCGCAGCCGCCTCCATCCACCAGCAGCAGCACAACTATGCCGCCCCGTCGCCCTACTCCGAGCCGACAGATGCATCTTCTGCTCCCCCCAGCAAGAAACAGAGGGCGGAGGGTGGCGCCAACCCACTCCGGAGTGCCAAGTTCCATTCTGCTTCCCCAAACTCCCCCAGTGGGACCCAGCGGCTCAGGAGAAATGACGGCGGCAGCAGCAGCAGCTCCCGTGGCTCCGACTCAGAGGACAGCGAACGGCGGAGGAACCACAACATCTTGGAGCGCCAGCGGCGCAATGACCTGCGCTCCAGCTTCTTGACCCTGCGAGACCAGGTGCCAGAGCTGGCGCACAACGACAAGGCAGCCAAAGTGCTGATCCTGAAGAAGGCTGCAGAGTATGTAGGGTCTCTGGAGACGCAAGAGCTGAGGCTCCGGCAGGAAAAGGACAGGCTTCAGGCCAGGCGGCAACAGCTTTTGCGCCGACTGGAGCAGGCCAGGACTCGTTAACCACTAGCGCTACCACTAACACGGCTTGCAGCTGCAGGCTAAACAGCCGCACGGCATGTGGCTAGCAGCCCAAAAAACAAACTCTTATGGCGGTGGTTCCCTAACCTGCTCTGGTTCTCAGAGCCCTCCTCTGCTCCTTTTATTGTTTTGCTGCAGTAGCATAGTGGTTCTCAACCCCACTGACCTGCCCAGTTTCAAGTATTCCTTGCCCAAGCGCACCTAATACAGCCCAGAAAGGTGTGGTGGTGCGAGAAATCCATGAAACTGTGCAGGACACTGGAGTCCCCTAGACTGGAGTTGACAACCACTGTCACTTAGACACCCACTTCAGTTCTGGAACGGCTTGTTAATTAGCCAAATAATTGGACCAGGTGTGTAAGAGCAGGAAAAACACCAAAATATGCAGAGCAGGGGCACCCTCAGAGCAAGACGAAGAACCACTGCCTTACGGACACTCACTGCCGCCACTTTTTTTGCACATTTTTTGACGTCAAGAATGTTTAGGGTTTACTTTGTCACTCCAGTCACATCAAGGACAAGAAGCAAAATTCAGTACCGCAGGGAAGGGAGAGGGGGATGGAGGAGTGAAAATCCCTATCCCGTGTTTATTTTTTTTTTCTCGTCAGTGTTCACTGACAACCCCCAACACCCCCACATCCCCGCAACCCCTCCCCACCCCCCCCCCCACCCCCAAGCCCCACTTCGGAATTTCACGCAAAGGCCCTTCTGGACCGTGGAAGTCCATGAGGAACACTCAATAAGACCACACACTTTGCCTTCACTGTCTTAAAAACGACACGAAAATGAATGCATTTACAAGAACGGACATGAGTCCAACCGCCTGTGGGTTGACTCGCACACACACACACACCTCTCTCACTGGTGCTGAAGCCCCTGGATGTACCTCTGCGCACCTTGGTGTCAGTCACTTTTGTAAATAGTTAGCTACGAAAAAGAAACACACACTCTCAGTCTGCCTTGTTTTTTTGTATACAGAACTTGGGTTTTTATAAAAAATGTCATAAAGCTGCCAATAACTAGACTGGAAGTTTATATACCTTTAATAAGTACTGTATGGCCTCGATTTGTGAGGAACTTTGTAATATAATGATATATTGGTTTTTTTTTTTGTTTGTTTCTTATTACCCTTCTTTGTTGTCACGATACTTACTAATTCCTACACTTATGCTTTAGTGTGCTTCTGATACATACTAAATTTGATACTTATATTTTCGTATGAAAATGAGTTGAGTAGATAT
>JBBPCZ010000163.1:17474352-17475913 GCA_037974445.1 Brycinus macrolepidotus
ACTACTAGGTCAATTCCATTAGAATCCTGTTTCCTGTAGCGGTTGTAAATGTCCAGTTTCGGTTGCATTTCCTTGTTTGTACTGGAATTCTTGAGATAATGCAGACCCAAATCCTGGTGCAAACTTACAGTTATGTGATTGCTACTCTGCTGGCATCGCCGCTTCTTAGTGTAGTCTGGGAAACTTGACCGACCAAGTTGTGACAAGTCACTTCCTAATGCATATTTGATCAAACCCATGAATCGAGGACACTTCCAGTTGTTTGATTTGCATTTGGCTAGATGTGAATTTTGAATTGGAACTGTCCTTGGGCCATGACTGATGACGTTTCGCAAGTCCATGTGAACACAAGTAAAAAGAGAAAAACGTATTGAGAAACCATTATACTGAAGTGATCCCCTGATGTGATATCGCCGTTTTGACTGACCATGTCATGAAATGATACAAATAACACAAAGGTGAGACGGTGGTGACTGGGCTAAGTTTCAAACAAGTGTCAAGTGAGCGTCAGGAGGCTTTAACTAAAGAAATGTAGTTTTGTACGTAAAGTAAAGTAAAGGGAAATTTTGATGCTCTTGAGCACTTCATTGTTTTATCAACGTATCATTTGTTCTCAAATCTTTCAAGTAAAAACTAGAGAGAGAGAGAGAGCCAGAGAGAGAGAGAGAGAGAAGTTGGCGTGCTGGTCGGGGTCTTTAATCGATTGGGGCCTGTCAGAGCAGAGCTAATCCGCAAAGCATGTGAGCCTGCCACCCAAACAAAAGCATGCTAGTCCAAATATGCCCCGCTCATACAGGGCACTGCCACTGAGGGGTGGGGGGTGCCATCTGTCCAAGGTCAGGTGCAGAATGGGGAAATACAGGCTGATTTGTGTGTGTGTGTGTGTGTGTGTTTTGGGTTGAGGAAGTCATGTGTGTGATCAAAGTTTAACCAGTTGTGTTGCGATTAACATACAGATGGTCAGACCAGATAAATCTCTCTCTCTCTCTCTCTCTCTCTCTCTTTCTCTCTCTCCGTCTCTCTCTCTTTCACTCTGTTTTCTCTTCTCTCTCTCTGTCTCTCACTCTCCCTTCTGTCTCACTGTTTCTCACTCCCCCTTCTCTCTCACTCTGTCTCTCACTCTCCCTTCTTTCTCACTCTGTCTCTCGCTCCCCCTTCTCTCTCACCCTGTCTCTCACTCTCCCTTCTCTCTCACTGTCTCTCACTCTCCCTTCTCTCTCATTCTGCCTCTCACTCTCCCCTCTCTCTCTCTCTCTCACTCTCCCTTCTCTCTCACTCTCTCTCACTTTCCCTTCTCTCTCACTCTTCCATCTCTCTCACTCTCCCTTCTCTCTCACTCTGTCTCTCACTCTCCCATCTTTCTCACTCTCCCATCTCTCTCACTTTCCCTTCTCTCTCATTCTGCCTCTCACTCTCCCTTCTCTCTGTCTCTCTCGCTCACTCTCTCTTCTCTCTCACTCTGTCTCCCACTTTCCCTTCTCTCTCTCTCCCTTCTCTCTCACTGTCTCTCACTCTCCCTTCTCTCTCATTCTGCCTCTCACTCTCCCCTCTCTCTCTCTCT
>JBBPCZ010000163.1:17476358-17491386 GCA_037974445.1 Brycinus macrolepidotus
TCTCACTCTGTTTCTCACTCTCCTTTCTCTTTCACTCTGTTTCTCACACTCCCTTCTCTCTCAGTCTGTTTCTCACTCTTCATTCTCTCTCACTCTGTTTCTCACACTCCCCTCTGTCTCACTCTGTTTCTCACTCTCCTTTCTCTCTCACTCTCCCTTCTCTCTTGCTCTATATCTTTTTGTCTTCCTTCTTCTTTCTCTCCATCACCATGTCCCTCTCTCTCTCTCTCTCTCTCTCTTTCTCTCTCTTTCTCTCTCTCTCTGTGTCAATTTAACATCCTGCATGTGCACACACTATTATTTCCTTCACCCAAAACAAGGATGCAATGAGAGACTGACCTCCACCTCCTCTCTAACTGGTGTAATAAGCAATCCTTTGGTTCACTAGTGGGGTGTGTGCAGACGCATGTGCGCGCGTGTGTGTTTGTGTGTGTGTGTGTCCAGTATGGACATCCAGTGTTGCTTAAGGTTTTAATAATTCAACATTCACAGTAAAATACTATTCTGAACATGCGTGCGTGTTGATTTTTGTTCTATTTCTATTTGTTTTTGTACAGGCATGTTTGGGTTGGCGCATGGTTCTCCATGCTGTGTCCTCAGGACATTCTGAGGAAGGTAAATCATGTTTAGACTGGAGCCTGAGCCAACAGGCCAAATACACAAATGGACAAATTGCTCTCCTTACTTAAGCTACACAAATGAAGACTGATTATCAACAATGAGAAAAACACTCACTGTGTGTGTTTGTGCCTCCATTTAATCAAAGAACCTCTGGACTTGTCAAACCACTGCTGAGGCACAATCATCCACACACTGCACTTATCTGCTGAAACTACTGCATCAAAATAATCACCAATACAATCATAACAACATCATTTCAGTGTTTTCCCACAAAGAGGGAAAAAAGGAGACTGAAAATGTGTGAGATGGAGTGGCGGAGAGATACAGAAAAAAGAGAAACAGAGAGAAAAGAGAAAGACACTCAAAGGACAGAAAGAGTGAGAACGAGAAGCAGAAGAGGGACACAGAGTCTGAGGGAAAGGAAAGAGAGAAAGAGAGGACAACAGTGGGAAAGCGGAAAGGAGAATGTGACATATGACGGAAAGATCAGAGAGAGAAAGTGTAAGAGACAGCAAAAGAGAAGATGAGAAAGAGAGAGCAGATGAGAGATTGAAAGAAAAACCGATTGAGAGAAAGAGAGAGCAGATGACAGAGAGACAGTAAGAGAGAGAAAGAAAAGGAGAGAGAAAGGATGAGAGAAGGTGAGACATCGGGAGAGAGCAGAAGAGGAAAAGAGAGGGAGGATGGGAGAGAGGACGAGAGAGAGAAAGAGAAAGAGAGAACGAGAGGTAAAGGAACAGAGAGAGAGCGGATGAGGGATGGAGAGAGCCGGAGAAAGAGAAAAGGACAGAGAGGGTGAGAGAGGGAGCCAGAGAGAGAGAGAGAGAGAGAGAGAGAGAGAGATCATTTAGCAGGGAATAGGATTGAGGAGCTGGTACTGAAATGCCCATTTTACGCTCGTTACGGTGCCAACCGCTGTGTTTGATCTGACTGACCCCACCGCTGACCTCTGGACTCGGGCTACAGAGTGGTGCTTGGTGATGCTGTGGGACAGAGAGGCCCACCATAACATTCACTTCATGAGCGGCAGCTTTTAGAATTACGCAATCCTATAGCTGAAGATCAGAGGTCAGGCTGGGGGGTGCGGTGCAGTGGAGAGGGCGAGACTCAGCCGTATTGTTCTGGTGTCCTGACCCCTCCTGCTTTGACAGTTATCTGTCTGTTTGATCACTCAGATCAGCTTGGAGCTCCTCAGACATTCAGGCCAGATCTCACAGGGAAGCAGCCTAATGACCAGACTGTATCATGTAGTTCACTTGGGGTCCACTATATGAGTGAAAGCTTTAATTGTAAAGAAGTCGTCTTACTTAGTCCCTTTTTGGTGGGCCATTTCAGTGGGAAACAAGTGTTCATACACTTGTTTTTGTTATTTAATAAACGTCCAGCACAGATATCAAGTTTACACGTATGTACATAATACTTTATTGTAGAGCGGCGATCATAAACCCACACAACACCTTCCTAAGCTTTATGACAACTGACATACACCTATATAAACATTCATAAAGGCAAACATTAGTTGTTATAACACTGACGTTTATTGGAATAAGCCTTTATAAATGTTAGTGTAGGTTTATGATAGTTGTCACAAAGGTCTTGTTCTCAACAAAAAACATATGGCCAAAAGTATGTGCACCTGCAAAGACAAAGCCAACGTAAACGTTATTGTTGTTTCAGTTATATCATTTTTTTTCCCAAAGTCAAATGGTGGGCTTAGCATTATGTGCACCTTTTCTCGATGTAAAGCTCAGCTTCAAGGCTGAGCTGCAATTGCTCCTAGATGCTACCGTTTCATAGTAATAGCACTTACAGTTGACTAGGGCAGATCCAGCAGGGCAGAAATGAATTAATTTGTGGCAAAGGTGGTATCCTATGACCATGAAGCATTTAAAGTCACTGAATTTTTCAGTAAGCCCCATTCTGTAGCCAGTGTTTGACTGTGGAGATTATGTAGCTGTGTGTTTGAGTTTATACACTTTTTTGCGATGAGTGTGGCTGAAACTTTTGAATTTAATAACGAGTTCAACACCTGAGCTGAGTAATGAATACTTTTGCTCATGTAGTGTTTGTTACTGTGTCCAGTTCTTTGTTTAGGCTTTAATTTGAAGCATCTTTATAAGGCTTAATATGTCTGTTTCGAGTTTGGTCTTTTTTGTTATATTTTAATACATCACTTATAAGTCAGACAGATATAAACATAGGACACGCCTTATAAAGATGCTGGATGCAGAGCTTCAGTAACTCTCTAGGTTCTTGATGCAGTAGATGAATGCTTTGCAGTAGTGGGGTGAATAGAGGTCACAGGCCTGTCTGCCAGCTGATAGATCACAGTGGAATTTAATCATGGCCACCCCTCGCCACGCACACGGCAGCCCTGACTTTCATGGAAGTAAAAACAAAGCACAGAAGGTCATGGTCTTGAAGACTGTTTCTTCTATTTAATGTATTTTTTACCTATGTACTGTCACTGTCATAAAAAATGGACTAAAAGAAATGGTAAAAAAATGTTTTTACCTTACCTTTAATTATAACTTAAAAATGTTTTTTCCCAGCAGTGGGCTGGCGCCTTGCCCAGGGTGAGTCCCTGCCTCGCGCCCATAGACCCCGGGACAGGCTCCGGATACCCGCGACCCTAGTAAGGATTAAGCAGTTATGGAAAATGAATGAATGAATGAATGTTTTTTCCTCCTATTTCCTTCCTTCCTGTGAAATTATTGTTTTGTAGATATGACGGTTTGTTCCAGTGATGTTCTTTATGGAGCAACCCACATGAGTGTTGATTATTTATTATGATTTCAAGTCTGTGGGCTTTTTGGGCTCCTGTTTTGTTTCAGTGCCTACCGACACTGACCCAAAGGGCAAGTTTAGAGCCTCACATTGAATGTCCTCTTTAAATTATTCGACTTATCAATCAAATAACATAAGTAAATCATTCCACTTTGGATATGAGAGATCAATTATGCTAATCTATAGCTTCTTTTACTATCGCTTAAGCTGATTATTGAAGTCACACTGACCTGAGGGCCAAGGTTGAGACCTCACACCAAATGTTCACTCCAGATGAGGTTACCTATCAATCAAACAACATGAAGAATCAAGATGTCTCACACAATGTGTGCACACAGGTCATGCTAGTTCAACAGCTTTCCCTCTACAATTATTTTTTATGCTATTTACCGAATTGGTTGGTTGTCCATTTCCAGCGTACTCTGCAGGCCAGGTGGTGGGCTTGATCACACTATTGTGGAAAATTACAGGTCAGGAGTTACTAATCAAATCAAAGTGACCCTTTTGATGGGATATTAGCATATTTCCCAGCAGTCAGCAGCTCTTTCACCGGAAAAGTTCATTTAGATGAGACTACATTCATGCGAATAATCACTCTGTTATCCTGCAGTGTAATGGAATTCAGGCAGTGTTGGTTGGCTGAGCGTTTCTGAGTGGTGTGTACTGGGCCGTAGCACTGATCTATGTAACTGTCAGCCGCTGAGGACAGAGCTCATTTGATTTTGGGTCGAACCGCCATCCCTCCGTTCAATTCAGTTACGAAATGCTCGCCGTCAAGAGTGCAAACTGGAGGAGTCTCTCTCTCTCTCTCTCTCTCTCTCTCACAAACACACACACGCATACACACACTCACACATCACGCATTGATAAAATACATTGATTTCCATTCAAACTTAATGCAACTGGAAGGGATTTTCAGTAAACAAATTTTTATGAGACTTCTACAATCAGCGCATTTCTTTATCCGCCTCATGCACCACCACCCTGAAAGTGAAAGTGGGTGGAGAAAAAGATCTGTTTAGCATGTAATTAGAGCCATGTCGAATCAAGATATTTTAAATGTGAGTATGGATTTCATTTCTTAATGCTGTACATCTATTTGTAATAAATTTGGAAATAACCAGCTGATGTACAGCCTAGAGCAAAAACATCCACACCCCTGGTCAAATGTAAAGTTTTCTTGATTGTCTAACTGTTTTCTTGATGTTCTAATAAATACTAATACAGAATACATTCTGATGAATTGATGTTCTAAAAAATTTAACAATTTAGTTTAACATATTGGAAAAAAAAAAAAAAAAGAACTGCATTGGCCATGTATGACAAGGGGTATGCAAACGTTTGCATATATATTGGAAAACACATTTTAATCTCCTATAGCCATATTCTCAATCTCAATAAATCCAACTCTCAACACTGCATATCATGAAAAAAAAGAAAAATCATGGAAAAAAAGTCTATAATGTGTTTTAGAACACATTATAGAACCCTTCAGGTCAGTTTAGTTCAGACTTAATCCCAGCATTGCAAGTTGTAGGAAACTTGAAATTATGTCCATTGTTACACCCATAATATTAATCCTGAACATACTGTGCATGCTGAGAAAGAAGAACAATGCTGTCCTTATTGTTGAATGCTCTGTGATAGTTCACTGCAAAAAGGGTGTTAAAATAGTCCTCAAACAATCTTGAGTTATGGGTTCTTTGATCTCAAAGAACAATAATCTGTATTTCATATTATTTGCAAAATAGTTTGGTATCATATTCTTTACATAATAAAATAAACCTGCAAACAGCACTGAGACATCAAAATATTAAAGCAGAGGAGTTGGCACATATCCTGCATTTGTTTGTTTTTTTTTCTAAGGTCTACTTATGGTCTTTTTGTGTCTTAATAAACTAAAAACATTCATATTTTATACCTGACAATTTCCAACTTCACTAAATCCATTATATTTAAAATGGCAGTTTTTGTTAACATAACTTTAAGACCGGTATATGGAAATATCCTTTGTTCTGATTAGCTGCCCTGTTTTAAGCATCTTTTAAAATGTAGTCCAAACTAAAACACTTCTAACTTTATCATGAATAGGTGGGGCCAAACCACTGTAGAGTTAACAGAATTATATATGTAAATGTGATGTTTTTTGTGACATCACAGAAACAGTGAATCCAGAATTGGCTGTTTTTGCTTAGTTTCTGTATATGGACTGGAGAGGGAATGGTACATTTTTTGTTTACACACATTAAACACATTTATCTAAAACATTTGAAACAGAACAGGAGCCCAAAAAGCTCACAGACTTGAAAAAAAGAAGGAACATTTAGTTTTCTAAAGAGGCAGAAATAGTGGCTTTTTAGCCTCTGCATTAAAGACTTAACACGCTTCCTCTATTTTCACCTCTTTTGTCTGTTTCTTCTTGCTCTCTTCTAGTGAGTGTTGATTATCTCACTAGAAGGCATTCGCAAGTAGTTGTCAGTGCCATAACTGCTGGTCATTACTGAACCCCTCTGAGGGAAACAGCTTAATTAGGAAAGCTGAAGCATGTGTGTGTGTGTGTGTGTGTGTGTGTGTGTGTGTGTGTGTGTGTTAGATCTGTGTTGTCGTCTTTAATTACCCTCTTAACTTGAGTTCAGAGCACCCTCCACATAATGCCTTACGCAAAACAGTAGAAAATTTGCTGAAGATGTTCACAAAGTTCACAAAAGACCTGATTGTTGTTGCACTTATAAATCTATATCTCTTCTAGAATCTGCAAAACTGGTCAAGTGGGGTATTAATATTGGGGGTCTATGACCTACATACATCTGTAGAAAACCAAAAAAGCAAGCATAAACTGAAATGATACAAAAACAGCAGGGAGTATAGAATGCTAGGCTTTGTGTGCTATAGAACCAAAGATGAGTCAGTACTGCTCTGTGTTTTCTCAGACAATTACAGTTAGAATTATGGCATTTGGCAGACGCTCTTATCCAAAGCAACGTGCATCAGTGCTTAAGTAGTCCACATCTGTTCTTCATACCTGCAAAGCTAGACTCAAATCAACATCTGCTTTTAACCAAGTTACTACCAGCTAAGTTGCACACGTTAGCAAACCTTGTCAAAAAGAAAGGTCTTCACGAATGAGGCTCTGACACCAAACAATTCACATCAGCACTTGGATACTACACATAGCAAACATCTAAACCAGTTCTCAACTTTTCTTGGTCTTGTGTCCCTTTTTGTGGAAGTAAGTGCCACTATTCTCCTACTTGCCCCCTAATCATCCCGTAGCATGTTTAATAAACTGGCAAAATTAACAGGACTAAATAGAAATACAGCTAATGAAACTACTTCAACTCCCTTGGTGCCCCCCTGTGGCCCCCAGTTTGAAAACCACTGATCTAAGCCTATCGAACTGGGCCAGGCCTTCATTTGCAACCTTGCTCCCTTCAGTCTTCAGCCTGGTTAGATCTTCTCGTGGGCCGCAAAAGCTTTTGTAGTCATTTGTGTGGGCCATGAGTTGCAAGGGCAGGGAATACCTGCTCTGAACCAAACATTCCCAGTTAAACCTGATTCACGTCTCAAAGACTGTTGCCAGTTAGCATCAACTCAGGCTTTTCCCTTGGTAGCAAATAAGTGTGTGTGCCCTTCTGTCTTAATGCAGCCCTGAGCACATTAGTGAGGGCTCATTCGCCAAAAGCAAATAAATGGTCGTTTATGATATGATGAACACGACAACACACAAAGTTATATACGGCTGTTTTGTGTGTATTTGTGGTAAAAAAAACATTACTGCACTAAAGAAAAACTCCTGCTACGTTTGCTATGTGTACTATTTGTAGATACATGTAAAGGTCATGTAGGGAAAAGTATTTTATCTGCTGGAAGGCCACTGTCCACAGATAAAATGAGCTGACGCTGCAAAAACCACATTTTTGTTGAGTGGAGCGTAGTTCTGTGTTAGATCAGTGCTATAGGTATGAATGCCAGCTAATTCTGTCTAGTCTGTTCTTGTACACATGGCAAAGCAGAAGAAATGGCACATGTGTGTTAAGAGGGTCATAATTTACCATTCATAATGCCAACTATGTTTTGTACTTATACACATGCACACTCACACACTTGCACAATGACAGTGACGCACACCAAGAGAGACAGGGCAATGGTGTTTAGACTGGAGCCAATGAGAGGATCATCTCTGACTCTTCATTCAGCTGCTGAAGTGCCTTACATACCAGTACAGACTAATTCAAGGATTAGGACTGAACACACACTTAGGGAGTCTGTTCCATTCATTATACATCATTATAGCTCATACATTAATATTATTATTACTGACCACACATTCTTCACTGCTGTCCACAGCACATCTGTAGTGGCTGGACAGTACAGACACATTTACCCATGTAGCCCCACAAGATCTCAATTTCACCCAGTGAACTGTGTGGGATTTGGCATTGTCTTGCTGGAATGTCAGTAATTTGATTTACTTTCCCTCCTTTATGTGGGTAGACAAGTCAAATACTTTCAAAATAGATATTAAATACCAGTATATGGTACTGTTTATATGTAGGACTGGTTTTTCAAATGAGGTGGTGGGGTACTGTAATTTTATCAAATTATGTGTAATGTTTAGGGCAGTACATCTTAGTAGTCCTTTTCTCAAACACACTCACTAAACCTGGCAATTAACAGGTGAGTTGAACCAGGTGTGTTTAAACATGGAGAAAGCACTATACTGTGCTGGACTCTGGCCCACCAGGTCCAGATAGGCACCCCTGTTTTGTGGTTAGATGATAAGAAATCTCAGTAAAAATGGCTGGAGTGGCTCGAGTTATGTACTGCGAAGGCTCCAGGGTGGAGCAAGTGTCTAAGCATTGCCAAAAATTAGTGCTATCACATAATTGAGTCCTAGCCAGTGGGAAGAATTGGAGATGACTTAATTGGGTTGATAATTGGTAAAATAAAAACATACTGATTTCACTCAATAGAGTAGGATAATTAAGTGTAATTATTTCATTTGCTCTAACTATCAACCTTGCTGTTTTAAGTGAATGCATTTCACACAGTGTCATTAGCATTGCCATTAGCTTGGGAATTTACATCCAACAGTCAGCAAAGCCACATGGAACTATTTTACATGTTTTAATGCTTGGAGTCACCAGACAACACACATTAAAGCTTTTTAGAGTGTTTCTATACACGAGAAAACATAAGATATAACCTGAATTTATTACTACCGTTTTACAGTAAATAAAAGCTACCAAGATCTTTGCTGATATGGGAGTGCCCAGCTGGTAAACATGGTAGACAAGCTTGATTCAGACAGGGTTAAAATGTCTGAGAAGAACCAGTAAAAATGATATTACCCCGCCATTCCATGTAAAAATAATCCTGTTCAGATACTGCTTAGGACATACATGCACGTAGGTGGTTCTTTGTGATGGCCAGTGTGTTATAAGTCTTGTCTTCAGTAAGGGTGCAGCATGCTCAGTGGAGTTAAGGTCAGTGTTTCTGACCTGGCCGGTCAAGAACATTTCACTGTTTGGCTCTGCGAAGTGCTATAACGGTTTGGATTGATTTAGTAGCATTGCACTGATCATGGACTCTAGTTTCATTTTATAGCACTCGAAATAAAGCAATCGCCAGAATTGGATGATGACACATAAAGACAACTGAATAAACAGTAATCTGGGACCTAGTTTACTGGTATTGATATTAAAACAGATATTGACATTTTGTAAGTCATGAACCACATTGAAACCTTCATGAAGAGCTGGATACAGTTTGGGGAGAAGTTTTGAGGATGTATTTATGGAAGTGATTTGGGTAACCATTGACTTCTTGTGTTTATTAGTAATAGTTAGCTCAATTGCTAAACTGAAGAAGTGAAATATGGACTCTAAACATGTCTTGGCTGATGGCCTGCATCTGGGGTTAATGGAAAATTGTAAATTAAATTTTTTATCAAACCAATCCTCTAAAAATTGGTATTGATCACAAGATATTCATATTGATCAGACTGCATGGTAAACACATTTCGTTAAGATAATGGCTATCTTCGTTTGATTTCCCTGTAAGAGAAAAAGGAGCAGGTGAAAGCGGGAGAAACCCAATACCCCTTTGTCCAGCCCCACACATGATCCTGCGTGGGTTCCTCGGAAACTGGACACCGTTTTCTTACTCCTGGATCCAGTGCCCTCTCAGCCTCTCATCATTTAGGACTTATGACATCAAAGCCAGGCGACGACAATGGAGCGTAAACTGCGGGCCCTTCAAAAGCAAAAGCTAAAAAATTTTTTTTCCTCTCTTCCGCCTCTTCGGTGTCCTTCCTTCAAACAATGGCTCAGGGACAACAAAAGGGAAGGAGGAAAAAGCCAAAGGAGGTGCTGAGGAGGCGCGTCGCTCACCTGCTGGAGGAAACACAATCGCTTAACGACCACGCCGGGCATTGTGGGATACACTGGGGGAAAAAGGAGACCACACGCTTAATGTCCCATGCAAACCTTAGATGCCATCTAATATTTCATTGATTTAAGTGCGGACCTCCTCCTGACTAATCTCTATAATGAGACAAATGCCCTTGGTACTGTAGTGGACTTAGTCATACTGAAGCAATGAATGTCAGCCAGAAAGATGGGATGGGATACAGTAGGACAGTTCAAAGTTAGGAGAAGGTTTTAACCCTTAGGAGTTACTCCAGATTACAGGAAATACTGATAATAATTAATTTTAAAACAATTTTAATTGAATTTTGTGAGCCTCACTTGCCAGAAATATATCCGACAGATCTTAAGAAAAATGGGAAAAAGAGATAAAATTATCTAATTCAATGAAACTGAACAGCGTCTTTATCAATTAATCAAAATAACTTACTATTAATTGACTGTTAACAGACTGTGGTGGCAGCAAGTCAAGTTCCTGCCTGCACCGAACAGTAGTTTTTTTCAGCTGCTATAGATGTCCCTGATGCGCAGAAAAAATGTGTCAAATATTGACTTAAAAACAAATGAAATCAGTGTCGCAAGTGCAGATATTTCCTTATTCCCAGTTCATAGGTGATAAACAGTGTTGAAGTCCCTCAAAACAAGTAAGGCACTAAACATTACTTATTACTCCTTTCAAACTGTAATAGGTTTACTTTAGTGGAAGAACGGTCTGTCACTACTCATAGCTGTTCCTCAATCGATACAAATCTGTATGAAAAGGAGTTTCTGGGCATACGCAAGCTAGGCAGTTTCCTTGGGCGGGACTGACACCCCCAACCCCTCCACCACATTTTGTTGATCAACCAATTGACAGACATACAAACATTTTTCTCCCAAATTGTTTCCAGAATGAGTTGTATTTGAAGGTAATTAAGCAGTTTTATGGAGTTTGCTAATGTATACGCCATGGCTGGACGAAAATGTTGCTTTTTTGAAAGTATCTGCAAAATACATTTGATGAACAGATCTGATACAGCTTAGAATATTCCACTGACCAGCATCAGTGATGTAAGATGGTAGGCTTTGTAAGGGTAATGTTACAAAACCCTGCTTGTCTTTTGAGAGTTTGTTTTGTCAGAACCTCTGCATTGAGGGAAAACTACTGTTAATTGACCACACTGTGACTGCTGGTCACATTCACAGTCAAATTCATGCAGTCACCTGTTCCAGGTAGCACATGCATGCAAAAAGTAATGTACATAGACAGACATGGATAATCTATGTAGTGGAAATGAATGCATCATATGTTATTAATATTGCTCTAACAGGGACATTAGTAAGTGACTGTAAAGGTATTACAAAAAAGTGTAATATGTTACACATTACTTTGATTACAGTAATTACACTTCTGTAATGGCTTACTTTGTGCTGATTTACCACCACCACCCCAACCACCACCACTGTTTATAACTAAGGTAAGTATCTGAACTGGACATGGTGAGGAAAAGTGGACATCCAGGACAAACATGGAGCTGAAAAGTATGTGAGAAACTTTCAGACGGAGGATGAAAGAGAAGAAGAGTGTTGAGAACTCCAGGTGTGCTCCTTTTGGGTACTTCTCTGGTAAGGTGAGAAGAAGGCTGCTGTCTATCGACTCATGTTACAAGGTGTGGGACGCCCACACATACTTCAGGAACCCTCATTGAATGAAGCCGACATGACAACCAGAATGATCCATTGAAGTGACCCAGTGATCACCTTTGTTGACAGTCCTGCCTCTTCAGCCTTGAAATGCCGACATCTCAACCCGGAAAACGGCCGACCGTTTTAAAAAGCAACCAGGAAGAGCCGGGTCCTGGGGCCTGGAGTCACTTTCACAATGTAGTCATTTATCATGGATCCTCTCTTAACATTACACTTTTTGTGTGTTGAAAATGATTCCTGATGTGTCGTTCACTTTAACCTCTGACCTGTGCTTGTTTATCTTTAGCTATGGCTAGGTAGCTAGTGCTCGTTTGGGCCCCCTGTAGAGGGCCTGCATTGGTGGAATGGCAGGGTTAGCTGCACTCTTTGTGGGGAGAAAAGCTCCATTGTGAGGGCCCCCCTGTGTGCTTGCTGACTAAGGCCGGCGAATGAGCCCTCCGCTAAGCCCAGCCAGGGGGCGTGAGGCTTTAGCCCCGAAACGCCCCTTCCCCCCCCATCACGGAGAGTTTGAGGAATTTCCTGATTCAATAACTTTCTAAAAACCTCCCCCCGTCCATCCCTCCCCTCATTCATTCATTCATTCATTTGTTCGTTTCAGAACGCACTGTTTCTTATTGTTAGATAGATGAACATTTGGTGATGGGCGTTTAAGCCCCCATGAAACAACTCTTCTTAATTATATCTCACTTGTAGCTCACTGAAACAAGCAAAGAAATTCTGCCACAAGTGCAGATTCCAAAGTTTCAACTGAAACTAGTTTGATGAGTCCACGATATTATGCCTTGACTTGGACATAAAGTTACTGTTGTGCATAACATACATCATTAAAACTTTTGCTACATAAAAGAAACGTAAAAAAGCTTTGAACCTGTTGATACACAGAATACACATGTGAATATAGTATTACACAACCATGTAATTATTATGTAGTAAATGTCCTGCAAATGGTAGTAAAACCACAACACAATTTACTTCTGTAGGGTTAATTGTGTGTTTGGGCATGCGAGTGTGTTACTGCGCTTACAAAAGTCACATCTGGTCATATTATTTCATGTTAAATTCAGGAGGGTTCGGTTGGGGTCGGCCTCCTTAGAAGTTCCAATAGCCGCGGAAATTCATTGTCCCTCTGGGCGCAAAGATATTCATTTGCCTAACGTGCATTTAATTGGTCCAAGTTACTGTTTAACTGCTTTCAAATGTCACC
The DNA here is from genome assembly GCA_037974445.1 of Brycinus macrolepidotus. Taxonomy (NCBI): domain Eukaryota; kingdom Metazoa; phylum Chordata; class Actinopteri; order Characiformes; family Alestidae; genus Brycinus; species Brycinus macrolepidotus. Next base: position 17,489,085 of record JBBPCZ010000163.1, read on the forward strand.
CTTTAAAACGCTTAGTTAATTCATGCCAGTCACACTGCACTCACAGGTCGTATAGCGGTGACCATAGACGGGCCGCTTTAACAAGGACCTCAGCTGAATTTATATACAAACTTCAAAGGGCCCTTAGTGCAAGACCTTAATACTCAAATAGATGGGAGTCACAATGTAGCCATTACTGCTACTGTGTAAACCTAACCCCACCCCCCGGCCCCACTCTCTCTTACTCTCTCTCTCCCTCCCTGATTGAGGCTAACCAGTTTCCTGCTGACGGTAGTTAATTTCAGCAGTCTGTGTTGTAACAGGACGCCATTTGGAACAATAGAGCAGCACATTCGCTCTGTAAAGGCCCTATAGTCTACTTACAACAACACACCACTACTGAATTTAAGAACATTTGTACATTTGTACTACTGAAGTATAGGTAACGAGCATGCAGTGAAGTTCATAACTAACTGGGCAGTGGTGCTATTTTTGCCATACTGGATTTGTAATGCAATAAAGAAATAAAACAATTAAAGCATGACAGCCTCAATTATAGGAATATTTGCTAGGGACGCAGGATAAAGTTGGATAATGATCTTTCTGTTCTTGAGGCATGCCAGTTTTGCATCTTGTGCTCAACCTCCTGAGATAACATTCGTGTATTCTTCTATGCAGGGCACATATGGGTCTAAATGACAGATATTGCTGATCTTTTTAACATTGAAAGTATTGTTAGTCATTCACTACTATGGGCTTTAGTGGTATGCCAGGTTGTTTGTTCTTTGCTCTGAGTGGTTTATTTATTGTAGTTTCATGATGTCTTGTTTTTTTTGGCTTTGGTCTTCATGTTGAGAGACAACAGCAATGGACACCAAGTGCAAATAACAACCTTGTGCAGTTAATTGGTACAGTATAAGCAGTTGTTTAGGGCCTTGAGCCACCAGGGGCACCCTTGTGGTCTGGAAAAAGAAATAATGTAACCTGATAGGTAGCCCAAGCAAAAATCATACATGTGATGCTTCATATTCAAAGTAAAATGTTTAGGTCAGGGGTGTTTGAAGACCTCCTAAGTCAGATGTTGCTTAGGGCCCGGATGTTCAGAAATGTCCCTGGATGCAGATGCAAGATGCAACAAACTATGTATAAGAAATTTTACTCATCCATTTGAATGCCATCAAATGCCATCAGCTGATGAAGGGAGACACTCTTTTACACTTGTGCATAGATTTATTAGAATGATAACCTGATAGCCTTTATTCTCCTGTTTTTTGCCATGTACATTAAGTAATATGGATACCAGCCAGCACAATGCCAGCCTTCCCTAAAAAGGTGAAAAAAATAAATGACCAAACTTTCAGCAGCTCTGGAATTGTTTCATAAATAATAGAAAACACACAATTTTTAAAGATTGTAATAACTATTTTTTTATTTTATTCTTTTCAGCTGATTTCAGCAAATATACATCAGCTTCATCTGACTGGTTTCTGCAGACTGTCCCAGTCTGACTTCATCTGCTTTTGGAGTGCCCATGTTTTTTAATTCAGTCAAATCCTAATGGATAAAGTCATAAAGTCAGGTCCCACACACAATTATACAGATGCAGTTTATCCAAAAAAACTGAAAAATGATTGATGTGACCAAAATCGTCCTCTCTGTCCATATTGGCTTAAGAGTTAAATGTGTGTGTGTGCGCGCGCGTGTATGTGTGTGTGTGTACCTGTGCTCATGTGCTCGTATGTGCTATAAATACTACTATTTATTTAATGGCTTTGGATTATATTATACTGAATTTCTTTGTTTGGCAACAAAAATGTTCAGCAAAAGTGAAACTGTTTGTCTTGTGAAGAGGAAGAGGAGGAGGTATAATTTTTTCTTTGATTACTCTGATATTGATGTGTAGGGTGTAATGGTAGTGCTGGAGGAAAAGTCATTTTCTGTCCCTGATTAGAAACGGTAAAGATCAATGTCATGGTTTATTTTACTGATTTGCTGTGAATGGAGAACTCTCTCTCTTTGTGTGTGTGTGTGTGTGTGTGTGTGTGTGTGTGTCAGTGTGTGTGTGCTGTAACCAATCCAGACCACCACACACTGACACACTCATCCCGTTTTGCACAGATCTACAGCCATAAAACCACACTTCCGCTCTCTCACCCTGAATCACTCATTTCCCTGTCCCCCCCACCAGGGCTGGCAATGATTGTAATGGTGCCCAAGTAAAGCAGCACCCGGGTCACGGCACCCAAAAAGGGGGGGGGGGGGGGGGGGGGGTTTTTTTGAACTAAGAAAAAACTTTCCAAGAAAAAACACCCCACTTCCCAAC
>JBBPCZ010000163.1:17493868-17510076 GCA_037974445.1 Brycinus macrolepidotus
ATATATGCAAAGATGTCCAAAATCTCTTTCAAATTACATTTTTGATAAACATATGTTTGTTCCAGCTGTTTAGAGAAAAGTGACCATTGTTACTCAGCAATCACTGGTCAGTGGAATGATACAGGAACTGTGAAAAAAAAACTGCCGCTGTCAGATATAACAACACAGACAGAGCGCTTTCCAGATTGTGTGGTCGCAATAAAGGACTGTTGCATAAAGGACACTCACTTTAGAGCCGTGAAAATAAGCGAAATATTTCCAAACACATATTTCAGCTGACCCCCGATCTTCTCCTTACTGCTATCCCTTATTGTGTAGATCATCTCAACTTTGGCCTCTGGACCATGAGTTCTGACCTCTCCTCAATGCAGACAAAGGACAAACACTAGGATTTGTTGGAGCACCCTGATGCATGGGGCTGTGGACATGAATGGACCTTCCTTAAAAACAATGAAGCCCGGATAAGCGAAAGTGAGTTTTGGCCAACAAGAAGGGCACCATGCGACTCTTGCAGCTGATCTGAGGCCTGTGTGGGTGTGTTATTGCCCATTGTCTCTCTCCAGCTCGCTCTTTCTAAAGACAGATGAGTGGAATGCTGCAATGAGAGCCATAAATCTAAATCTCCTCAGGATGTTAACAATGCATTTGAAGAGCCGTAAAGTGTCCTTAAGTATCTTTAGCACTGCTGAGGATTAGCCTGCTAGCATCTTCTCCCCTGAGAGTCTGCTCATTCTTATGCAATGAGCTGAGATCCACCCCCTGCTGAACACACACACGAAGAGCCCAGCAATGAACCTTTGAACATTCCTGGCCTGGTCAAGCATGCAGCAGCCCAATCAATCAATCAGATAATTCCCAATTAATCAATAAATCACATTTATGTGAGTGCACACACACATCAATCTGCATCAGAGAAACAAGCATAGAATGGAGCGTGTCATTGGACTAGTGGGATATTGCTCCACAAGCCGGTTTGAGGTAGTAAAACAACCACACACATACACACACACACCCAAACACTTACACACACACACACACACACACAAACCACGAATGACTTAAGCAAGTACAGGGCCAACTGTGGGAACTAACTGTCCAAATAAACCAGTCAGATTAACCGAGCATTGGAGAAAGCGGTGTTTACACTGAGCACAATAGCCAGATTAACTCTTGCTCAGATTTTGTGTGTGTGAATGTGCGTGTGTGTGTGTACACTCATTATGTACACATTGATTTAATTAGTGACCTCACAGATCTGCAGCAACTTATCCCCCTCCTCAGGGGATTCCACACACCAGCCTGCGAGTAATGATGTCATGAGAATGCGGGAAGGGGGGAAGCTCAAACGTTGCGTAACACCAGATTATGCTCTTATCGATCAGTGTTATGATACAGGCTTGGCACAAAGCGCAGACATGGAATGCAGAAGGGAATGTTATTCTAGTGTTATAATAGCAGACATGCAGTGGGCTGGCGTTTGATAAAGAGCTGTTTTTCTTCTGACCTTTCTGGTACCCAGCTGATTCCTCGCTACTTGCCCTGTAAGTCATCCAGCTGCTGTAGCCCACACTTACAATAAAGTCAGTGTAGTTTTTAAGGGTATACAGCAGTCTTTCTCAAACCAGTCATCAGAGACCACCTAGACAGCTCACATTTTTTCTCTATTACTATGCACTCTGAAGTGGGATCAAGCAAAATTGTGTGAGACTGAAATGAGAACCACGGCCCTAGACTAAAAAAAATAAAAGTGCCAGAAAGGGACTGCTCTGGACTCCTTTTTGAATGATGTACAGTCCAGAGCAACAAACCAGAACAGAGGTCATTTATGTGAGGTCTCGACGGAAAGTCTGTACCCCCACCCAGACAACCTGCTCAAGGCAGCCACTCAGTTTCAGAAAAACTCTTGATTGCTAGGTCAGGATCACCTAGCTTCATTTCCTTTATAAATAGGCCATTGTTTCCTGCATGTTCTTGCACAGAATTGTCTATGTGCCGACTAGCACACCAAGCATTTTGCTCTACTCTTTGACTGTTTACAGACTCTTGCCTTGTACATTTGGACTTGTCTTTTTGCCCAGTGATTTGTATCTGTTTGCCTCTGGCTGTATCACAGTTTTGGATCATCTTGGATGTTCACTGGACTATCCTTCTGCCTGTTGTGATTCAGCTGTGAATGCCTCACTGACTGTTTTTGCTGGTTCTGTACTCTATCCATTCTCACACTATGATTTTTGCTCATTCCCTATGTGTAATGATATTCTGATATGGACCCAAATGCAGAGTACACTGAGTAGATTTAATCCAAGATACAGTTCACAAATACAAGAGGCAAAGTCAAAAAACGTTGCAAGAAAAGTCTAAAACCAGTAAATCCAATAACAAGCAGTCAAAGACAGGTCCACAAGGCAAAAGAGTAATCCAAAAATCCAGAAAAGGGTCAGAGAAACACGAGAAAGTAATACAGACAAGAAAACAGGGAAACTAGGCAGGGCTTAGTATACTTCGCACTGAGAGAATGTCTCTTAGGTCTATATATACCCCCTTAGGCCTAGTACTTCTGTTATCCTGATCTTCTTGTTGTGGGGCTGTGCGAACCTCTGGGGTGGCTGTCCGGAGAGGATTCTCTGGTAGTGTCAGTGTCTGTCTCCAGTCCAGGGCTAGACCTTACACTATGTTAGTAAGTCAGTTGACTTAGAACTCTACATTTTGGTTAAGCTCCATATAATATAAAGGATGCTCTTAAATTTGTTTATTCTTACATTATGTGAAGTACCTTAAATGAGGATTGGCGAGTGAAGACCTTTTTTTAGAGTTTAAGGAACATCGACACTATGTGAAGGATCCATAAAGTTTTCTCCTAGAATTGTATATTCAAACCAAGAGCTATTTAGAAACCTTTGTTTTTTGAAGGTGTGTTTTGGGGGAGATTTGAATAAGCCCCAACAGAAGAACTGTTACCAGAAAAAGTTATCATAGGTCCAGCAGTCAGTATACAAGACAGCAAAAGAACTGATCATAATTACTAAAGTTTGAATATGATTCATAGACTAATAGAGTTTTAGGCCCTGCAATTATTACAATGGGCTGATTCATGTCAGCCTTACTTGATGACACTTGACTTTGAATGGCATCTCTCCACATTATTCTGAATAATCACCCAAAATACCCATCCCTTCCTTTTCTTCATCCCCTCCAACTACCTTTCACTTTACTCTCTCTCTCTCTCTCTCTCTCTCTCTCTTTGAGCTCTCTCCGCCTGTCTCTCACCCCCTGTGCCGATTGAACGCTGCGCTGTGGGTCCCCCTGACAAAAGCAATTGTAAGGATGAGTCTTAAAAAAAGAAAAAAGAAAGAAATGCCTAAATGGCGTCGGCTCGCACAATGGAGCAGAAGAATGTACTCGGGGTGGACAAAAGGCTGCCATTGGCCCGGGTTAGCCCAGGGGGTGACGGATACAAACGGACGGCTGAACACGAGGCCGAGAGCGAGCGGGCCCACCCCCCGCCGGGCCCAGCCTAAAAAAAGAGGCGCACTCCGCGGTCCCCTACTAACAATCAGCCCTGCACTAACTGGGCTCTCCTTGCTGATTGATATGGGAAAAGCGCACTGCACCGTCCCCACGTTACAGCCCGCGCTTTGTGGCCAATTATCACCACTGCCTCACGCAGATAGGAGAGATTAGGTGGTGCTGGCATTTTCGGCCTGTTTTTATGTACATAACAGGTTTAGATGGGCCTTCAAAAAGAGAGAGAGGCGCTCCGGCCCTGGTGACGCCCTGCGGCAAGCGTGAGGCTTTCTGAGAGATGTGAAAGGACTGTTGTGACATTAAAGAACGCATTTATGGAAATGTGCTCTTCTATCTTTCTGGGAAGAGATATTGTTTCCCCGCTGTGCTGATAACTCCAAGAAGTGGCAATTTGCATGGTTTTCATGGCATGAGCTAAAGCGACAGTGTGGTGAAAAATCAAATTTGGGGCAAGGGGAAAATCTGGCAAATTTGATGTTTGCACCACACTGTTGCTTTAAAGCGAGTCAGTCATGAACAGGTCCTTCAAGTACATACAGCCACTGCCTCACATGCGCTACGTAGTAATGTCCACGCTTACAAATGCACTCTTTCATAGTCATTGTTGCAAGCCTGGACAAACTTTACAGAATGTTAGTAAAAATCCTTTTATAGCAACATAAATTGTTTTTCGTCTAAATACTTCAATTTAAGCGCTCCCAAGAGGTACAACTGTCAAAGCACTGGCCCTATCATTGTAAGATCACAAGTCCAATCCTTGGCGATGCCACAGCCTTCTGTGTCCAAGAGTTTAGTAGTTACCCTAATCAAATCCACCTACTAAACAATTAACAGATCATTGAGTGGTCACCACACTGTACTGGACATAGGCCCTCTAGGATTGGAGCTGTGTACCTCTATTATAGGGTGTCTTATGTTTTATTTTAGCTTTCAAAGGGGTGCTCGTGAGCGCCTATGTCTCTGGATGTACTAGAGTGTTTGGTTTTGCTTACAGCTGTATTTTGCTTATTAGCTTGTTAATAAATGACATAAAGGGGCATGTTTGCGCATGTTTGGACATGCCTCTGCACTTTTTTTAATTGGGGGATCTCAGGATTATGTTGGTTCAAAATGGTAAAACGGGTGTTGATTTTCCTAAAAATTCTCAGTAACACTCGAAGGTTGATCAAACACAAATAGCTCATTTGTTTTGTAATAGTCAGTCAGTGTTGTGTTCTCTCAGGCCTTTAGCCGTCATGTGTAATCACTTTTCCCAGTGGACGTGAGAGGTGTAAAGGTTTGAGTGCTACTTGCTACTGTACCAATATTGTAGTTGTGGGTGTTTGAGTGAATCGAAGTAGTGCATGTCGCACATTTCATGAAAAATAGTTACTGATTCACCGGTGTTGTGACCCACAGTTATGAAGTTCATCAAATTTACATTAAATGTTTTCTTATGTGCTTTAAATTCAACTGAATATAAGAAAAGCCCTGACCTGTCGTACCCTCATAAATGTGCAGTCTGTTCCTTGTCTTCTTGTTACATATATCATTAGAAAAGTTTTTCTTTTCTAAAATATTTATCAAAGCATGCATATTAGATAAAAATGTTGTTTCATAGTATTTTAGGGACAGACAAAGGAGCACAATCTGTCACTGTTAATGCCAAGAAACGTATATACTGAGTATTTATGAAAAATACTTCACAGAAGGCTGATTTTCATACTAACAACATTGTTTGTTTTTTACCTAGTGGATTTGCACTGCTGTGTGTAAGCTTTAGCTTCCTTACCAACACCCCCTTTGTAATGAATACACTTGTATATAGTAATCTACGCCTGTAAGGCATGTATTTTACGTGTTTGTTTGTTTTTTACAATGGAATGCTGGTCAGAAGATAAGAAAAAGGAAGGACCTTTCTTCATTTATAATCAGAGCGGCTGCAAAATAGGCAGGTCAATATAAGGGTATGTATGTGTGTGAGAGGGAATCTGTAACAGTTTTGACTCACTCCAATCCAGGACAGCATCTAGGATTTTTCTAAATCGGGACCACAAAGGGCCCACATTTTACACAGTGGTCAAGTATATGTCCCACATCCAAGCACAATTATATTTACCTGTTGTCATTAGCTTGCTGTGCCTAAATGTTACTCATAACTTATATATTTATGCAAATGTTTAGACAAATATGTGATTATTATTCATTAATTCCAGTAGAACAAGTGACACAACATACACTCCTCTGCTGTCCACATGTAGAGTTGTTATGGCAGTTGCAATAACACTATATTCCATGTGCAGACTTGACTTGTGCTGACTTGTCCTTTATCACCACCTTGAGTGTTTTAAAGGGCCCACATTTTACACAGAGTGGTCAAGTATATGCCCCACTACTATGCACAATTATATTTACCTGTTGTCATTAACTTGATGTGCCTAAATGTTTTCTGACCTGGCAGGTACTGACTCTGACTGGCTTCTGCTCAACTCTGTCTTACTTCTCCCCTCTCTCATTTTCACTGGCTGGTAGACTGGACTTTTTTTTTTGCCAAAAAACACGAAATATCTGCCCATTCCTGCCCATTATGTACTTTCTATCATTGCCAAACATTATAGTTAACACAAAAAAAATTCAAATTACAGAATGGATTGACATTAGTGGTTTGCTGAGTTCAAACTGAGATGGCTCCATTTCATCATAATTCTTCAAGTATGAAATCAGATATTTCCCTAGTTCCGAGGTGCCTGGGATGCAGCATTAACTCCATTTACTTAGCAATGACTGTGGCATGACTGAAACATTATTTCACAAACAAGAAGTGTCTTTCAAATGGCAAGCTTGTCCCTCAAGTCCCTCAAGGCCAAGCTCTCTAATTACTGCTTATTAATTCCAATAGAACAAGTAAGGCAATATACACTTCTCTGCTGTACACATGTATAGTTGTTATGGCAGCTGCAATAACAGTATGTTCTATATGAGACTTTCTGGCTTGCCCTTTATCAACACCTTGTTTTAACCACCACACTAATGTAAGAGCACAAACCTGTAGACTTGTACAGCAGGACCAGGCATTTGCTATGCATTGGCTGGGCATTGTCTTTTGTGTTTGCATACTTGTGTTGAGTACGTTTCCAGCCATAAACTTATTAATGAACTCTGCTGCCCTTGCTCAGAGGCCAGAGTACAACGTCTTCTTTTCCAATGTAGAAGTCTAGTTCCAGCCAGAATTGGCAGCACTTGCTCTGGTTAATGAACTTCTTCAGAAGTCCCTGACTGGCTGGAGTATTAAGTATAAGGAAGGAGGCAGCATGTTCGGTGCAGGTTTGGGCTAAACATGACAGAAAAGTAGATCTCCAAATGAGATTCCAATGAAATGTAAACGTTTTTTCCAATGGAAAAGCTTGTCCAACCACTTAGGGTCTGCTACAAAAGGGGGCGAATCCTAATAAATCAGTTCACATTACTCAGAGTTCTTCTGGGAGGCTATATGTGTCTTATAAGCGGTAACGAAATGAGAAGCTGAAAAACTCAAAGGTTTAAAAACAAATAGCACTCTTCTCTGCATCCCAGTGTGCCAAATAATGGTACATTCACACAATACACACAATGCCCAATAGTATGCTCCACACTCACATACACAATGGATACGGGCTCCAGTTATGTAATCGTTGAGGAAGCAGCTGTTGTCCATGGCTGGACAATTGTTTCTGTCTTCTCCAGTTTCCTGTGCCTGTTGTTCAACACAACTCCTGATAAGTGTCATGCAATTCCACTGTAGCAGACATCACACACAGCTCAAGATATCTACTCCTTGCCATAATCACGGAGCAGGTCGGAAATCCGATCAATCAAAAACAACACTCATCTCCCAGAGTGAAGGACGCTTATGTGATACACACTTCGTATAAATAATGAGGCAATTAGCCTCAGCAAGCACTCATCCTTGTGGTGCATAGCACTGAATCTGAAGAGCACATCAGCCATGTCAAGGAATGGAGAGGAAAAGCTCTTGAGCGCAGATTAAACTTTGAAGAGGCCTTTGTCTTATACTTCAAGCTCATTCACCTCATGGCACAGTGAGAAACACACACACACTCACACAAACATGCACAATGATCAGCCATAACATTAAAACCACTGACAGGTGAAGTGAATAACATTGTTTATCATGTTACAATGGCACCTGTCAAAGGGCTGGATATATTAGGCAGCAAGTTAACAGTCAGTTGAAAGCTGGAAAAATAGACAAGTGTTTAGAACTGAGTGACTTTGATAATGGCCTGCTTGTGATGACTAAAGGACTGGGTCAGATCCTCTCCAAAACAATAGGTCTTGTGGAATGTTTCCAGTATGCATTGGTTAGTACCTACCAAAAGTGGTCCAAGGAAGGACAACTGGTGAACCTGTGAAAGGGTCATGGGTGTCCAAGTCTCACTGATGCACATGGGGTGCAAAGGCTAACCTGTCTGGTCCGATTCCTCAGAAAAGCTGACAAAGATGGCTATGATAGAAAGGAGTCAGAAAACAAAGTGCATTGCAGCTTGTTGCATATTGAGCTGTGTAGACACAGACTAGTCAGAGTGCCCATGCTGACCCCTGTCCACTGACAAAAGAACCTCCAAAAGGCATGTAAGCACCCTTGGGCTTTCTCTCAAAACAGGCTTCAGGACCCCCACCAGTCCGGGTTCAAGGCTGCACACTCTACTGAAACTGCTCTACTTGCAGTCTCTGAAGAACTTCATACAGCTAGATCAACCAACCTGTCTTCTGCTCTGATGCTTCTTGATCCTTCTGCAGCCTTTGACACGGTCAACCATCAGATCCTCCTGGCAACTCTCTCCAACCTTGGGATCTCGGGCACAGCCTGGCAATGGTTTGCATCCTACCTTGATGACCGGAGGTACCAGGTAGCCTGGCAAGGGTCCCAGTCTGCTCCACGAAGCTTGTCCACTGGTGTTCCACAGACCTCGGTCCTCGGACCACTTCTCTTTTCTTTATACACCGGTTCTCTTGGGGATGTTATAGCCTCCCAAAGTTTTTCCAACCACTTTCATGCAGATGACACCCAACTTATTCTCTCTTTCCCTTCCAGTGACGACCAGGTCTCAACCTGCATCTCAGACTGTCTGGCTGACATCTCGTCTTGGATGGCGGCACACCACCTCAAGCTGAATCCCAGCAAGACCGAGCTTCTCTTCATTAAAGGGAGTCCATCACCAAGCCACGACCTTCTTACCAAGGTTCTTGGTGTTATGCTAGATGAAGATTTGTCTTTCTCGACGCAGGTTGATCACATCTCCAGGACATGCAGATACCTTCTCTACAACATCAGGAGAATAAGACCCTTTCTCACCATGAAAGCCACACAGTTACTCATCCAGTCTCTGGTCATCTCTAAACTGGACTACTGCAACTCTCTACTGGCTGGACTTCCACTGAAGGTAACAAAACCACTTCAGCTGATTCAGAACGCAGCTGCAAGGTTAGTCTTCAATGTTTCAAAATTTTCACACACCACACCTTTACTAAAGAACCTTCACTGGCTCCCTGTGGCTCCCGCATTAAGTTCAAATCCTTAACACTTGCCTTCAAGGCCAAGAATGGACTTGCACCTCCTTACTTATCAGCACTTATCAAGAAGCGTGTCACTTCTCGTCCTCTCAGGTCATCAAGACATGCGTCAAGACCCTTCTCAGTCTTAGCCCCCCAGTGGTGGAACAAACGCCCTCTTCAGATCAGATCTGCGGAGTCCCTCACTGTCTTCAAGCGTCGTTTGAAGACCCACCTCTTCAAGGAGCACCTTGGAGACTAACTAGGCCTCTTGTTATTGTTTATTCTTTTCTTCTTTGCTACACTCATTGAGAAAAAAAAAACACCCGTTTGGGCACTTACACTCTTACTCTATGCCTTCCTTACTTTTGCCTTAATCTCTGACTTTTCTTCGCCAGAAGTTGTTTAGGTGTGTAACTTAGCTGGCATTTTACTTGGCTGAATAGCAGATGTTGATTTAAGTATAGCATTTCAGGTTGAAGAACAGATGTGGACTACTTGAGCACTAATGTACGTCTCTCTGGATAAGAGCATCTGATAAATGCTGTAAATGTAAATGTAAATGAGCACCAAAACTGGACAAACTAGTCCGATCCATAGAGACCCCAGTTCGGAACAGAAGTTAATAAGCTTATAATGATTTGCTTCTAATGTCTTGGTGCCAGACACCATAGCACACCTTCAGAGGAGTCCCTGCCTCAGTGGATCAGTTCTGTTTTGGCAGCACAAGAGGGGCCTACTATTGGGCAGGTAGCTTTAATGTTATGTCCGATTGGTTTTCGTTTCATAGGGTAAATCTTGCTTCCTAAAGGGCATTGGTTTAATGGTTACCATCACTTATATCCTGTAAAATATATTTAGATCCCATTAGAAAACAATCAAATGCATCTAGAATCAGTCACATTGTAACGTTTGGGGGCAGGGGGGCTTGTCCTTATGCCTCTTCTGTGTCTTTGTTTATGTTTTTCCATGTGCCTTGTCCATGTGCTTTTGTTTTTGTTTTAGTTTTAATCTTCCACCCTCGTCCCACCTCCTCCTCAGTGTGTGCACTTGTGTGTTATCTGTAACCCTGTAACTCCTAGTCCCAGTTTCTCTTCATGTGTCTGCATGTGTTTCCGTCTGTGGTTGTCTGGCCCCTGCGTGATTTACCTTTGTCATTTTCCTCAGTTTGCCCTACATTGCAATTCTCATGCTCTACTTGTGATTGTGTTATTCCACACTTTCCTTAGTTCTGTTGTCATCCCTTGATGTTTATTTCTGTGTTTTGGTTTCCCTGTTTGCTTACTCACACATACATCCAGCCTCCATTCCAACATCACACACATTTCAGCTGTAACACCATTAGGTTCCTTTACACTACTGTGAAATCAAACCATCAGGAAAATACAAAACACCAGCTATTAAGTCAAAATTAAAGGTTGATTTATTTATGCAGCACATTTTAAACAGCAGGAGTTGATCCTAAGTGATGTACAAAGTAAAAAAAAAAAAAAAAGAAACAAACAAATGGAAATAAACAGGAAAAATAAATACATCTTATTACCCACAATGGGTCAGCCAATATACTTCCGGTCAGTCGATATGCATTGGTTAAGCTCTGGTGAAGATGCACAAGAAGGAGCAGGAGAGCTAGTGTTTCAGCTAGTGAGGTGAAATCTCAGTAATAACCCAACCTTATGGAAAAGAGGGGCCTTCTCAGTTTCCCAAGAGATTTAGGAGGCGCAGGCAGGGGAGGTGCGCTCTGTGCTGAAGCAGTAAAGGAGGGGCTCTAATGTCAGCAGTGCCCTTTTGTTCTGCTCCGAAGGCTTGGACAAAGGTAAAGGTAGTATATTTCCATTTCTGACACTTTTACTACAGCTGCTTTGCCAACCAGCCTGCTCACACAATGGAGACTGACCGATGTCATATGTTTGAGCATGAGACCGATACTCTTCAACTTGACAAGCGACAAAAGTGTGTGAATACTGATTTTTTTTTTATAATCAGTTCATTTACCGGCTATTATATGATGAACTGACAAATCGAGCCTTAAAACAGAATGGGGCAGATTTACTAAAAGAGGTGCTAAGAGAAAAGTGTTCACCTGACAGGTGCAGATAGATGGTCTACAGCAGTTCGCACAGGTGGGGCCAGTTTAGCAGGTTATCTACTCAGAATTCCATGCAAATGTGTAAATGCGCTACTTCATAATTCAAATACAGCCTTCGCAATATAAATCCCTGTTTTGTCACCAGCCTTTTTGTATAGTCATTTATTCATAATTGCTGTTTTTGTCTGCTAGGAATATTCCCTAATTTGACTAGCTATGTCAGCTTTGTCTTGTCAACTCAAAATAATGACTTCTTTTCCCACTTGATGACTTATACTGAAATAATATTTAGTTTATCCCAATATTTTGACTATGAAAAAACTCGAAGTAATGACAAGAAAGATATTATATTCAAATAATGATTCTCCAATAAAGTATTCTGCTGTATTAGGCATTTAAGTTAAGAGAACTTTTTCCTTCTCTTATGACATTAACACAAGATATGAGGTTTTGTGACTGATGATGACTGTAGGGTGCTTTTGCTTTAAAGTAAATGGCACGTCAGTGTTTTTTTCCGTAATTGATTGCAGCCCTTGAGTCTGTGTCCATGTGCGCGTGTGTGTGTGTGTGTGTGTGTGTGTGTGTGTGTGTGTGTTTGTGTGTGTGTATGAGTGCATGTGTGTGTAGGCGGTTCCATTATATAGCTCCATATTCCATACATGTGCAGTTATACATGCCTGTTGTCACAAGCGTTATATGCCAGTGGTGGCACAACATTGCTGTTTTTGTATGTGTTTAATCAAAGCCCGAGCCTCATGATGCTTCATAGAGGTGCCCCTGCCTATTGTCTGTTTGCCATGTTGTCTGTATGTCATGTTAATCCTACATCTGATGACTTCGTATGGCCTTTATGCTACTCTCTGTGGACATAATCACTCTTCTGTGTAAAGCCCGCTCCTAATGCCAACATGGCGCAAAAACAGTAATGAAACCTCCCAAATCTCTCTCTGCAAGCTATCATGCCATTATTATTCACCCCTAATTTGCCCCTAACTCCAAATTAAGTCATTCAGACAATACATATGTGCTTTCTGTGGTTTGCTTCTTTAATTTTGCTCTGGAGCTATGAGACTAATGTAGCAAATAATGGAAGCCAATCACATATTTGCCCTAAAACCAAACTTGTTATATATAAAAATGAGCAACATTCTATTGTCCATTTTTTTGGCAAATATAACTATCGCTTCAAAGCCGGCACACATACACTGTAATATTTACTACAATGACTGTTAAAGTGTTCAAGTGGCCTGAAGGTTGCTGAGAAATCCCCTGGGAGAGTGAGCTGAAGTGGTGGAGTCAGTCTTTATAGGGGAAAATTCAGTGTTCCTCCCCAGCTACAGTGCTGTAGGTTTTATTACCCCAGGGAGTGATCTCAGTGTGTGTGTGTGATAACCGCATTAGGATTTGATACCACCATGGCTTGTAATCCTTTTGAAGTGGGATTCTTTTTCCAGCCGTGGCCAAAACACGGTTCTAGATTACGAAGCCTGGAAGTGGGAGTTTTTTTCAGGAGGGGGATTTGTGTGAAATTTCGGAATGTATTCTGGAATGTGGTATTCTGGAAGACTGGGAAATGACAATACAAGGCTACCAGCAGAGAGGGAGAGAGGGAGAGAGAGAGAGAGAGAAAGAGAGAGAGAGAGATTAATAAAAACTTGCAACTGAGAGTGTGTAGAAGGAAGACTGAAACTCAGATTTCATTCATGCACACTGCTTCATGCCTTCAGACTAATGTGGACATAATATGAAATTATGGAGCTAATGAAGGATCTCAAGAGCCTTTAGCATTAGCGACTTCATTTCAGTGGGATTTGCTCAGAGGGACACTGGAGGTATGTATCTTGGACCCTGGAATCTTGTGGGGCAGCAAAATTTGAGCCATTTGAGTCATAATTTTCACATGTCTTCCACATTAAAGACAAATGACATGTTAACAAAGCTGACTGGCTGATGGGCCCTTCGTCACTTCAGTGACTGAGAACTGTGCTCTGTACTCAAGCAATGATGTTAAAGGAATTTTAATGAAACAAAAAACAGATGCCATATACAAAAACAAATCGAAAGAAGGTTTATAGAGTCTTTGTCACTAGGCAGGGTTTTTAGCATTCCTCCACTTGGGATAGTCTGGCACACTGAACCAACCCAATCTTACCCCCACTGTATATAATTAATAGATCATTCATAATGGGTGAATATATGTAGTCCTGGTGCTACTATGCTATAGTAAACAATACAATAGCTCCAGAAAGTAAGGTAGAAGGGGAATAGGGCCACCAATGCAGTAAGAGGGGGACCCTGGGAGTTTTTTGGAGTGGGAGGGGGTGGGGTAGACCCTGCCCCTCCTCTCTGCTCTTCAAAGGCGGTGTTGGGCCGGTGTGAGGCGCGGCCCGCTCAGGGAGTGCAGTGTGTATATGTGGATTTGGGCCTTTTGTGTCCTGGCTTCAGGGGCAAGTGACATCTTGAACGCCTCAAGAAGATTAAATAGCAAAGCCCAGTCGGAAACAGAAAGAGAGAGAGAGAGAGAGAGAGAGAGAGAGAGAGAGGGAGAATAAAAAGGAAGGTTATATAGCTAGTACAGAGTGAGGTTGTAAATGAGAGACATTGAGCAAGGGAGAGAGTGTGAGGGAGGGAAGTAGGAGGAATGCGAAAGAGTAGAGGAGAAAAAGAGGGATAATGAGAGAGGGAGGAAAGAGGAGATAAGGTAAAGGAGAAGAGGAAGAGAGGGGGGCCTCACTGAATGAGGATTAGTGCAGGCTCAGAGAGAGAGAGAGAGAGAGAGGGATGAGAGAAAAGAATGCATGGACAGGAATGAGAGAATGGAGGATAGTGGGAATGTGTGTGTGCATGCGTGTGTGTGTGTGTTCAACTCATGTCATTCACAATAGATGGACAATTCGTGATGGGAGGTACTTGACACAACATTATTCCAGACTGCATTCAGTAATAACCATGTTTGTGCGTGTGTTTTCACATGTATTAAGTGCTTGTGGGGACCAAATATCCTCAGAAAGAAAGGAGGATTTTGATGATGTGGGGACACTTGGCTAAAAGCAAAAGACCCTAAAGGTTTCCTTTTGGTTACCGAGGCTAACCACCAGCAGGTACAAACCACTATTACACCAAAACCAAATTTGCCTCTCTTTAACGAAATAAAAGAGTTTGATGTAACATGTAAACACGATAAAGTTTCAAAAAGTGCCGTTTACTCGTCAGTGTATAAACAGCCTGTTTTGAACCCACTGTTTTGTGATGTCAATAAAAGCAATGCATGTAAATAAACCAATCAGCTACACTGCATGGTGTGTTCTGACAGCCAACATGAACATGAACTTTTTCAGCAATTTGTGCTACAGTAGCTCTTCTGTGGGATCGGACCGGATCAGTGAGTCTAGGGCACCCATGACCCTGCTGCCAGTTCCCGAGTTGTCTCTCCTGGGACCACTTTTGGTAGGTACTGACCACTGCATACTGGGAACACTGCACAAGACCTGCTGCTTTGGAGATGCCCTGACCCAGTTGTCTACCCATCACAATTTGGCCCTTCTCAAAGTCGCTCAGATCCTTAAGCTTGCCCATTTTTCCTGCTTCCCACACCGACTGTTTGCTTGCTGCCTAATATATCCCACCCCTTGACAGGTGTCAGTGTAATGAGCTAATCAATGTTAGTCACTTAACCTGTCAGTGGTTTTAATGTGGCTAATATGTGGTATCAGGCAACAGCAGTTTTTGCCCCGCCCATTCACAGTGAAGTTGCAAGAAGAATTTCAGCCTGGACTGCTTTTTGAATGATTCAATCAAATGCATCCAATCAGAACAGTGGTCATTTACATAAATCAGTCTTAAAGGCACAGTAATGAAACCAGCCTGTTAAATTGTAAGGGAAAAACAGTTTGGAAAATGATCATATAAAATATAAAATAAATTAGGATAGTTTTTGGTACATAAAACCACACAAACATAAGTGGACCTTAAGAAGAAAAAATACAAGGAAAATGTTTGCCAAATCCCACTGTAGTACAGGTACGTACATAGTAAAAGATCTTAAAGAGGCTAGGATTTTAAGGCCAAATGTGGTAAATGTGTTAGGTTAGCACAGTATTTAGCTGCATACATACAGAAGGCCGTGGAAATACCCCACAAAGATATGAATACAAACTGGGAATGTGTGTGTGTTTGTGTGAGTGTGTGTGCACATACACGCATGTGTACAAATTATGCATATCCCCAATTACTGAAAGAACACAAAAGCATGTAAGATTAGCACCACATCGTTAGACTATTACCTCATTGACGGCCTCCCGCTTTCTCGTCTTCCAGGAAAAATATTTCAGCTTCAACTAATGGCACACGGGCTGAGAGCTGAACGAGCACAGACATGGACAGTCAAAATCAGTAAAATAAATAAATAAATAAAAAATAAAAATGTTGCTTGATATCCGCAAATGAATTCATGTTACTGTCATTTGAGATAATGGAGTCAAACTGAAGTGTCCTCAGTTTACAAAGACACTGTGGTTTTTACAGCTGTTTGGCCAAAATTACATGCATGTGTTTATATAACGTATTCCTTATTTATTAAAGCACAAAATTATGGTCTACGTGCTTTTTGTCCCCATTTTTTAAAAGCAATTCCAATGCCCACCCCACCATTTTGTTGTTTTAAACTGTATTATGCACCTTTAAGTTGAAACCAGCTGATAATCATTTACTTAAATTTACTTATTGCAATAGTTTTACAACATTTCAGCATTTCAACATTCAGTGACTGAGATGTAAACAAAGCCATTCAGGGTGTTTTGATGGGAAATGGTTCATTGCAGAGAAACCAGAGGCTGCAATGTCTATAGCAACTGTTTATACAACCGTCTGTGAACCACTGAAGTTTTCTTTAGGTTTCTGCCTGTTTTGCCTCATGATAACCTGCACGTTAGTGTTGCGCGGGTCGGCTTTTTTTAACATCCGCCCCAAACCGACCCGTCAGGAGATCCAAACCGCCCCGCCCAACCCGCTAAAATACGCGTGGATAATGACCCAAAACCCGACCCGACCCGAGGAAAAAAAA
>JBBPCZ010000163.1:17510176-17522676 GCA_037974445.1 Brycinus macrolepidotus
TCAGCTGCTACTTGGAGAGGTTGGAAATGGTTAAAAGAACACACACACAACAAATCACTGTGTATTGTATTTATGTTATTTACATTTATTTTAATATTTACGTTTTTCTGATCATTTTTTCCTTAGGTGCTTATTATATATAATGATCTAAATTATGTGTTTGTGTTCATGTATTGTTATTAATATGTATTCTATATGTCGTTTCCCAATCTGCAGGGGATGCAAGTCTTTAGGCTGTACTGTTCTGTGACCTCTGTCCCACGGGGGACACTTTCTTCCCCTTTAAGCATGGGTCAGTGGGCACACCCCTAAGGGGAAGCAGCCCCTAGGATTAATGATATGCATGACATGCATTGTGTGACCTCTGTGAGATGTGGGGGGTGAGTAGTGGGGGTAGGGGGCGGACAGGTTATCTAAACCCACCCAACTTCAGCCACTACAAAAGCGGCCTGCGTGATACAACAGGCACAGACATGTATTGGAATGTGCTTGGGCTTCCTTTGTGTGTGTGTCCATGTAGTGCTCAAATAATCAGTGTGGTAATAACACAATGTTATCAGTCATAGTTGTCAAAAAATGAATCTTATGGAGTACTTTGTAATAGTACTAATAGTGTACTTACCATTTAGAATTCAATTCTAGCTCAGAGAGGAGCTATTCATTTAATTAATGACACATCTCTTAAACAGTAAGGGCCCACACTCACTCTCGTAGCTATGTAAGTGTGACATGTTAGCTTCATGGTAGTTATTTATCATTTATAAGAATATGGTATAGTTACTGAGTAATAAGTCTTATTATTAATACCATTTTAATAATCTTAATATCTGAATAGTAAGGCTAGAGGAACATTTTAATGGAGCAAATCTATGCCACAGAGTCTAGACTGTACAAAGAAATAACTAACTAACTAAATAAAAATAAATAGCAATTTCTGGCGAGGACAGCCGAGGGTCATTTCTGTGTGGAGTTTGCATGTTCTCCCTCTTGTCTGCCTGGGTTTCTAATGGCTGCTCCTGTTTTCTCCCACAGTCCAGAGACATGCACATCAGGTGCATTGGAGATGCTAAATTGCCCCTAGGTGAGCGTCTGTGTGTCTGTATGTCTGCCCTGGAACTGACTGGCGACCTGTCCAGGATGTTTCTCAACCTTTCTCATTATAATCGCTGAGATAGAGCTCCAGTGCCCCCCAAGACCCTGGCAGATGATGGATGGATGGATGGATGGGTGGATGGAAATACATAAACAAATCAATTAATAAATAAAGTAAATATACTGAGAATTGAGAGTAATATAACTGTCATGGAGTTTTTTATGAAAAATGTGGAATACCCAATTACTACTTTATTTAGTTTTACAAACTGGCAGTTTTGGCCACCTTCAAGGCCTTCCTCAGATTTTTGCCATTAATAACAGTAAACTTTCCTAAATTTTGATGTAAAAATATTTCAGCTTATTTTTCACATTTCTTCAAACCGGGAGCATTCTGGTTTCTGCTTTCTTTACCGCAGATTATACCGTTATATAGATTATGTATGACATTGATTAATAGATTATGTGAGTGATGTGTTTAGTTTCATCCCTGCAAGTTCAGGAGGCTTCATTGTGAACCATGTTAAGATTTTTTTCTTTACACTTTTCATATTCTAAAAAGGTTCACCATAACTTGCGGTGTGGCGCGTTGACTGCTGTGAATTATTAATGAATTCTCACTTAAAGCCTTTCATGTTTTCTCCTCCTGTCAGTCTCTCAGCATCCCTCCATCTGAGACGCCGTGATCCCTCGTTCCGGCTAAAATAGACGGGTAGGGGGCGGAGGGGGAGAAAGCGAGAGCCTTCGCTTCACACCCAGTCCAGCATGAAAAACGAACAGTTTTTCCCTTCACATGCAAATCTGTAGTTACATAACTAGCCAAACTGCCTGGGGGGGCTAAGACACGCACACACACACACACACACACACACACAAGGACAGACAGGGACATACCACTGAAATAAGCCAGAGATGTGCAATTTTGAGGGCAAATGAGGTTCTACTGGTCTTCAAGGAGATATTTAAGTGCTATATATATTGACAAGTGTATTTTTAGAAGTGTAAACAGAAGTTATAGGCAGTAGGCCTGAGATTCTTTTGAGCAAACCCTTAAGTCAGGTCTTGCCAAGTTGAGCTGCACTATTTTACATCTACATGTTTACATCTATCCAGAGCAGCTTGCAGTTAATTGTGTTACAGAGATGAATGTAGCATTTGGCATCTTGCCCAAAGACTCATATTAATAATACGTAATACTAAAAATGACTGGTTTACTCATTTCATAAGTAATCCTAAAAACCATCCAAATCTTAGAAAGACTCTCCAGAAACCAGTGGAATGAGAAATGTTTCCCCTGGAAATGTTACCTTAGGACTGAAGAACTTTGGGTTAGAGAAAGTCACTTTGAAAAGAAAAATGTATTTGTTTGTTTGTTTGTTTGTTTGATCTTTTGCTTGATTTTATTTGATTACCACACCTGTTTGCACATACAGCCTATACTTCCATCACTGCACAAACACGACAATGTAGTGAAATAGGCAATACTGTAGTTAAGCTATAGTATTGAAACCTTTCAAAATACTTAAAATCGAGGAATTCTTTCTGATTGGCTGCTTTTGACTGATGATATGCTGTGTGTAGATGAAGTAAATACACTCATACCCTCATTATGCTGCTCCCCCAGCCTGTGGCCCCCTGCTTCCCTGGTTGGCACACAGTGATGAGTGTAGTTTGAGTTGAGCTTGCGAGTGGTTAATGTGGTAATTGGATGAGTCAATGACTCTGCATGCTTTAAAAGAGCACGCCGCCTCTCTCCACTGCGCCTTTCATCCCCTCATCATTTATTCATCCTTTTTCTTTTTGGATGGCTGCGGATCCACCTCCTGTCTGACTGCGTGTCTGCCAATCTGTCTGTCTGTCTGTGTGTCCACAAGTGTTTCTTGGGAGGAAGAAAAAACACGCACATAGACACACAGACACTTAAGTAGATGTTTGACATTAGGTGCACATAAGTAATTCTAAAGCTTTTACAGAAACAATGATGATGGTGACTTAGTCAAGGCAAGTCAACTTGCCATCAGTCACCATTCAGAAACTGCTAGAAATTAATCAAGTCAAGCAGGTGTATACAGTGAAATTAAACAATGTTCCTCTAGGACCATGGAGAACATAAAGAACAAAAACACAGAGCACCACAAGACTACACAAGTGTGAGCAGGACAGGACTAAAGAGAGAGTGTAAAAAACACAATAACAGTACAATAGTTTCCAGGACAAGACATTATACAGTGCAGATGACAGGAGCAGTAAGTAAAGTGACCATTTGTCATACGTGAACACACCACAGCACACAGTGTGAACAGCGCGAAATTCTTCCACTGCATTTAACCCATTCACCAAGTGAAGCAGCGGGCAGCCAGGAACACAGCACCCAGGGAGCAGTGTGTGGGGACGGTACCTCAGAGGCGCCACTAGCAGTCCTGGGATTCAAACCCACAACCGTCTGGTTACCACTAGACCACCAGCTGCCCCAAACAGTAACTGTACTAGTGTGAGTGAATACATGATTATGACATACTGTATTAAAGTCGTTAAGTGTGCAAAAACACCAAGTAATGCAAAGACTCAGGTAGACAGCAATAAATAATTGTGCAAAAAATAGCAATTAGCAGAAACAGAATTAGAAAAAAATGTACAGTATAAATGCAGGGTATGGGGAGCAAGTTTTCCTTATTTGTGGCAGAACAGTTTAGCGTGTGTGTGTGTGTAATGTGATTGGGAGAAAGGAAGAAGTTCAGTTCAGAGACAGATGCGCGTGTGTGTGTGTGTGTGTGTGTGTGTGTGTGTGTGTGTGTGTGTGTGTGTGTGTGTGTGTGTGATGTACAGCTAGTTATTCCATTCCGATTTAAGGGTCTGATGGCCTGGGGGAAGATACTGTTCCCCTTTCTGATAGTGAAGGCCTGGATGCAAAAAAACCTTCTGCCAGATGGAAGGAGGGAAAAGAGGGTGTGTGGGGGGTTGTATGTTGGGTCATACACAATGCTGGTGGGTTTGCAGCGTGTGGTGTAACTGTCTGTAACATAGGGGAGAGAGACCCTGACGATTTTCTCACTACATGAAAAGATCATCACCAGCTACTGTGAAACTAATATGTAGTTAGGGGTTAGGAGTTCAGATAGTGGTCCATATATCGGTCCAAATGAGGAGCATTCTATGGATTTTTCAAAATCCCTGCTAAATTCCATCACTGAGATGTAAACAACGTCATTCAGGGTGGTTTGCATTCGTTTCTATGCCATTTTCAACAGTGTTTGTATTTTTACACTCTTTTCGTTCTTAATCATTCAAATAATGGCTCAAACACATTTTTTTCATTGTGGTTTCCTGACCACTCTAAAGTATAAACAATATCCAAAACTTTTTTGGAGAGCAAGCAAGCAATGAGGGCAGAGAGAGAGGGAGAGAGAAAGAAAGAGAGTGCAAGTGAGTGAAGTGAAACCCCCCAACATAACAAATCCCCCCAACCACCCCCCACATAACAAATCCCAATTCAACCCCTGATATTGTAGGAGTAAAAATGATAAAGATTTGAGCACTGCAACTGACCATAATATGCTCTGCTGCATTATTTACACATTTGAATTTGGATTAAAATACACTGATTTGATGATAAGAAGTTTGTACTATAAGACTTAGCATATTTGGTTAATATTTAAATACTGTAATTCTTTTGTTTGTGCTTAGCCTTAAAAATTCAGATAACTTGACAACTTGTGTAGATTACGCAGTTAATTATATAATTTTTACTGGGAGCCCCACACCATATAAGCAACAGCTTTTAAGTTTCATAAATAGCTATCCTACTTATTTGAAAACAATGAAGTAAGAAGAAAATAGTAAAAACACAGTGCATGTTTAGCAAAACCAAGTTAGCCATTCAGTTAACTGTTTGCTGGCTTCCTCAGGGTAGAAGCTTGAGTTATAAACAGCAGAGAGGTAATATGTGGAAAAAAACATGCTCAAGTACTGTAACAATATTAAAAATCATTTGTTACTTTCCACATTTGAAGACAAATGGAACTGTAACCAAAGCTTCAAAATTGGCTAATTAGCTATCTTGCTAACTATTTAGCTTATAAATACAAACACTACACTGTTCTGCACTCACACACTCACACAAATGACTTCGTATGCACAGACTCATGTTTAGAGGTTTAAATTTGATGCTTTGGCTAACACTGAACAGTGAACTGTGGCAATAGCTATTTTATCTTGCTCACATTAGCTTAGCACTTCACCAGCCTCCACAGAATTAGTGTTTTGCTCCTTTTAAGCTCAGTGAAACATGTAAGCTTTGTTTGACTCTACACATAGTTATGAGTAAAACACTCATTCACTGGAGGCTAGCAAAATGCTAATACTGTTAGCTAATACTATTAGTAGCGTAATTCTAAAAATTAACCATCAACACACTGTAACACTATGGTACATTTGGTCTTGTAAAAGTGCTTGGGAACATTATCTTCATTGGAAAGAGTGAACCATTTCTCTAAACCATGCGACTGTTACCAAAGACAGAGGAGTACACCCTCAAGCAGCATTAGGCCCTGCTGGTACCAGTCTTGGACAGGTACTGAAAACCATCAAATTGGAGCCAAACTGGCCCCTGGAAAAGCAAAAGTTCCAGTACTTTTTACCAAGTCTCTTTTGATTTAGCTTGATGCAGCCTGAAGCTGAGTGGAGGTATCCGGTTTCGCTCTGGTTTCAGCCTTCATTCTAAAGCTCAAAGCACTGCCCTCCTCTCAGGCTGTGGGATGAGGAAATGAGGGTGAATTTGATGGGGGTCTGATTTTCCCCCCTTCGCTGCCGCCTTTTATCTCCACACAGCTCACATCACAACCATCAGGCCACGCATTGGGGCGAGCGGAAAACGGCCCCGCATTGATTACACCAGGCACAGGCAAGAGAAAAAAAATGTGGGATTGAGGGAAGAGAGGATGGAGAGAAGGGTGGAAAGAATGAGAGAGGATTCTCGCTGCTGAGTGACAGCCGAGAGACGAGTGGACCTCCTCTGGAAAAGCCTCTCACACATACACACACGGATGCACTCACAGAAGCAGACACTCACTGCGGACTAATGGCTGTGACCACATCATATACGGAGCAATCTCCTCCGACAAGAAAATAATCAAAACCACACCCGGCATAATAACACTGAGAGAAAGAGAGAAAGAGAGAGAGAGAAAGAGAGGGAGAGAGCATTCCACTCTGTTTACACTGTTCTAGAACATTCTCTTCTGTTTCATACTGTTCTAGACTGTTCCCCAATCAAGCTGTATTTCTGTTCTTCTTTACTAACATTGCTCTACAGTACTGCCCCACTTTTACACTTTTCTGGAACATTCTACTCTATTTACACTGTTCTGGAACATTCTGTTCTACTCTACACTGTTGCAGAACCCCCCTCCTCATCCAACCTTTCTAGAATTTGTTCCCTCATTCACACTGTTCCACAGTGCTCTTCACATTCATGCTGTTCCAGAATGTTCTCCCCATTCACAATGTTCTAGACTGTTCTCCCCCACTCACACTGTTCTAAAACATTCTTCCCACACTCCTATATTTCAGGAATGTTCTCCCCACCCACACTGTTCTAAAGTGTTCTGCTCTATTCTCACAGTCAGAACCCATGGTTATTTGATCGGTAGTGTTGGGTCAATGTGTCAGGGCTTTAATATGGTCATGCCAGTAAGAACTTGTTGAGCTGGGTTGAACTGAGTTGGGAGGAGCGGGCGATGGGGGTTTGAGAGAGAACAAGACGACATCTCCGTGTGTGTATCTGGGTGAGTGTGTCTCTGAGTCAAGAGTCTCCTGCTCTCCTCCGGCGAGGATCAAGCAGGAACATCTCTGACTGGGCAAGGGTATGCCCCAGACAGGGAAGCGACGCGCCAACCCTGAGTGCCCGTATCCGGGCAACCATGCCACGCAGCGCCCGGCGCCCCTTCAACAGCTCCTTTGTGCCAGAGCCAGTGGCATGCCGACTGCACAGTGCCACACACCACGGCCCACGGGGCGAGGGGCAATGTGGGATACGTCTCAATCCACAGGACAGTGACCCCCCTCCCACTTGTCCCTCTTTATCCCCCGGCCTTCTGTCTTCTGCTCTCTCTCTTTTTCTACCATGAAGAGATCATCTCGCTGCCCCACTGTCCCCCACTCAGCACGCTCAGAGACATCCCTCTCTCTCTCACCCCATCACACTCTTACTCTTTCTCACTCTCTCACTTTCTTTATCTCTCTGTCTCTTTTTCTCTCTCACTTGCTCTCTTTTTTTCTCTCTTATCTTCTTTATTCTCATCTTCTTTTTCTCATCCTCTTTCTCTTTCCCCACTCTCTCTCTTCCTCACTCTCACCTTCTTGACTTTCTTTCTAATAACCAAACCTCCATCAGTTCGGTCTCTTTATCTTTACCCTTCTCTCTCCCCATTCACTCCCCCACCTCTCTCTCTCTCCTCCCATCTCTCTACCTTTCTGCCTGACAGATCACAGGGATATAAGCTTCTTTCTTCCAGACCGTAGGACTCCTTGAAAACCTCCAGTGCCCAAGAACAACATGGTGAACCTCCCACCACACACAACACGCACACACACATACACACGCCTAGCACCTCCAGTGCTGAGACATGATTGACGGTTTGGGAAGAACAGCCTATCATCTTATGTGTAGACATGGGAGGGGGACAGAGACGGACAAAGAGAGAGAAGAGGAGAATGTGGCTGGGAGTGAATGGGGAACGGAAGGGGAGAGATAGCGAAAAAAGGCCTTGAAGAAAGGAAAACATGAAAATGAAAGACAGGGAGCATAAATGTTAAATAAGATGACAAACGACAAGAGAGGTAGATTATGTATATGAGATTATACAGTCGAAAGAGATATACAGAGAGGCTGTGTATTTTTTTTGGAAAGATTCTTTGACCGATGCCATAGAAAAAGCAGTTATGGTACCCAAAGGCCAGAGCACACCGACCCAACAAACACCATTTTATCATTTGTTATTTTAAAATATTTAGAAAAATAACTGAACCATTTTGAAATTTTTAGATTAGTGTGAATGGTGCCTTGTCAGATAGTATGAGTGGAAGAGAACATTGTAGAACAGTGTTAGGGAGAATCTTGTAAAACAGTTTGAATGGGGAGATCCTTTTAAAGCAGAGAATTCTAGAACAGTGTAAATGTGTGAGAACATTCTAGAACAGTATAAATGGGTAAGGACTTTCTAGAGCATTGTGAACAGGCTAGAACATTCAACAACAGTCTAAATAGGGCAAATGTATTACTGTAAATGGAAGAGAACATTATAGAACAGTGTGAATGGGGAAGAACATTCCAGAGCAGTGTAAAATGAAAGAGAGCATTCTAGAATAATGTGAATGGGAGAACATGCTGAGGGCAAAATGATTACAGTATGATCACAGTATGGCGCAACAAACCAGCTAGTTTATAAATGAGGTGAGCAAGTGTGATTTTTTTTTTTTTTTTTAAGTTTAAAGTGCCTGTACATAACATAAAGGTTCAATTCTAGTAGAAGTTTTTCCCCCTGAAACTGTGCAACCAAGCCAAGAACCACTTAGAAAGCTTTGTTTTTAAGAGTGATGGTTTTCCACATGAAATCGGTTCCATCCACTGGGAATCAAAACATGACTGTCTGTTGACTGCATTGACTGCCAGGTCTTAAAGTCCAAGCTCTTAAAGTTCTAGTTTCCAGAAATCATTAGGCCTAGAAGGCCTTGAGGATTCCCCTCTGTTTCAGTGGCATCCTGTCCTCTCTCTCAGAGCATAAACACACCCATACATACACATAAATACAAATACATACATTGAGCTCAGGGCCTCAGCTAAAATTACCTTTACTAACTGACTAAATATACCCGCAGACAAGCCACATGACGGCTACAGATCAGTGTGACGGTACCCAAGATAGCCTCTTTTCTCCCAGCGACGATGGTGGCTTACAGCTATGCCAAACACATGCTGACCAGACGACAGATGACAGTTGGATTTCTGTAGCGTGGACTGGCACACAGGCCTAAAATCTGTCTTTGCTTGGAGTGGTGAGTGTGTGTGTATGTGTGTGTGCTCATGTGTGTGACTGTGTGCTTGTCAGACAGATAAACACTTGCTCTGGGCAGAAAGAGATTACATCCTTCTTTTTTGAATGATAGTAAAAGGAATATCAAGCTTGCTCAGTGATGGATATTTGGACATATCAGTCCAAATAAAAAGTCAGTGTGCCTGGGGCCCCATTAGATGGATAGGAAAAAGGTGCAAAAAATTGGTACAGTTCATCAGACGAGACATAAAAATTGTCATGTAGAAGTTCCTACAGCAATATGACTTTGGTGCAAGTCAGGTGTCAAAATTTTGCCTTGATCTTATGTTCTATGATAAACATTGTGTTACTGCTAATTGATCTATCAATTTTCAACAAAGCTGTTGGACATGCTTTACAGACCAGTGGCAAAAATCACCTTAAATTTACATGAAAAACAGAATTCAGTTATGCTCCCAGGTCAAAACGAAACATTACCAATTTCACAGGAAATAAAGTATTTGTAGAGTGATGGATGGATACGTCAGTTGCCTTGAAAATACTCAAAAGGCAAATGAAGTAGTACAAGTGGGACAGAACATTTAAAAAACCTCTTAGCAATGTTAAGCAGACATGGCACCCTTACCTAATACTTAATAAGATGATTGCAGTTCCATACTGACCTATGGAGAGGTTTTTAAAAGAAGATTAGTCAGTGTTTGGTTCTAGAGGGCCTGTCTGTAGGAGAGACTGGAGTTCAATAGTTAAGAATAGGTGTGGACTAGGACACTCATAATGATTGAGAGCAGCAAAGAGGGCAGGGGTCCCAGCTGTTTGAGATTTCTGAGGGCTATACTGTGTTTGGTAAGCAACTGAGGGAGTGCTAGAACACTTTAAAAGTGATAGTTTTATGGGCTGAAGTCCTTAGGCCAGTCTGATTAGAGGAGGGGAAACCAGAAACGGATAAAAATGATGTGGCCCTGACTTTGGGTTGGAAGGTTTTCATTCTTTAAGTAAGTAAAGTTGTAGTGAAGATATAAATTACAAGAAAAATAAGACAAAAAGGGCAGATGCAATATGTTTGTTGTGTTGAAAAGTGTTAGAATTATTGACTGCAAAAAAAGAAATTACCATGAAGTTTTAAAAGAGCTAAGACAGTATATTTTGTAAACAGATCTTTGAAAGTCTTGCAAGAAACATACAGCTACTCTGAAAGGACAGAATCTGCAAATACGTCTTGTGAGGTAGATGAAGCCAGGACCAATATTATGTAAGGCACTGTAAGTTTTTATATAGAAATGCGTTACTGGACTTCTTATGTAAATAATTCCAGATGCTGGAAGAGAAGGTGCCCCATGTCATTTAAAAGCCATTTAAAACATGACCAGAATCTATATATTATCTCTGATAACATCTTTGAAGTGCTGAGGAGGTTTTCCTTGAGGAAAACGTACATGGGCAGTGTGCTTTGGACTTGACTTGGGGGTCCAAGTCAAGTCCAAAGCATCTTGGTCTCCATTGTTTGTAACAAAGTACTGCAATCATACTAAACATTAAATACTTAGAGTCTTCTAACAAAGAACTGAACTGAAACTATCCTAACATTTAGATGAATTCAGAATTTATTTTATGGCTCTTTTAATAACAGACTGTTAAATACCGACTCCCAAAAGAAAAACTCCCTAAGAGCATGAAGAAAGAGCACAGAAAGCAATCAAGACTCAAAAGAAAAAGCTACCTGAAAGTGTGAGTAAGAAACCTTGAGAGGAACCATCACTCAAAAGGAAACACATAATTAAGAAACACTGAGAGTGACAAAGACTCATAAGGAAAAAATCCCCAGGAGAACAAGAGAGAAACTCTGAGAAACTCTAAGAATCAAAAGGAAAAAAATTCAAGAACAAGAGTAAGAATCACTGAGAGTCAAGACTCAAAAGCAGAAACCCCCAAGAGCTTGAGGAAGAAACTCTGAGAGGAGCAAAGACTCTACAGGAAGAAGTCAGAGCAGAAGGGAAGAAACATTTTACCCCCAGTTGACCAGGAGGAAACATGTTCTTGAACTGGCTCTGTTCAGAATTCTTCCCGCACTTCTACTTTTTTGAGTGGAACCATAAGTTTTGAGCAGAACAAAGGATGCATCGTTGAAGACATTGTAAAATACACAACAGAAATAAATAGTAGCTGCAAGATGACCAAACCAAAATCAAACACTTTGATTCCTTGGTAGACCACTGGATGTTTTTTTCTGAAAATTTATACTTTTCCATTGCATTCTCCATCACTGCGTTCTGCTTCCTCACCTGTAGAATGACATGCCCACTGATATTGGAAAAACAACAGCATTTGGGTCTAGCTGGGAACTTTTCAGGTTCCAAAACAATTTCTTTTGTGAAAAAATGCTTGGAATGGTTACAAAAGTGGTGCCCAAACCAGGGAGTCAAAATTAAACTCTCCTTAAAAGCATGATGAAGAACGTCTGAGAGGAGCCAAGATCAAAAAAAGCCCCTAAGAGCATGTGGAACAAACACGGAGAAGAACCAAGACTCAAAAGAAAAACTTCCAAAGGAGGAACCATATAACCCCTTTTCCTCAAGCAAGGAATAGGTTTCTTTCTGGTTTGCACACCAAATTTTCCCCCAAAAATAAAAAATTTTGAAACCTGAAAACTGGAACCAAAATTGGGCTGTCATTCTACAGTTTGGAGAATGCAATGGAAAATGATAAATCTTTAGGAAAAAAGAACATCCAGTGATCTACCAAGGAAAGAAAATGTTTGGTGGTGATTACGTGAGTATCAGGAAAGTACCATCTTGCTACAACTGTTTACTTCCAATGCGCAATGTGCAACGCCCTCCGTTGATAAAGCATCCTTGATTACAAGGGTTCTGCTCAAAACTGGTGGAAACATGGTTCAAAGACTCCTGATGGAACTAGTTCAAGACCTGTTGTCTTTTGATCAAAAAGTGGTATAACCAACACTCAAAGTGAAGATGTTTGTCTGTGATGTAGCTGAATTTCAGCAAACCATTCCTAAAGTGCCATAAATCATGAGCAGACATTAACTGGTCATTAATTATGTCACATTGATGCAGAAGACAACACTCAGTGGAAAAGCCAATGAAGCTAAAATTGTGTTGAAAACTATTTAGTGGCAACTATTTGATGATCCATCCTGCTATTTGGTTTAAACAGCAAGTCTATTTTGGGAATACACTCTTGAGCTGTTATGCAACAGGAATACCCAGTTAGGGACACCCAGAAATCTAGCAAATATATTTTTACCCACATCGGAATTTAGGGTCCAAGGAGGGTCACACTTTTTAGCCACGTTGGTCACCTACATGACCCTTTGTTCTCAAAACATATTTATCCAGCAGC
>JBBPCZ010000163.1:17531489-17541551 GCA_037974445.1 Brycinus macrolepidotus
ATGCGATTAATCGCGATTAAATATTTTAATCTACTGACAGCCCTAATATATATATATATATATATATATATATATGCTGCGAACAGTGTTTATTAGTAGTATATTTTATAGACTTGCTGATCGTGCCTGGCAAAGAACTGTTTTTGCTCTTCAGCTATTAACCTCACTGTGCTAAAGTTCCTCTTGCTGCTGCTGCTGCTTGCAGAAGTGCTTAAGACTACAGGACAAACTTCACAAACAAGGGGAAAGACTCACTGTGACACTTCCACTAAACCAACAGCCATGCTTTCTTCAAGGGACACATTCACATACTCCTCTAACTCAGGAGCTATCCAAATGTGGTTAAGGTTGCAAGAAGGAGAGAAAATAGAGAGTACAAGTGAGAGAGAGAGTGTGTGAATAAGAGAGGCAGAAAGAAAGGAGAGAGAGAGAAGTTTGTGAAATCTGCTACATAAAAAACACTAATTAAAATGCAAAACAAACCAGACTCAAGTCTGATAATGTACATGAAAAAACTGAGCAAAATCCAGCCGAAAAGCTGATGTTCTGTTGAGCTAGGTAGGTCAGGGCTAGGTAGGTCAGGTAGCACACCTGTGATCTGTATGTATCTAAGTCTGATCTCAACCTCAGTAAGCCAAAGAAATGGTTGTACGATTTTAGTTTTAAAGAATGAAATCTAGAACTATTATAAAGCTGTTATAAACTCTTAGAAAATGCACTTTATAAAGTCAGGACCATTTTGTCCTGGAAACATACACGCACACATACACACACACACACACACACACAAACCCAGCTGTATGGTGGCAAGCAGCTACACATCTTATAGCGTCAAACCCCTCCCCACTATTGTAATGACTGGATTAGCAGCCTGTTCTGCCATGTCATCACTCAGGAATCTTTATAGGGGCCGAAAACACTCTGGGCATGTTTTAATGTGCTCTGTGTATTAAACACTGCCACAGGTAGAGAGAGAGAGAAGGGGGCTTTTATCTCTAAGATCTGAAAGGAAACTGTTTTAGAGACACAACAGACCACTGAAGACAATAAAGGGTAAGCCACACTCACACACACACACACACACACACACACACACTCATATACACTGAACCCCTTATGACAACTGTATAGAAAACTTAAAAGATTATAGGGGTAGTTAACGTTCACACAAAGATAAATATAAACAGTGTCTAACCCTGAGCCTGGGTTTGTGTGTGCGTGTGTGTGTGTGTGTGTGTGTGTTTGTGTGTGTGTGTGTGTGTGTGTGTGTGTGTGTGTGTGTTTTGCGTGGGATAATAAAATACAGCGCCTGCGTTATGTGCAGAGCAACAAACTCATAAAGGCCTGGCATAACAAGAACACTCCACTCTGCCAAATGCTGACTCCAAATCTCCAGCTCAGTTTAAGATGCTATCTCTCCCCAAAGCTCACTTAGAGCCTTAGCACAATTACACAACACTCTGTCCCACCAGGCAGAGGAAACACTGCCCTTTCAAAACTAAAGGATCCTGCATGGACTCGTCTGTTAAATAAAATTAAAGTGAGAGCACACATTAATCTGATACTCTTTACATGTTTGATTATGGAAATGGCATCAAACATGTAAAGTATTACAGGCAATTATCTGTAATACTTTACTAAAACTGGCTGGCATTTTTACGTTTAACTGTTTTTCTTTGATAAACTGGCCTTTGAGTTCTAGAAAATAATGAATACAAATGTAGATTTGCATTTAGATCTGTGGACGTCAGTAAATAGAGTTGGAAGCATACACAGCAAACATTTGTGTCCTGATGAGAGTGGTCTCTTTCAGGACGACAAAGCCCCCATCCACAGGGCATGTAGGGTGACTGGATGAACATTTATTGCTCATTACTTGTGTGGCCCTACTGCCACCTTACCTCTGCCTTCCTTCCAATCTTAAAATCAACCAGGCCTAGCTGTGTCCTCCTAGCAAACGTTGCACCCAGAGGTCTCACTGACATTATGTTCCCCTTTAAATATTAATACACTGACAACCACACAGGCAGCTACCCTCACGCATTTCTTTTTCATGTGCATCTAAAATTACTTGAGGAGAGCTTTGTGAGGGGATTAGTTCGAAGATCATTCATCTGCATAAGGAAGAGGAAGTTGAAGGAAATCAAGTAAAAAAAACGGAGTCTCCAAAACTGTAATTTATTATAAAAGAGAAAATGGGATTCCTAACAACCGTGCAGGACCTAGAAGACCAAAAAACTGTCATCACAAACAGTTGCTCTTAGTAATAATGACTCTGTATTGTGTCAGAAAAGATGTTATTTGAAAAAGCATTTTTGGTACTATATAAAACAATTTTCAACAAGCTGTCCATTATAGAGAGGAACCACTGAACCAGGCAAAGAACAATTCGTGCATCCAAATGATTCATTGAGTGTTGTTGGGTCTATTTAGATCCATTACCTAAGAACCTTTTAAAAACCACTTTTTAGGGTGTGCCTAAAGTTTCCATCTTTGAGGAGAAAATCAAGCTCCACTCTCGCTTCAGAGCTGAAGAAATCCACAGGTGTTTCTGTCCATCCTTCCACTAAGAAAAAACGATTCTACACCGTGGGTCTGGAAGGATGTGTAGCTGTTTAAGAAGTCTTGAATTAGATAAGAAAGAACACTGTACTAGAACACTGAAGCACATCAGTCAAAGAATGTGGAAAACATGGAAGAAGATTTTATGTACTGAGTATAACATTCTAATTGGGGTTAACTGGATCATGAGAAACAGAAAATACAGCCAATTTCTAAGAGCTTATAAGAGGCTTGGGAAAATATCCCTAAAGATTTCTGCATGAAAACCCAAAGCAAGTCTCCCAAAAAAGAATGGGAGTCACAATAAAAGTAAAGAGTGAGCACACTAAATACTGAAAAATCTATTATTACTTCTAGTTGTTGTGACCTGTGTAATTTTTAGTGAAATATTTCTTCTACTAAATAAATAAATAACATGTACTTAATGGCAATTTTGACCAGAAGTTAAACAGAAAAAAAAAGCATGGGGCCTGATTTTTGACTATACATATAAAATAGAGTGTTGTAAACTGTTGTTTACAGAAAAACATATGTGACAACTATTTTTTCAGGAAATGACATAAATTGTGACAAATAGTTTGTGTGAAAGGTAGTGAGAAAGATTAAGGGTGAGACAGAAACTGAGCACACACCTACAGGTGTGACATCTAAAAGTGAGAGCAGCCCTGATCCTCCTGTGCGATAATGTGTGTGTGAGTTGTGCACTAATCTGTGAGGAATGTGTGAGTATGCTGGTGGAAATAGAGGCTCATTCACACAACTACTGTCCTGTGTCTGTCAGAGCACCAGCATGATGCCACACACACACATTCTATGACAGGCTAATGCTATCAGTCACACACTCTCTACATGGCCCAGCATTTTGCAACCTAGACAGTCTAGACATTTAGAAAGGCTTATTCCAACAAGCATCAGCTGTCATAACACTTGCTCAGGTGAAATTATATTAAATGGACAAAAACAGCTTGACCCTTGTTAAAATAAGTTTTAATAAAGGTTTATGCAGGTTTATGACAGTTGTCATTAAAAACTTATGCAAATAATGCAGGCCTTATGACTACTGCCCTTCATAATAAGATTATTAATGAGCACTCATCTGCTTTGCCAGATACCCAGGCAGTTGTTTTCAGTATGCATTTACATCACTATTATCATTTGTTGACCTTTGCCATGACATTTATTAATAATTCTTCTTATTTCTACTTATTTATAATAATATTCATCATTATTGAGGTATTTTGCAAAAATATTTAAAGCAAAATAGTTTTTGATATTTAAACCCTATACAGGATATGTTTCAGAAAACAGAAAAAAGAAATATCAGCAACACTTCACCTTTATTTGTAAGGCTTTATAATATCTACATTAACCTTTCATGACAACTGATAAAAACCTACCTAAATGTTCATAAAGGCTTATTCCAACAAGCATCAGTTGTCATTACATTGTTTGAGGGGAAATGGCATCAAAATTGTGTAAAGCAACCTTTATGACAACTTAGCTGCTTGGCTTCATGACGTGTGTGTAAACCTTTCATGACAACTGACACAAATCTTCATAAACCTTTGTAAAAGCTTATTCTAACAAATGTGAGTTGTCATAAAGGCTGCTTTAGTCCATTTTAATGCCATACCAACTTAAAAAATGTGATGACAACTGACATTGGTGGAATAGGCCTTTGGTAAATGTCTATGTATGTTTATGTCGGTTGTCATAAAACATTTATGCACATGTCATGTAGCCTTATGAATTCTGGCCTTCAGCGTTAACAAAATATCAGTGCTTTATTACGATCAAAACTTATTAGAGAAATAAAAATGCTGTGTTATCCTTCAGATGTTCTAATTTTCAAGCTTAATATCAAAAACAGTCCCAGAGTCTGGAGAGAGAAAGATACTCCCTTCATTTTCTCCTGAGTTAAAATATAACAAAGCAGCTATTTAGTGATGCGACCTGAGTGGCAGGATGAACTTTTCTCCTGACCTTTGCCCTGTGTGACCCAGGCACTGCCTCGATGGAGACAGGAAGGTATTAAGGGGTCTGGGGGAGCGGGGTTGAAAGGTGGGGTTCACAGGTCAAGCCCCAAAAATGACACGTTTCCCGGGCAACACACAGGGAGGCATTATGGAGGTTCTGCCTCAGTTTAGGCCCGAGCTATTTGTCGAAGATTTGGAGGAAAATGACCTGATAATTACCCCAATAATGAAGTGGTGTGGACTGCCTGGTTCATGACTTCTGTGGGGCCTCAGTGTGTGGAGGCATGTGTGAGTATGTATGTATACATAAGTTTCAGACCACAGATCTGCTCCTAGGTGGGTGTTTTTGAACAGTGGACCAGTCTTGATGCATAAAAACCCCACCTTACCTGATACACATCAGTGTCAGTGCTGTGCTGAGGATGGTCCAAAAGCCAAATAATATCAGACAAACAGGGGTCCTCTGGTCCAACCATTGATAATAGGGTCATGAGGGTGGATAATAAACTGTGCATGATACCAAGTGGCCTACATGTGGCCTACAGCCATTACTGTACACCTGTAAACTGGAAATATAAAGTGGAGCTATAAACATGGCAAATGAAGTGCACAGTGTGTACATGCATATGAACGATGGAGGAAGACAAACTAAGTAATTCCTTTTCTAATGTGAGAGTGTGGAGTGTGTTGAGAGTGAAGGTGAGTGGATGGATCTCTCTGTCAATGTATGGATGAATGAATGGGTGGATGGATGGTCTTCGGTAAGCACACCAGGGCCCATGTGACCTATGTTAGGATTAAAGAACAGTGAATGTGTGTGTGTCTGCATGTGTTGCTACTGGGTCAGCGAGAACCCCAGGGGGCTGATGCGGTGAAACAAGAGGGTCATAGTAGGGTGTGTGTGCGTGTGTGTGTGTGTGTGTGTGTGTGTGTGTGTACTGCAGGTCAGTGGTAAGCCAGAGAAGCTATTAGGAGGAGATGAGGGTGTAGAAAAGAGCTCTATCTGTCAAAAATCCTCCCAGTCAGCAGAGTAGAGGAGGGGTTGTTCACTCAAGAGCCCCTAGCTACAGGCTGATCAGCAGCAATGTACATCTACACACTGACCTTAGATCAGAGTTAACTGAAGGAGGTTTGATGTTAATGTATAAGGGTGTAATATTCATGTTATATCTATCTATCTGTCCATCTGTCTGTCTATCTATCTGTCTATCTATCTGTCTATCTATCTATCTATCTATCTATCTATCTGTCTATCTATCTATCTATCTATCTACAGCAAGTCTGAAAAATGTCTGTTACCAGAGTTACTGGTTGCGATAGCGTTGTAAAAGGGGATTGTGTATGCTGATGTTTTGGTGACAAATCCAGGTAAGTCACTATGGAGCAGTAAAGCTGTGAACTTGCCCACCATCCTCAGCCAGATCTTCACCCCGGGCCTAAGGCACTGGATTAACCTGCTCGCACCTTCACAAAGCCCTAGGGGATGTTGGCTCCAGCACCGTAAAGGCCAGTTCAGCTCGGTTTATGCAGCTGACTGTTGGCCTTTGACTCATTCCAATTAACCAGTGTTAAAAAGACACATAACCATTTAGATTAAACTGGGGCAACATAAATTAGTCAAAGCAACATTGTTCCATAAAACATTTTGAGTATGCTATCTGAGTTATTTCTTTTAGTAATCTAAAACTAAGCACATTATGTTTTTCTATCTCACAAATAATCTGAGGTAACTGTAATATGGTAACTATGAGGACTGCAATTAAAAATTAGTTTTATATTTAATTTGTTTACAATTATTTGGTTAATTGACTGATAGAACCACTATCTTCTCCATGTTATTCACATTTTGGACCCTGTGACAGCAACACCATCATTCAAAATTCAAAGAATTTTCCTCTATTATCAAGTGCTGAAACAACAGAAGCCACATCACCCCCCACATTTCCCCTAGTGTATTGCAATCTGTCAGAATGACCACATGTTTCATATGAACTTTACAGAGCATTGTAGACCACTTTTATGAATAAACACCAATATACTTTTTCCATAATCGCAGGCAGAAAACCACAAAGAAACCACACTTTAAATACATATGAGTATCAATGTTTAAACATACTCCATTAAGTAGTCCTTCATATTACAGTAGTAAGATTTTTCTTTTTTGTATATTTACATGTTTTGTCCTCTTTCTAAATATCCAGGTACTGTCAGTGATTCTTGAGTACACTTATTTTCATTTAAAATAAGTATT
Source organism: Brycinus macrolepidotus (assembly GCA_037974445.1). Classification (NCBI taxonomy): domain Eukaryota; kingdom Metazoa; phylum Chordata; class Actinopteri; order Characiformes; family Alestidae; genus Brycinus; species Brycinus macrolepidotus. The sequence goes on from JBBPCZ010000163.1 coordinate 17,538,279, forward strand.
TTAAAGTCATTGATTTTGCTTTCGAATCACAGTAGCATTATTACTGTCATATGAGCATCCCCAGACAAATTATATTTTGATTATTTGGTTTTCTGAGTGTAAATAGCTTCACAAATATAAACTGTGCACTAGATTTTTTGTTGCAGATTTTATTGCACAATTTATATTTATTCGTTTGACATGTTGGAAAAAGTATCAAATTGTCACAACATTCACACAGGCCATGTTATGTTTATGTTTTATGTTTTTTTATCCAGTATGTTACATTTCGAAATAAACTGCTATTGTGTGTTGGATGTGCGGAATGTCCTCTTTGTAGAGAATGTGTACTTATTTTCCCTTTGAAAATCAATAAAATGTCATTTGACCAGAGGTAGCCAAATCTTTGCACATGACTATCTATATGAGAAACTCTCTGCTGTCATTACGCAAAATTTTATAACTGACAAATTCCAACACACAAAACTCTCTATTACCCTCTAAATGCCCCCTTTAAAAGCACGCTTTATACCCCAGACACACACCAACACCCCACTTCCCCATTATTAGAATCCTATATACCCCCTACACAGTCCTAAACTCTTAAAGAGGGTCTCTTCAGCTCCCCTGTGTCTTTCTTCCCTCTCCTGTGGGCCTTGCTGGGATGAAGGTCCGGCCTTTTGAAGTGCTTTGCGCTCTAATTGGATGGCAGCCGAGCACAGGGCTGCCCTGGTCATTATTCCAGTGCTGACCCCCATGCCGGCCGTTCTCACGGCGATGGAGACCACGGCAGCAGGGGTCTGGATTCTGTTAGCCTGGCCTGTAAAAATCAGGGCCCATTTCAATCGAACGCAGAGAGGGGTCGAAGCCCAGCGTCCAATTACAGTGCCAGATGTTTCAGAGGGGTTGTCCTGACCCCCTCGTTAGGCCCGTTAAGGTGCAAAGAGATTAAGAGGGGCCCACTGAAGTTCAGGCTCAAAAAGGCTTTCATTTAATGGGGTTTTGCCAAGCCCATGTGTAGAGAACAGACACTGACACACAGGTAGTAATTCAGTTGTAGCAATGGGGTTATGAACTGCGCCAGGATTGACCACATCTATTACACCAGATCATGCCTGGGGTCGAAAGAGACCCCACTGCTGAGACAGAGATCAGGTTTTGCCTTAAGATATGTGGCCTCCAAGTACACTCTAAAAAAGGTTCCTGTAGGTTTCTTTGCTTGGATATACAACTTTAATATAATTCCTTTGTAAAGAACCTTTACTTTATGTAGAGGTTCTTCATTCTCACACTCTCAGTGTCCCTCAAAGACACCATCAACCGAAAGTTTTTTAAGGAAACAAAAGTGGTTCTTCTATTGCAGCCCTTTTGGTTCCATTGCTTTGAATAGTATATGTGCAAATGGAAATGGGATATGCTGATAATACCTATGGAACCTGTTGATGCATTTATTATTAGTTTTATTGAATTACTTATTAATCAAAATGACCAAAAAACTGGGACATGGCCACCCTCAGCCTCAGTCCTGCAAGATTTTCGATGGGTGGATCGATACACCTATAAAACTCCAAACAAGTCTCTGCTCAGTCACTGCAGTATCCAGCCTGCAGTGCTTTATACAAGTGCCCTTATTGTTCTTAGCTGTTAGAAAGAAAAATCATGCCAAAAAACTGTTTATTCAGAAGTTGTTGTCCATTCACAAAAGGGTGCCTGTTTGAATGTGTCTGTGGTTTTTAACTCTAGGCCTGCTTTGTGTTCATTTAGTCTCATTATCTGTTTTATTTTCAAATGAAACGTAATACACAGCATCTTTAGGAAATGGGTATGATTTCACTCTTCATCTCAAACTCTTGGGATTCTTGGGATTTAAGGTGTCTTAGGAGTGCTTATTGGACAGCCCATGTGTGCCTACTCACAGTTCAATTGGTCAGATGGTCTTTGGGGGTCGGTTTTAGCAAAGAATGGGGAGGGGTTCTAGGCACTGACTGACATGTTCCTCAGCCAGTCTGACAGAGTGAACTTTCACAAGTCTTGTGAAATAATGTACTGTTTAAACAAGTTCCACCTTGGTGAGAATCATTTGGTACATTGTGCCAACCATTTATAATGCTGGGCTGACAAAAGAACCCACCTACCTCACCCCCCTGTGTTTACATGCACTGGGGACCCCCAGTTGCCACTGGGCATTCACACACTGATTTGAATGATAATATGAAGAACATAGTCTAATTCAGTTCCACTCACAAATGTATTATAACTTATGCAATTTACATATATAATACATGTTCATTACATGTTACATTTATATTACATGATGTAGAATTTGAAATGGCCCATAGTTTTCCAATCTTTCCGTTATGGAGATTTCAGGAAATTGTGGAATAGTTTTACACAAGAATTGTAAATTCTACAGTAAACTATTAAGAATGGTCAGACAACGTTCATAGCAAAATACAACAAATGCAGTGGTCTTAAAATCCGTTCATTGTAAAATTAGCTGTCAGATATTCACATGTTCCAGTCAAGAGGATGCAGAATAAATTACATTATATCACAAAGAGTAAAGGAGTGGGGATGTGTGGCCAGCTTTCTGGGGATGGGGATGGGGATGTGTGGCTGGGGATGTGTGGCCAGCTGATAAATTATGCCTATGGGTCTAAATAAAAAGGGATTTGCCATCAGGCTAGTCACAACGAGGATGTTTTTTTTTACACCAGAGTCTGATAAAAATGTTTATTATGCCAGTTAGCAATGAGGCTTATTTGTGTCTGAGAATGCCTGGCAAATACTCCCCAAGGCAGACCAAAACAAACATAAAAATGTGAGATGTTTTAAATTAGAACTAATGAATTATAAGCAATTAAAGATATCAGTTCCGGATTATAAAATAAGCCTTTCGCTCTCCTTTCTATGGTTGGTGTCAGTATAGACACTGTAACAGAAGTGACATAAATCAGTTATAAGCATGGTATAAGGCTACATCATTATTGATTATCTCATTATTAAAGAGATACATTAATATTAATTTATTGTATCTGCTAGTGTGAAGCACATGTGCTTGGATCTGTGAGTATCATACACTGATCTCCATATTCACGCCATCAGTATGCATTGCCCCAGGGCAGGGATGAGGGTATTACAGCTCAGCTGTCAATCAAATTCTACAGCTGAGAGGAGATCTGGAGCCTAGGATTTCAAGTGCAAAGGCCCAATGCTAATGCTAACACTCTCTCTCTCTCTCTCTCTCTCTCTCTCTCTCTTTCTCCCTCTCTCTCTCTCTCTCTCTCTCTCCCT